>CM031243.1:646486123-646978623 GCA_018340775.1 Taxus wallichiana var. yunnanensis
TTACAAAACATAAGGGATGATCAACAATCCCCTCTCTTGGTTGAGCAAGAACGGCTCCCATTACTGTACCAAAGGCATCCACGTGGACATGGAAAGGTTTATCCTAGGATGGGAATCATAGAATAGGTGCGGTGATAAGCCTTTCTTTTAGAGTGTCAAATGCCCCTCTGTTGCACCTCTCCCCACTAAAAGGCACTCTTATGTCTGAGCAATATTTCCAAAGGCGTGGTGATCTTGACGTATCCCTTAATGAACTTTCTGTAGTACCCAGTGTGCCCAAGAAATCCGTGCATGGCACTTTGGCTGGTAGGCTCCCCTAACCCCACAATAACTACAACTTTCGCGGGATCCACCAGTAAGCCCTCTTTGCATATGATATGCCCCAACAATGTTCCAAAAGGGGTTGCAAAAACACATTTCTTGATGTTGAGGGAGATCCTCACCTACCAACATCTTTCAAACATCAATCTCAAGTTATCACAATGGTCCCTTACCAATCCATACATTGTCCAATCATCCAAATATACTTGAAGGAACTTGTGGATGAAGTCCTGAAATGCTTGTACCACTATGCGCAAAAATACAGCAGGTGTATTCCTCAATTCAAAGGGCATGACCGTGTAAGCAAAGCTTCCCCACTCGATGGAAAAAGTTGTCTATTCTTGGTCTTCCTTGGCAATCCTTACTTGGTGATATCCCGAGAATCCATCCGTGAAGGAATAGACCTCACACCCAACAAATCCTTCCAAAATCTCTTCAGTGAAGGGGGTGGGAAAAGGATCTATGATACAAACAATGTTCAATTCCCTATAATCCACGCATATCCTAATCTGCCCATCCTTCTTTATGTTGATCACCATTGGACTTATCCATTCTAATTCCTCCACATCCTCGATGATACCAGATGCTATCATTTTTTCTAGCTCTTCTTTAACCCTTACGCGCATGTTGGGATTCATCCTGTAAGGTCTCTTCCTGACTGGGCGTGCACCATCTTTCAACTTTATCCTCATTTCCCCCAATGATGGTGGACACATTTCAACTCATGGTACCCGCATGGGAATACATCCTTAAATTTGTGTAAGAGATCGATGATCTTTGATACTTCCTTGTCCAACCAGTAGTCCCCAATGATAGCTTCCTTGGGCTCCTTCTCCGAGCCGATGTTAACTTTCTTGGTTTTGAGTGGTTCATGATATGCGCATGCACATGAATCTGCACTATCAATTACTTTGCACATTTCAACCGAATGGTCGACATTCAAGCTCTCCATATCCTCCCCATCACCAATGTATACCATCTTTCCTTTCTCCTTTTTAGCACACATGCGCTCGAATTGTATGTCTTCCGGTTCCTCCTCTTGAACCGTGCTTCCAAGCTAGGTCCACCAAGTAAGTTTACTAACCTATCTTCCACCATGGTGTAATCCCCCAGAGTGAGGCGTTTGATAGTCTACAACACCTCATCAACCGGTTGCATGGTACTTCGGTACTCAAATGTGTGAACCAAGTCAGCCACCAATTCCTGCCAATTTCCCATTTGGCGGCGTGTTTCAGAATGGATGTACCATCGCAACCTTGTAGTGTCAAATACAACTTGTGCACCCAAAGGGAGGGTGGTAAAGCTTCCATGCCTTCTCCCCAAACCCTCTCACATGCCTGGATGTGGGAAGAGGTGGGTCCATTTCCATTGTAATCCTTGATAGCGGTGGGTATGTTGCTCTTCGAGAATCAGACAGTGAGCACAATTCTAACTTCACACCACTCCAACAAGTTTTCACTATGTGTGGCCCACCACCTCACTGTTGTTCCTATCAAAACATAACTCAGCATACCTCATCACTCGTCCTCCCTCCATTGAGCTTCCATTTCTCTCAAAAAGACCTCAGGGTATGCATCCCCAAAATACTTGGTTATTGCCTTTCCTCCTAGGCACCAAACTATATGTGCCATGGTTACCTTGGTCACCGATCCTTTTAGATGTCACCCAATCAATTCATAAGTCCCATGCGCCCAATTATCACATGCTATATTGGTAGTATCACTGACAGATTGAGCATCATCAAACTAGATGACTCCTTCTGTAGGGTGGATGGTCTCTAGATCTCTTATGGAGCGCACATATATTTTGTCCAGGACTTCCTCCCAAGGGGTTTAGTATAGGGTGTGGACTTTCCATCAGCAAGCGGTATAATCACCCTCTCTTCCTTGTTTTCAAAGCTTATGTACCCCTTGTTAAACCGGAGATCTGCATTATTCTTATAGCACCACGGGCACCCAAGTAAAGCTGGGAAATTATCTACCTCAGCAAGCGCCAAGACTTCAAAATCCCCAGTGAACTTAGTCCCCTAAATGGTAATGGTTGCATCCTTCAAGACACCTATGGGCATTGCCTTTGTTTTATTTACCATATACAACACATTTGAAGATGGTTGTAATGCAGGCCTTCCCATTTGATGCCAAGCATCCAGAGTGAGAACATTAACCTCCACGCTTGTGTCAATGAGGATGTTGCTAAGCAAGCATCCATCCACTACTGCATTCAAGGTGATCTCTTTATCATAATCAAGGCGTGAGGTGGGAGGTTTGCATGCAGGATCTACCTTTCGTGTTCTTCCCCAGTGTGTGGCACCTTTTCTCTCAACCATGCCCCTAGCAGGGGAATAATATTCTCCTACCTCAGTAGTTTACACACCTCCTTAACCTCATCCAAGTCATCCTTTGGTGCTTCTATTGGTCTTCTTTGCTCATCTTTTCTAGTTTTCTCTTTTAAGCATTGGATCTCCCCTTGTAAGCTTTGAATTACGTCCATGGTTTCCTAGTAGACTTCTTTCTGGTGAGCCGGATTTGGATACTTCCCATGTACTACTTCTTCCCTCAAAACTAGAGGTCTCTGCCTAGGCGCTTCCCTTGTGCATGTGGATTCTTCCTTGTTGTTACCATAACATGCTCTAGTTATGATTCATGTATTACTCGCGGGAGCCATTGCGCATCAGCCTTCTTAATACTCACCATGGCAAAGCACCCTTATCCTTCCGGTACTGCTGACTCATATGTTCGTATAACTCTGGGCACTCTTCGTACTTATGTTTTTTTCCACACCATGAGCATTGTAGAAGATCTGGACATTTGCGCTTATAATGGTCTATGGCCCCACAATTAAAGCATGTCCCACACAGGAATTCACTCCTTCCCCCGTAGTTACCATGACCACGAAATCCTCCATGAAACCCTCTTCCACGTGCACCTCCATCTCCGTGCTCTTCATACCGACATTCATCTCCTTTGGAACTACTAGCAATGCTAGTTGGCAGCGCACACCAAGATCAATTGCCTCATGAATCACGGTCAATCAATCTACAATTGTTAGTGTCATGTGTGGTTGAGGTACATATCTTGTAATAACAAGACACATTTTTTTGGATCGCACACTGCAATAGGGGGCACCTACTTGCATCATGGTCCCCATGACATATTTCATAGTTTACTACTACGGTGCATACCGCCTTCCGAGTACATATCCCACCATTATCCTTTGTGTGCCCTTCTACATTACAATCTGTGCACCACATCCCACCATGAATCTCTGGAACTGTGTTGGAAGATAATTTTTCAATTTCTTAGCCATGGCAGTGATCTAAGCCTCTAGAAATGGGCTAACACCAGTGTTAACACTACCAACTGCCTCAGCATGCAAAGCAACTTCCAATGCTTCGCACAGGTCCGTGAATGTTTTATGAGACAAAGCCCTCCTAAAGGGTGTGATCAACCCTCTAACAAACCACTGAGCATGTTGTGAAGGGTGGATATCATAAGACAGTTTAGATAATAGAGTTTTAAAGCATGCATCATATTCCTACACGCTCACTACCATTCCTTGATGGATTTCTTTGAGAGAGCGATGCTCTTCTATTCAAACTTAGGTATGTGGAATTCTGCAAGAACGCATTTCTCAGTGTGGTATAATCCACAATAGTCTGATGATGGTCAAAATTTCTATACCAACTATGCACGCGTCCTTGCAAGGTCATCATAAATTGATTGGCCTTTCGATCCTGGGTCGTGATCCCCTTCGCATGCCATAATAGCTCACACTTATGCACATGCTCTGCGGCATCTTCTATCCCACTATAATTTGGTAAGTGTAGATTCATCTCAAAAAATACTTAAGGAGGTGGCCGAGGTCCTTGTCCTCCTAATCCAATCCCTTGGTTTCCTCTCAGTGTTTCCTCCTCCATCGGATCCACTAGATCCTGAGCCACCAGCTCCACCACTTCCACCTCCAGATCCTCCTATGTTAAGTACAGGGCTTGTGTTTGTCATGTTGAACGCTCATGTCATTCCACTAAATTGCGCACCGACAGTTTGTGAACTAGTGCCACTCCCAATCGTATTTCCTCCACCACTTCCTAACACACTTCCAAAACTAGATGTATACGTGCCTTGTCCAAACATTCCACCAAATACTGGAATAGTGTGTGAAGCCATAGAAGTCCCAAATGAGAAGTTGTATCTTCTGGGTGTTGATCGGTTGCTTCTACTAATATCAAAAGGGTCAACTGTACTTTTCCCTCATTTGAACAAACCAAGCGCCAAGGTTCGGTCACTAGGTGGGGTCAGATGCGCACCAACAACTCTTCTTTCTCTACGTGATGGAATCTCATCAAAAGCTGCAAGGTTTTCTCTCCTATGCTTACCAAGATGGGGTACCACAAACTATTTGGGTTCCACATCCTCTGCATGAACCTCAACTCCTTTCCACCATGTCTGGCTCCATAATCCACTTGTAATCCCACATTGTCTATCGATCTCCCTTTCATGTGCTTCGTTATACTTAAGTTGTCTCTCCTCCCTTTCCTTCTCAGTCATTATATCAACCATCTTTCCCCAAACTGGCTTCCTCTCCAAGTGCTCAAAGTGGTTTATCCGGCCATAGCAAATGCCTCTAAACCCATGGTTACCATCAAGATTTTGATTTCCGGGGGATATCACACATTAATGATCCTCTAGGCTCCCACAAAAACTCAAACTCAGCAACTTCTGGACAGGAATACATGGAAATGGCGTATTCCAGAGTGTAGCTAGTCAATACTCCCTTCCACCAATGATCTATAGCACGGGTCCATGTTAGATCAACATCTTGCAAGTTCTGATATGTTTCTTGGGTCTAAGGGTGTGACTTATAATACCACCTCAATCTAGATGTATAAGCCGAGAGCCATTCAAATAACTCTACTGGGAAACAATAGAAGAAGGTTTCGTACAACTCATGATAAAGAGTGTCCTCCACCCATCTTCACGTGTTAAACCCAGGTCCAGTATTGAATCTCTAAGTGAATTTGTCCTCCGTGCTTTTAAACCAATCTTCAACACCTTCAAGTGTTAAGCGCTCCGCCATCACTTTTTGCACAGATCATGATGTATGCCATGTTCCACTACAACTTCGAAAAGAGGTCCTAGCAACGGAACCAAGATGTAGTCATTTTTACACCCCACCAAGAACAAGGGAACCTCATGCACACCAACCTATCACCTAATGGGCCTTTGGGCACTCACCCGAGGTGCGCGAGGGAGCCGAGTCTCTCTTTATGTGAGTTTAGTGGAAGACAAAATTCATGATCTTGACTTTGTGACTTAACAGACATGAAGAAGCTATAGAGCTTAGAATGGATTTTATACCCCTTCAGTCATAACAAAGCAAAGCGTGTAACATAATTAATAGAACTAAGAATTTGTAAATCCACAAATAGACTAACATTCAAGTAAGGTTCATGATTATACAAGATCAAAAGAATAGTAGAAACATGTAGATAATATAGGAAGGATATCTTAATATAATCACAGTGATAACCTTATCATATTCATTCATAGTCTTACTACAAAGCATCATAGAGAGGTATCCACGGTCATACACGATATCGGATCCATATATGTATGCTCACAAAACAAAATTGTCATTCCCCATTCCCTCATTACATCCTTCCTAGAATCATCTACCCATTCTATCCCATAGTTCTCATAGTAATTCTGCAGAGCTCCGCTACCTCACTTATGTCTTTGTTCTTTGCCAAGGGCACATATAAATAGGCATCTGAGTTCTAACAAACTCCTCTGCAACCTCATATCTGGCCCCAAGTGTTAAGGTGTGGGTTACCCTGTGCATGCCTCTCCATGTCATGATTAACTTTTTGGATCTTCCTATCGCAAGGTATATTCCTTCCAAGACACCCTGTTGCCAAGTTGGAACCTTATCCAAATGGAACACGTTCTTCATGTGTTCTTTCCAAAAGGCCAAAAATGGCTAAGTCTCAAATTTTTCTTCACGTGCACACGCATCCTTGGTTCTCCAAGAACCCTTTTTGAATTCTTCCTTGCATGCCTACGCGCCTTTAAGATTTGGTAGCTACATTAGGGGCCCAACAAAGAGTATTTCATTACATTATATAGAATAAGAAAATACTCTTCATATACCCCCATGTGACCTTTCATTTGTCCTCACAAAATGTGACTCTTGACATTCCTAGGAATGAAATTAAGTTCCCTTTTATATTAATCAAGGGAAACTTATTACAATGTTTTCTAAAGCCACATTTAAATGAATAAGAAAAATGTCATGATTTCTCACAATGAAGAATTAGAAAGGGGGTAGAGAAGAGGGGAAAGAATGGAGAGAGAATGGAAGAATTCTCTAAAGCATGAGTAGGGATACCCACGATGACCCTTCTTGAAATTTAGTTAATGAACTCCTTAACTCATTGAACTCACTCCGACCAACTCATTTTCAATCACCTATCTTCCTATGTGATGAATATGAGTTCACTTGTTATGCCTTGAGATGCTATGTTTCACCTCTAAGTACAATTGAATTCAAGATGATGCTTTAATGACCTCTGTGAAGCTCTTGTTCCTCCGTTTGAGCTATGAAATCACATCGTTATCACGTAGAGTTCCCAAAAAGCATAAATATGAGTGAAAGTGAATCCATCTACAAATTTTGTCTCTCAAAATGATAAATTTCTATTTTTAGCGAGGTAGGGTTGTGCCTGTTATTTTGGGACATATTGTCTTTTTTTGCTTGAATTTCACCTTCGAGCCTCCCGACACATTTCATACTCTTATGTTGTTGAGGCATTACTAATTTTATCACATTTCTATTTTATCAAGTTGCTTTTTGGGGACCTGCTATTTTTGGAAAGTTGTCATTTCTTTGCTTACTTTCCATTTTACATCTTTCTTGCTTGTCTTGAGTGATCAAACTTGCAATTCAGGGGACTTACCATTTATAGCATGCAGAAGAGCATAGGATATGATATTTTTAGAAAGTGGAAAAAATGGCCTCAATTTGTGATTGGGTGACACTTTTGGATTTGTTTCATCATCGCGATCTCGGCTCTAATTTTCATCATGATTCGCTCACTAGAAAGCTCAAAAATAAAAATGAAAATTTTCACATGGTGAAGCTTTAGACACGAAGCTACCATGGCAGCCATTAATGGAGTCCTTGATATTTTTAAATGTTTTATTCCCCACCTTTGATTGATGAAAAATTAAATTTTCTATGATTTTTTTTTCTCTAGATGCTCATACAAATTTTCAGCTCCACCCACTAATTGGATCAACGACAAACTGAGGAAAAGGAAGCTAGGGCACAAAATTTGATTTCGCTACCTTTAATGGTTTGATGTACCTTTGAATTTTCTATTTTTTGCAGCATGGATGCATTTGGGAGAAAATAATTTTCCCAAATTTTCATGAATATTTGACCACCGGTTTGCAAGTTATGAGTGATTCTTTGTTTTTCTACATGAGGGTTTTTAGCAACATATGATCATGGTTATTTCTCATAACTCTTGGTTTTTCATGTTGCATAAGTAATGAATGATGGAAAGATGATGATGAATATGGTTAGAGTGTCTTGGATGTAGTAGAAATGGAGGAGAGGAATTATTTCGGTAGGGATGCAGCAATAATGGAGGAGAGGAAGGATTTTCGGTAGTTGGAAAAAATATGTGCGTGCGTGAAGGAAGCAACTAGTGGCAGCCCGACAATTAGAATTTTTGCATACTTTGAAGATTGGGAATGGGTAACACTTGTTTTCATAAATTCCACCAAGTTATTGGTGAATTTGGTGCAAAAAAATTCCCTATCCCTATTGGGCCACGTGGTGGAGCTTGGTTGGTTGAAACCGGGGCTGGGAAATGAAGCATGGGGGCTTAACTAGTGAGAAGGTGTTGAACTACGGTCATGTGGAGGGTCCAGTGGCCCAAATATAGTAGGGATGAATTTTATTACACCTATTGCACCAAACCCTTTGTGCACTTGGTACAAAAAATTTCATCACTCTCCCATTGGTTTGATTTCCAACCCAACAAATAACTGACTGTTGAAGTTTGTGCCTTGGAGAGCAACTTGTCGGGGCCATAACTTGTGTTCTCGGAGGAGTTTTTTGATGAAATTTTATATGATTCCACCTAAAAATATCTTGATGAATCCATTTATTTTGTCATAATACCTTGATTCCACTATTTACCCCCTCAAATTTAGGATTTTTCCTCAGGACCCAAGGCTCTGCATTCAAAAACCTAGATTTGGACATAGTGCACCTAGGTTTTGTGAAGAATATGATTTTTCCATCTTCTAGGTATCTAAAATACTTTTTGAATATATATTTTAACTCATGAATCCTTCCAAAGCTCCCAAAATCATTTGTTAAAGCTCGGGGTTGTTTTCGCACTATGCACTGCCTAAGCCTCCAAGACTTAATGTTGTTAAAACTGCTCCAAAAATTGTAAAACTTCCCGAGAACCTTCCAAAACTAATTGGATGATTTTCTCCACTCTCAGGTACACCTTCTTGATAGGTTTTATCTCCCCATTCTATTACGAGGGGTGCGGTGGCCTTGAGAAGTCTTGAGAACAACCCTTCCCAAGCTTGTCGAGAAGCTTGTCTTGGTGGATCTGGATTGGGAAGAACATGGAATGACTAGATACCCCTAGATCACCTAAGAACACATTGGACCACTTTAGAGAGAGGGGATAGGACTAACTCAGGGATTAGGGTGGTAGGAAAAAGGGATCATAATGACCTTTGAGGAAAAAATTTCAAGTAGGGTGTGGTATTCGTGCTCGAAAATTATGAATTTTCTTGTTGCTCATTTGCATGACAACACATACTATTTTTGGATTGGTGCAATTTTTAACTCTAATATTTTTGGCATTTCCATTCTGATTAGTTTGAATATCTTTACAACTTAGTACCAAGTAGGATTGATGTGTTCTTGATGGTATTCAGCATTCGGAGGCATTTTTAACACATCCTGGCGACTCCTTTGTTCCGAAAAAAACCCATTCGTTGAGTAGTAGACATTTCCCTTCATTCTTTAATCCATTTCCTCTTCCATCATCATCTTTCCATTCATCATTTCCATTTCATTTTCCTCTTATTCATGAATTTGTGCAATCATGACTTCATTCCCTCATTGGAATCCTCATTTCCAAGAGTAGTATCATTACCCTCCACCTCCATGTTTCCAAAATCCTCCTCCAAATTAGTTTTATTAGCCCTATCATGATGAATATGCATATGACCCAAACCCCATTTATCCATATGGTTATCCCATTAACCATGATGTTTTTCAAGAACAAGGTTATGTAGGTGATGGTGGTAATCTCACGGATGACGCTGAATTTGAGAGGAAAGCTTAGGGAATGTATGAAAGCCTGGTGCAAATCAGAGCTATGTGTTTATTAAAGGTAGTTCAAGTTGGTTTTAGGCAGCCATATCCATGGACTGGACCTATGCCAAATTGATTCAGCCCTCAACAAAATTTATCTTTTATGGCCGATTTTTCCCCTCAAATAGAAATATGGTGTGAGAAAATAGAGGATCACCAATATATTTTTAGGGAACCTTGCCAATGGGTCAATCCTATCTTACCATCTCACAACCCCCCTTATTACTCTTCCCAACCTATATCATCTAAACTCGATGTTCATATTCCTATATTTTTTCCTACACCCGTTGAAGATTCCACTTCTCCATCTTCTTCCCTTCCCTCTCATATTCATTTTTCCACCATCTTTCCTCCCAAATATCCATCTCCTCCACAAGAAAATATTTCACCTCCTCCATCATTTAAACCTTTGCAAACTTATCCAAATTATAGATCCTTTCCCCATTTCACAAAACCATATTTACATGTGTCTAATCCTCATAAAATTTAAACCATGAAGTATTGGAAACTAACCAACAAACTGAGTGCCTAATTACTTGGTTTCTTGAGGATCCATTCCTCACTAAATAAGATCTTGAATCTTTCATGGAAATAAGGGTTAAGCTTCATTCTTCTGGACAACAAGATGCACATGTAGGACTAGAGGAGTATGTTGGTAAGGAGCGAAACACAACAAATAAAATTCAGAGATTCAAGGATTGGAGCCATGAGTTTGAAGAAAATGAGGTTCATCACCAAGAACCCAATTTCCAATCTTCTCCAAGTTCATCAAAATTATTTGAGGTGAGTCTCATTATTGAAAATCATGAAATACTTGTTGAAGAATGGACTGACTTTGAGAGCATAATGGATGAAGAAGTGGCCCAGCCCATTAAATAAATTCCTCCTATTTTAATTGAAAAATCTAAACTCAAGGAGGTTGAAACTAAAGGGAAAATAGAAAAGTAAGATAACCTTCTAAGTGATATAGATGTTTCATTTGAATGTAGTGACCCCCATTATCTTGCATGTTTAAAACTTGTTGTACTTTTGGAGGATTACATTGATCCACCAAGAATATATTTATATGCTTCAACCACTCAAAAGGAGCTTCATGCCATGGAGGAGGACAAATCATATTCAGAGGTTTTGAATGAAGAAGATATCATAAAAATCTTCTTTCTTTCTTTCAATGGTAAAATTTTAGATCTTTCTTCCCCTTCATCCTTACAAGAATATGATTTTTGGATGATTTTGATCTCTCAAACTTTGTGTTTGAGGATGAGGAGAGCCATGATGAATCAATTAAAAAATCAGAAATCATCATGGAGGAGGTAGAGTTGTTTGTGGAAGCAGAACAAATTTCAAATTAGCTTGAAAGAAAATTTATTCATGAAAAGAAAAGAAAAGGATATGGGAAAAGTAGAAGTATCATCTCGTTCCCAATCAAATATTTTTCTAGTCTAGAGCCAAAGAAGGAGTTACAACTAGTCATGCTCACTTTAGAGCATGAGGATGATCATCAAAGCGTAAAGGTAATTTGCAATACCTCTCAAATCAAAATACAAAGCAACTAAAAGAGGTATTCATTCTTTTTTTCAACTGGTACTTTGAAGAAGGGAGAGGGAAAACAACTTCAAAATAGTTTTCCACTCTCATTAAAGGCCATGTTCATTGCCAAATTAATTACATGGCTGCATTTTGTAAAGAAATGTATCTATTTCTCCCTACACTGTTGCAAGTTTTAGTTAGCCTCTCATTTCTCTAATTAAAGTAGGCTAGTGTAGGTTTTCTTTCAGTAAAACAAGCACTTTTACACACTCTGCATGTTTATTTTCGGAACATGTATGATTTTCTATGTTTGTATATAGTTTTTGTGCCCTTTTTATTGCATAATCCATTTTAAGAAGCAATGTTCATGGTGGAAGAAATGTGTTTAGGGCAGTTCCAAGTGCATGCAATCCATCTTAAAATCAACATGTAATTCAAAATTCTTCATGTTTCATCCTTTCCAAGAAATGAGTGTTTTAGTTGAGTATTAAACACTTTTCCACTCTCATTAGGGACCAAGCTCTTAAAATTATTCATACTTGGAAAAATTAGATATGGGGGCAATTATCGATGTATATCCTTCAATCTCCAAGATCAGCTTCGGTTTATACATTCCCGTGGTAAAAACTTGATCTTCGGGATAGTTATAAAGTTCATTCAAAAACACCCAAGAGATCGGCTTTAAGAGCACTCCAAGGTAGCTTAAAATCTACTCCAAGTCCAATCTCGTTATTCATGTAGATTTAGGGGTGATTATTTCAAGTTTTAGATCAATTTTTAGATTATCAGGCTGACTCCATGCCCAATGGATGCTTCAAGGCCATTGATCTCTTCATCTAGTAGGAAAAATACACTTTGTTAAGTTGCCAAATAGTTGTCCAAAATATTCCCTCCTTGACTATTTTGATAACTTACACTTTCATTTGGACTTAGCCAATTATAAATTGATCATACTATAGACACCTAAAATTATCACCATCGATCCCCATGTTTGTGTCCACTAACACCCCTTCATTATCACATCACTACCATATTATACATTAAATATTTATCCTAAGTATTATTTCTCCCCATTATAGTTGCTCCTGTAAATATTATCCTACATGTTGTAAAATCCTATTTTAACCCTTCTTAAACAACTCAAACAACTTAAAAACCAAATCAAATAAAGATAAAACAAATCAACAACTTCTCAACCTTTTCATAACCTCCATGACCCACATAACCTCTTTCCAACACACGCCCTTCATCAAAATAAATAAAAACCTTGATTAAGGAAGTGGTTTCAATCTTTTTCCCACAAATCCCAAATCGTCGGCGATCTACCAACCGTCGCCGATTCTCCTTGCTCGATTGGAAACCCTATATAAATAAGTGTTATGCCTTCATTCAAGATTAGCATGAGGTTAGTTGGGAGCTTCCTCCATTTTGAATTGTTAGCTAAACATTTCCCAAGGACTTCACATTGTAATCTTGTTGTATCATAGCCCTCTTACAAAATTAGATTCATCACAACAACATTTCAAGACATTAATCATCTCTTCTTTAGCCCTTAGAGGTCACTCAAACATCCAAGCACCAACCCATTAATATTTTGAGGTCTATAATCTCCTCTCTCTAGTAATGTCATCTTCTTGTCCTCATTTATCATGTCAGACAAGGTAAGTACCTTCCCTTTTGCATTATCATCTCATTTATCCATCATTTACAAGCTTTAATCAAAAGATCACATTTATTATCAATATGCACATTTGTGCAGCAATCATCGGTGATTCCCTAATCACCGATGATGGTCCTAATCACCAGCGATTGGCCTTAATTACTAGTTATCCATGTATGTCGATGATATGACCCCTAAGATCTCTCTTCGGTATCCACATCCCATTATATATTACCACTCTATCATTGCGGGTGTCTTTCCAATCATATCAAGTTCCTTTGATCCATCTATAACACTTTGTCAATTATCTAAATCAAATATATCATCTTGTTTACCTTTTTGAGTACATATCTATCTACATCCTTGCTCCTTTTAGCAATTTTTGATCCCTAGACTCCCTTTGGATCAGGTATCACCATTAGACCATCATATAGTTGTGGACCATGTATGTCCCTTTGCCTTTGCATTGTGGGTTATATCGTTTGTTTTATCATTTTATCTTATCATTATTATATTGATTTATTGAACATGAATTGACATCCTTGCAAGGAAGTCCATTGACTTTTGAGGTGGCCTTTACTAGGAAATCGCCATATATCTATCTAATCATATCTTTTTCTAAGTGTTTGTGCATTACAAGTGACCTATCAAGTTGGAAGGAATCGGTGGTTCACCCGATTGGGTATTTATACATTGAATCATCCATCAATATCAGCATTCATCATCATGGGTATCATTCAAGTAAATCTTTGTCATCTTTCAAGTCGGTTTTGTTTTTGTTGTTTAACTTCATTAATTTAAAGTAGGAAAGCAAAAACTTATTTGAACACATACATGGGAAAAATTATGTTTTGGATAGGTTACAATGGCTCAAGGGAATTTATCTTCTCCTTGCAAATTCATTCAGCCCATACTTAGCTATAATACCTCAAAAGTGGGTGAAATACAAAAATAATCAGCTAACTCAAGTCTTTTTGGGAACAAAGGGAATTGTTCCTTTGTTCCCTTTATTCACCGAAGGACCGATCCACCGAATGGGTTGAGATGGCACTTCAAAGGTGTGGAAAATGTGGGTGACGTGAGGACTATGGGAATGGATGAAACATTCTCGCATTCCAACAAGCTTCACCGATTGGGTGACATAATCGACAATAGGTGGGCGGGATGAACAAAACAATGGAAAAGGTGGGCCCGACCAAATAAGTGGAAAATAAGTGGTTGAAGGTGGAAATATTAATTTCCCTCTCTTTTCCTCGTCTCTCTTTCCCATCTTCTATATATTGTAAAATGATGCCCATTTGAAAAGGTCTGGACTCTCTTGGGTTGCAAGAGCATTATTCAAAGTAGTTTTCCTTTGCATTTTGAGTTAAAAGCCTTAGATTTGGCTCACTATGTGTGGATTCTTTCCTCGTCCTCTCATTATAATCAATTGTGCATTCATAAGGAAGCAATAAAATTCTATTTTGTGGCTATTTCTACACTAGCTCATGTTTTGTTGCGAGCTTTCTTGCCTTTCTTTTGCAATATTGGTATATTGTGCATGTTTTACATCTCTTGCAGGTTTTCTTTTTCGTTGTTCTCCATAAAAAAATGAGATCTTGTAAAAAAATTACCATGGCACAAATGTCTACCCTTCTTTTCCACATTTTCCCTTGTTTTCACTCATATAAGAGTGTTCATCCCCTTCTTTCTATTGTTATCACATCCCTTTAGCTTAGTATTTTGTTTTATGCATATCCTTCTCACCCTAGTCCCTTGGAATCATAGAATAGAGTTAGATATTTGCATTTCCCTTCCTAGGAGTAGTTGTATCAGTAGAAATAAGAAGAGGAAGTTGTCCTTCTCTGGATGTCTTTCTCAAGCGCAAGGTCCCAAAACTTGAAGATAGTCCTATGTTGCCTCAAAGCCCCAAATCATATTTATTTGGGATGGTTTCAATTTTAAGCTCCAATAGTTTTATTTTCATCAAGTTCTAACCTAAGATCCTTGGTCCATGTTAAATCCTTCTTGCCACTTTTACCCCATACTCTTCTCACCCCGAGCTCATCCACCCTACCCGGCTCAAGATCTTTTGAGCTCCACTTCACCTCTCTCTACACCGGCTCACTTCCCCATTGAGCTCCTTGAGCGCTTTTTGGTATCTCATCCAACCACCTCTCATTTGGCCTTGTCTCCACCTACCCATATCTTTCAAGCTTCCCGCAGCTCAACATTTTCAAGCTTGGGCCCATCTCATGTTCTCGTTGTTTAATCTCATTTGAAGGCTCTTTGTGTTTCTCTCATGTTACATGTTTGTTTTGACCTCACCTTTTGGCTAGGCCATGTTTGACATGATCGCATAGCCTCATTTTGTTTTCTATTTTCTTGTTCCCTGTCCATTGGGATTTAACCATATTTTGTGTGCATATCCTCAAAGATCATGCTCAATCATTCAACTCTACTTTGTGGAAAAAACCTTCTCGACCTTGCTTCAAGGTTAATTATGTGTTTTATCTTTGAATATGAGCTCGTGCCCCTACTTCAGCTATATGGACCCATTTGAGCCACCACTCAACCTACTTGCATTCCTCATAAGTTGATCAATGGTTTGGCCTCCCGCACTCACTCCCACCAATGGTCATTCTCCTTCCGAGCCCCTACTCGCTTTGAAACCACTCTTCCAACCTACATAACCCTAAACCACCTTTCATTCTAGGCTCAACACCTGGATGCTTATAACCACCCACTATGCCACTTTCTCATCAACCTTGACCATTTCTAATTTTAAAATCATTCCCTCCTTTCTTCTTAAACACGTAGTTGTTATAAATTAATAAGCTTTGTTTTTATAATTGAAACCTAGCTTTTATTTTTATAAACTATAGTGTTAATTAAATTTAGTGGGAAAACTTTTTTTAATTAGGTCAATTATTATTGCAATGGGTGAATTTAATTTAGGAACCTTTTTTTAATCAATTAGATTAATTTAAAATAATTAGAAAACTCTTAAATTAAGGGTTATTGGGCATTTTTTCTAACATGTTCTTGTGAATTTATTAGGTGCTTTGGGAGGCTTTTTCACATTTTGAGAGGTCATTCGTTCTTTTGAGAGTCGTATTGCATATTTTTGAGATCTTATTATTGTTTGTGGGTTAGTGAGTATGTCTACCACAACCTTACAGTAAAGGGAGCTACAATCGTGACATGATAAAAAAATTCTCACACTGGACTTATTTTCCTTTCCTGCTTATTTTTGTCTGTGTTTTGTGCTTGTTACAATGTCATTTCTTTGTGCATGTTTGAAACTTATTATGGTCTCCAAACTTGCAAAAAATCACCAATTATAAGGTGAGTGACCATATGTTTCGCACCACAAAAATGCACCTGATTGTAATCAACACACTAAACTATAAAGTGCAACAAATAGGGGTAAGACTATTGTTCCTTAGAAGGTTATTTTATCATGGTTTACAACTTTCATCATTCTGTTGTTCACTTACATTCAGATAACTATTTGTATTGGAAAAATGGGATACTAGATCATTGCATCATGCATGATTTGTTACCCAATCTCCTTACGATTGTTCCTCAACTAATTAATCCTTTACAAAAAATGACTAGTGGATCAAAAATGACATGGTATATGGACTAATTCTTCTAACAATATCTTAGGACCTTCTACGTCATATTACATTCCCTGAATTCCCTTACACTACATGGAACTTCATCCATCAGTTACATAGAGATGTTGATTCTTCATCTGAAAGTGATGCTTCGTCAGATGACCTCTCACTTATGGAAAATAGTAAGTTTACAGATACATTATCTTATGATTTGGTTGCATCAACATATGTTACTTCATCATAATTCAATATTTCTCCCTTTAGAGCTCCTAGAAATTCTCCTCCATAGGATTCAACAGTTGAGTTCTCACCCACCATACATGTTTTATCATATCTTTAGGTTTCTCCTTCGAGAGAATATATAGATTCCTTTGATACCATCATGGATATTCCTCCATCCAATTTTGCTTCACAATAATTCAATGTTACTTCATCATAGGAACTGTGTTGATCAAGTTGAATGTCATATGATGGTAAGAAAAGGTGCCCCATGTGTTGGTGTGAACTGATCTTCTTTATCCACTTCAATTTGAATATACCCAAAAATTGATCAAGCATAGACATCATCTTTGAACCATTAATTGCTTGCAATATGTGATCTATAACTAGAAGTAGATAGTTATCCTTTAGAGAATCTTGGTTTAGGTTCTAAAAATCCATGTAGATGTGGATTTCACCACTCTTCTTTCATACTAGTACAATATTGGCTATCCATGTTGAATGATGGATAGGAAAGATGATGTGGGCATTAAGCAACTTCTCAACCTCAACTTTGATAGTCCCGGAAATTTTGGGATTTTATCGATGGCTTTTGAATAGGGATTCAATGGTATAGAATGTTACATGGATTGAGGTTAAAAATACTTCAAATCGTCATATGAATAAGGAAGCACATCATCATATCTTTTCAACAAAGCTGATAAGTTACTTCATTCCTCAGAAAACAACATTTTTTTATTTTCACCATCCTTGATTGCTCACTTGTTCCGATATTTATCTTTTCATATTTGTTTTTGCCAAATCACTACACCCTCTAAATGGCTAGAAAGTGAACATGAATTTTGGTGTGATTGGGACACATGGGATCACCTCTCAAGTTGTGGGACTTGGGATCAAGGTGAACCTCGGAGAAGGTCGGCTTCCTCTTCCTAAACTAAGTTTTGTGCTACTTCTAGTGTAATAAAATAGTTATCTAGTCCTATGCTAACATTTTCATGGGTTTTAGGGAAACAGATTTGTAAGAAATGAAACTATATAGGGATGGTGATGCACCAAATAAAGGGTGTTTCCAAACTCATGAAGGGATAATTTGAAGAGGGTGTGTGCACCATAAGTCAACTTCACCTACTGTAACTTAGAGAGGGTATAGAATACCACAAACTAGGAAGCATGTGTTCCCTTTGTTAAAATCGATCAGAAAAACAAGTTATCAGTCTTCTTCCAGTGAAGAAGGATGAACTTGAGAAGGGTGAACAAGCACCACAACTCAACTGTATGTAATGCTCCACCACTTGATAAGCACAAAACTCCAAGAACCTGCAATAGAAACATGAACTTGCATAGTGTACCTAAGAGCATGAGAAAGGCACAAAGAAGTATAAAAGGATGAAAGGACCTGAGATTAGTCAAAAAATGCACACTTTTATTACTTCAACAATGTGCACAATGCATCATATATTCAAAGGAGGAAATGGTTGCCATTACAGTCTTGGAAAGGAGACTTGAAAGTTTTCTCAACATATAAGGACAACTTGCAGAAGAGAGAGGACTCTTGAAAATTTTGCACTTGCCTAAGATATCTAACTGTCAACCTGTCTAACCTATTGGAACCCCTTAGAATGAGCTTCCAACTTACATTTATAGAAGAAATTGAGAGAGAGAGAGGAGTCATAAATTCCCTTCCTAAATTGAAGGTACATGATGTATTTATTACATTTGGTTGAACCACTTGAGAAGGTTCCATCATGTGTCATTAATTACCCTGTTGACCTAGTTCTTCTTAATTAATTAAAATAATATTTAAATATAATAATAAATATTATTATTAAAATATTTAAATAAAAATATTAAATTAATTCAAATTAGTTGTGGGACCCCCAAACCGGTTTGTTTGATTGGTTTGGACTAAAGGTCAAAAGATCCCAACTCGGTGGTTGGTGTGCAGAGCCAACCCACCGAGTTGGTGTCAAGCTCCTCCATTCATTACATTGACGAGCTCACCGGATCAAGCTCCAACATTGCTCAATGTAATCGAGCTCACTTTTTAATCGCATCGAGCTCCTTTGCAAGAATTGAGCTTCTTTTGTAAATGCCGAGTTCCTATCCTTCATTGCATTGATAGATCTTATCAACTCTTCCATCTACTTGGTCTCGTTGCCTTTGTTCTTAGCTCAATACATTGAGTGATTTCTCTATCCATGATAACTTGGTGGTTCTATTTCATGAAATCATTATTTATTTTGACTTATTGTGGAGGTCCCATATCACAAGCTCTCGATGTCTTGAATGATGCTCCGTTCTTCTTCCTTATGATGTTACACCACCTTAGCTCGGTAGAGTTATCCCGTCACTAATCATTTCATATTCCATTGAGTTCTAATTCATGCCCAACCGAATCACCATCTTGCTCAATGTTGGACTTGTCTCTAAGTATGAACTCCTTGTATTTGACTATGGGAGGCTCATCTCCAACTATTATCATACGACGACCTCCCCGCAACTCGAAGCACTTTCCTTTCACCACTTTTCCAATCTAAGCTTCTAGCACAAGTTCCTTAACATTGCAACTCCCACAAGCACAATTGAGCGAGACATAGCATTGAGTTCACCCTAATGATGGCCATACTTACTTCTTCCTTGGTTTGTTAGATCACCTTCTAGGAGAGATGAGCTCCTTCCACCGCTGCATCGAGCTGGTTTGGCATCATAATGGCTTGGCTTGCTCTTCAAGCTCTCTCCCTTATGTGTATTGAAAGTTGAGCTCCATATTTAACAAGTTCACCACAAATCCTCTTCCTTATTCACCGAGCTAGTTTGCCACTACCACAACTAATCTCCATGCGTAAAATAGATCTCCTCTTGTGCATGTAGCTCGTGACTTGGCTCTACAAGCCTGAAGTGCTTCCTCCACCGAATAACTCTCCAAAAATCCTTGTCTATTCTTCCTAGATTTTGTTCCCTCGACTCAGAGAGCTTGTTTGTGTCATCATGTCGACCTGTGATTTCGAGCTCAAAAGAGACAAACTATTGCCATCATCTAGTTCACATGTTGAGTTTCAAATTGAGTTTACTCCTCGGTGCCACCATTGAGCTCCACACATATTTTTCTTCCTCTGCCGAAGCCGCCATGAACAAGCGAGCTTCCTTACTTTATTGGCTCGACTCCATCACTCGCTTAAATTAGAAGAGATCCTCCATAAACCAAATGCCGAGCTATGTCTCCAATGGTTGACCTCGCTGCGCTTCCTCCATGTCGAGAGATGAATCACTTGCCAAGGTTACGCCTCACATTGTCTTATAGAAAGAGATCCTCATTACATTTTAATTTAGCTCCTTAATGATGTCAAGCCATGTCAAGCTATCTCTTTTTCATCTTCAATGTCAAGCTTCCCACTTTGATCCATCAAACTCTTTTCGAGCTTTCCAAATCATCACCTATCGAGTTCCACCTTCGTATTAAGCTCGATTTCTCTGATTTTACGATGCAGTCAACCAAACTCTTCTTCCTCATTGAGCTCTTTCTCAAAACGAGTCTCTCATCATTGAGCTTGAGATTGACCTAACTCAGTTTTCGAATGGTGATCAATGAGCCCTCATCTCGACCCAATTCACAAGCATGTATTCATTCAAGTAAGTCCCTAAAATAACTTGACTCGATACCGTATGAAATTGATGCTAAAAATTCCCATACGACTCAATCTTTATGTAAGTTCACCGATACCGCAGAGTCCATCAAGCTCCGTAAACTTAATCCCAAGCTTCCATTCTACATCGAGCTTCTCTCCACATCGCCTAATCTTGGCATGAGCTCGTTGCAAAAATCCCCAAGCTCCAATCTTCTCGTATTGAGATGACTATTCCACCATGCATTACCGAGAGTGAGTCCTTCGTGAGCTCTACACAAAACTCACCATCAAACAACTCATATGAACTTCTCCACCAACCCTAATCGCCATGCATCCTTTAATACCGACTCGAACTCCAACTCGTCCCTTTCACATGGCACTCCACATGAAATCAACTTTCTTGCTATGGAGTCATCTTCACAGCCTCACCTTGTACTTGAACACCTCTGCAACCTTGATCCTGACAACTTGATGATGCAACCATGCATGTTGAGCCCTATCATGACCAAATCACTTGCTTACTTCTGATAATAGCTCTAACTTCCATGTTAATAACTCGGTGATCAACTCATCATTTCACTGTAGTCTCACGACAAATAACTCAGCCATTGACTTAGGCTTTAAATTGCATGTTTAATTTACGTAACCTCTCCCTTGGCTTTCCATTTCATAATTCCCAGCTTGACCATGCTTGCATGAATCTCTCTGTGTTGTGGAATATCTTTCGACTTGCCATCGTCAAAGTCTCACTTGGCTTATTTGTTCGCTAATCTCCACCATGGCCACAGGCCGAAATCCCCCCATCGTGGAACCTTTACCTTAGCTTGACATCCTGTCATCATGGCTCGACATTTCATCCTGTAGGGCCCGACCTTCTCATATTCCCATGAGCTCCCCCATAGGGCATTTCACTGAGCTATCCCTAACTCATTCTTAACTCGGTCGACTGAGTTACCTCATTTTTATCAAATGAGCTCACCAATTCACAAATGGCTATGTGCTTAAATTGGTTGAGCGAGTTAACTCCCACCGAGCTCACCTTCGAATTTAGATCTAAGGTAGGACAATGATCCCCTATCAATCAGGTTTGACCCTTTTCATTTACAAGAACCAAGTTCGCATGTGTATCAACTTTCATGATTTTTGTGTGCTCGATTTGAGCCCAAAGACAACCTCTAAGCCAAATTTGCTACATCAGGCTTCTTAAGCACATGCGATGTTCTCTCGTGAGCCGATTGCTAAACCGAATGATTGAAACTCTTATGACAGATTTTTCAAGCTACTACCACTATGAATTATGAGTTTCTTGTCATGTATCGAGCTAACTTCCAAGTTGACTTAATGAGTTGATGAGCGAGCTCTCATAAAGCTATCAACCAAGCAACTCCCCTTAGAGCTTGCCTATATGTCGATGTAACTGTAATTGTTATGGGTCGATATTGAACTCGACTCCTTCAATTGAGTTCCATTTTGACTTAAAACCTTCCCGACCTATCCAGCTCACCGACTAGCTCACTGAGCTACTCGGCGAGCTAATTTTTTGTTCGAAGTAAACCTTAAATTCTCATGCCTAAATGATATTCCTTTAAACACAAAACTATCTCAAAATGTCTCATGAATTCCTCTCATGTTTTATGGGTCCAATTTACTTGTGTTGTCCATTTTTTCCTGAGGGGCAAAATTGGATAATATTTTTGGCAACCTTTCGGGGATGATTGCCTTCTAAACATGGTTCCAATAGCCTTAATCCATCCATTGGGCATGGATTCAATGTTGAAATCTTGAAATTAATTTTATCTTCTTTTATACATCCTAGAATCCCTTGAGAAAATCTAATCTTAGACCTCCCTAAAATGCTAGCCATGAGCTATCTTGAATCTCTTGAATGTTTTACATCATGAACATTGCAGAATTTTGAATGAAGGAGATGTAAGAAACCCTTATGGAAACTTTGAACCTTCCTTCCTTGATAAATTTCTAAGAATTATACAATGTGCAAAAACGACACAAAACACAACAAAAAGGAAAGAAAAGAACAATACAACAACAATGTGCATAAGCACTTGGAGGAAACCACCTAACTAAATTGTACAAGGGGTGGAATGATCTCAAAAGCAAGCTTTGAGATGTATCCCATTCACATGAATGGGAAGTTCTTCTCCATTGAGCATGGATAGATGAAATGAATTCACCTCTTTGTAACTCATGATGATGTATGGCCCACTCCAGAGAGCATCAAACTTGGCATGCTTTCCTAGTTTGGCCTTGTCTTCATCCCATTTGAGGACTAAATCTCCCTCTTAAAAATGCTTGTCAGACGCCTTCTTATCAAAATATTTCTTAACCTGATCTTGATGTTGCTCCAAAGTCTTCATAGCCTTGTTTTGTAATCCTCTAACTCCATGAGTTCAGCAAACCTTACCAACAAGGAATCATTCTTCATAACTTCAAGTTGATGAGCTAACTCCAAAGAAGGTAACTCTAAGGAGAGTAGAATTTTTCTTCCCTTCCATATACAAGCACGAAAGGAGAATTTCCTATGGCCATTTTAGGTGTGATCTGATTTTCCCATAAGGCGGTCTTAAGCTGTGTATGCCAAGTCCTCTGTTAGTTTCCATTGTGTGCTTAATAATCCTTATGAGGTTTTTATTGCTAGACTCAGCCAATTGGTTTCTGTTGGATAGTAATTGGATGAATTCTTGAGGTAGACCCCATTTTTAACATCCCATTCACTCAAATTCATACCAAGAAAATCCATCATGTTTTCTTAAATGACTAAAAACGAAACACATTGAATCTTGTCATTATACCTTCCAAGAAATCCATAACTACCTTCTCATTGCTCTCCTTCAATGCTACCACCTTTTCCATTGAGTAATATAGTCCATTTGTAGTAAGGACCCATTTATGTCTGTCACTAGATGGAGGATTAATCATTCCAATGAAGTCTAACCCCCATTAGACAAAGGGTTGATCCACTTGAATTGGATGTAGTGGAAGAGATGCCAACTTCGCTTGCCCGTGAAAAAGGCACATTCCTTACATTTCCTTACCCATAGATGGGCATCTTTGAACAAATCCAGACCAATATAGTAGTCAACTCGCATAATCTTAGTAGTAGTTGTTCGTGCAGAATAATGTCCTCTAGATAGGCCATTGTGAAACTCTTCTAGTATCTTGAAAAGAGAACATTATCTACTAGTAACATATATCAAGATGGAAAGTCCATCTTTATTTTTATCCATGTTCAACAGGATATACTCCGAGTAAAGAAAACTCTTCATTTTGGATAACCATTCAACTTGATCATCACTCTCATCAGTGTTTAGGAGTGGCACATCCTCATCACCTTTTGATTCCATGTCTCTGAGCAAGTTATTGACATAAACCTTTACCTCTAAAAAGTTTGGTAACTTTGATATGCACATCATACTCCATCACCTTCTTGATCCATCCATCGTGCTTTTCCTTCATCTCTTTGTTCAGAAAAATTCTTGACACCTAGATGAGACACCATCGAGTGAATTTGTTGTTAGACAATATATGCTTGAATTTCTTCAAAGACTCGAATAACCAAAGACTTGTTTTTCAATGAATGAATATTTGAGCTCGTAGTATTTGAGCGATTGACTGAAGAAAGCAATTGGCTGCTCCATCAGACCATCATTTTGCTGGGTGAGGATCCCTGAAATTCTCTCTTGGCCTGCAAAAGCATAAAGGATAAATTCTTTATCAAACTTTGGGTTTACCAATGTGGGAGCTTGAGAAATGGCCATTTTGATGGCTTCAAAGCTCTCCCTTACTTTATTTTTCCATGAGAATGGCATATTTTTCTTCAACATGACTTTTAGTGGTTTAGCCAATGTCGTGAATTGAGGGATGAATCTCCGCACAAAATTTATAGTTCCCAGAAAACTCTAGAGGCCCTTCTTATGACTTGGGAGAGATAAGGACATAACCGAATGAATCTTGGCTGGATTGATTGATAGTCCTTCCACTAAAAACAACATGCCCCAACAATTTCCCTTTTACCTTTGCAAAAATACATTTCTTGGGGTTAAGTGAAACCCCAAATTCCCTACACCTTTGGAAAACATTCCTTAGATGTGTGATGTGGTCTTCTACATACTTAGAATATAAAATTATGTCATTAAGGTAAACGAAGATGATATCATTTATTATCCCCTTAAATGCAATGTCCATGGTTCTTTGGAAAGTAACTCCAAAGCATTGGACAATCCGAATGGCATTTTGTTGTAGGCACACGTGCCCCACTTGGTAGTGAAATTCGTTATGAATTGGTCAAATTTTTGGACTAGAATTTGATTGTAACCGAATATCCATCAAGAAAATAAAATCTTTAGGCTCCTACCACTATTTTAATTTGCTTCATTGATGGGAGAGGATAATGGTCTTTCAATGAGGCATGGTTCAAATCCCTGAAATCTACACACAACCGAATCTCTCCGTTCTTCTTCCTTACGGGAACCAAATTGGCTACCCAAGAGGAGTGCTTGATGGGAAAATAATACATGCCTTGATGAGTTTGGTTATCTCCTTTCTCATTAGTGGCTCAATTTTGGGATTAATTGGCCTCTGTTTCTAATGAACTGGCTTAGAATTAGGATCCAGTTCGATGGTATGTTGTGCTAGACCTAGATCAAAACCACGCAGGTCTTTATAGCTCCATGCAAAAATGTCATGATACTCTTGAAATTTTTGATGAAATCTTCTTTCTCTTCAGAAGTACACACTTTTCCGATCTTCAGAAACTTTTCATGCGCTACCTCGACTTCCTCAAAATCCTCTTCTTTGACCACCATGTTAGAGCTTTGTCTTTTAGCTTGATCATTTGAATTGAAAATGGATTCCAGAGTGACTAAGCCTTTTGGTATTTTGTTGTTTTTCAATTGTATAATTTGATCACCATATGACTCTTACAACTTATCTTAATTTCTTGCAGCAAACTCCGCCTCTTCTTGTAGGAAAAGGACAATTTTTTTGTCACTATCAAACACTTGCCAACTACTCACATTATCAGGGACTGTGCAGGTCAAACCACCATTTTGAAAAATTTCTACCCTTCTTTCATGATATCAATAGGTATGTTGTATTGTGAGCCAATTGTAGCAAGCCTATCAACATCTTGATTTTGATTTCTAGGAATTACATGGATCCCAAAAGCTTCAAAATATTCAATCAAGTCCCAGACTTCGGTTCTTGTATGATCTTAAAATATCATTCTTGGATGCACTATGTGTCGTCACTTGATGAACAACTAACTCATTATCTCCAAAAATAGTCAAGGCTTTGATTCCCTTCTTTTGGGCTAGTTGAATTCCTTACACAAGGGCCTCGTATTCAGCAACATTATTAGTGTAACTGAATTACAACTAGAAATATGAGAAGTACTTATCTCCTCTATAGAAATTAACATAACACTAGCACTGGATCCATTCTTACTTCTCGAGCCATCGAAGAAAAATTTCCATAGTCCTTCAGAATCACTTGGTGTTTTAACAAGTTGTGGTATGATCGTGTCTTCTTCATGAATATAGTAGGTACCTAATCCCATTTCTTCCAACATTAGCAAACCAACTAATTATTCTACCAAAACATCAATGTAGGGATCGTGATGATGATCTCTACTTACTTCATCTAGCACAGTATCATGGACCTCTTCAACAAGAGTGGTTGGTTCATGATCAGCATCTTCTTCTTCTAGATCTCTGATGGTATAATTCTCATTTATAGGAATAGCGATGTAGGGTTATAAATGATTATGGTAGATTAGTTCCCCCTTATAGTCACTTTGGTTCCATGTTGATTCATGAGAATCATATGTGACCAATCGGTTGATATAGAACCACCCATCTTGGCGGTGAAATCTCATGATAGGCAAATGGTGAAGAGAGGAGGGAGATCAATGACTGATATGTCTTGGTGAATGAAAAACTCAGGCATACATGGATGGTAAGTTGAAGTCCATTGATAGCTGCAATGAGTCTTGACAATTGTGCCATCCAGCTAAACAACTCCTCTTACAATGGTGCATATTCTATGCCTAGTACATCTACAATTTGTTAAGGTGTGAGTGAGCTATTAGCACCATAATTGATCATGAAATTATGCACCAGGGGGTTGCCAATAATCAAAGAAATATAGAATGGCAGTAGTTTTTTGGATTTAGGAATACTTTTCCCTTCTGTTAACACAAACTTGTAGCAATTTCTACTCCACAACTTGACGATCCGTCGATTGTACCAAAAATATTTAGAGCCTCTTGCAATAAATTTCTTTGAGAAGGAATTGAGAGTGTGTCCCACATAGTCACACTTAGATTGGTTTTATTAATTTTTTCTACTATGCTGAAGGGAATTTCTCCAAGTTTGCTGACACTTCTTTAGGCATTAGGATCCTCTTTTAGAAAGTGCTTGTTGGGTACCGTGATGCCTGAAGAACCTTCTTTCCTCGCAGACTTGGCTAACAAGTGTTTCTGGCAGTTTCTTTCCTGCATATTTATCAACCACCGCTTGTGACTAAGGCTATGAAGTGGATGCTTGATCAGTTTTGGAAGGTTGAGGTTCCATTTCTCTCTTCTTGGAATGAGTGTTTTCCATCAATGATGAGGAATATGTATTTAACCATAAAAAATCTTTTGTTTTCAAGTTTAGCAAAGTGGTTTCTTCAGGTGCCTATGGTTGATCTATTGTTTCTTGCATATATGGATTTTTGTTAGCTCTGAAGGGGTAAATACACTTTAAACCATAAAGGCCTAGCTAAGAACTCTATTGGGATAAATATTTTTATTTTGGAGTTGAGAACAAGGATAGCACCATTCGTAGTCTTAAACTAGATTATTCTAAACAGGTACTATGGCTCTAAATGAGCTAGCAACAAGAGGGTTCCCAATGTTCAAAGGCCTAACATTCATAGTTGTATTTGTAGCTTGATTTTGCGGTTGATTGTTCCCTTGAAAAGGAGGATGGTTAGCCTGATACTACTGATTTTGTGGCTGATATGGACGATTGTATTGAAATTGTTGCCTCTTGAGTGCAACGAGCTCGTTTCCAAAAGTTTACAACAGTGACTTGACTTCAAATAGATCATGCGAAGAAGGGGAAAAGCGAATTTGGTTGATTAGAGGTTTTTGGAATAGAAGCAATGATAGGCTGATTGTGCGTAAGATCCAGAGACAATGGCATTAACGTTTGTGGAGCTATCTTTCCAGCCTAAATCAAGGAATTTTCCACTCTTAGGGAAATGTTTTAGGCATCAAGTAATGTATTCCTCCCATGGACTCAATCATAACTGCTCTATCGTTATTCAATGCTCACAAATAGTAAAAGAATGCATTATTTGGAGAAGGCTTAATGAGTGCCAGAATCCTATTCCAAGTTCTATGGAATCAGAAGTTGAAATAACTCTTGTATTCTTGGGAAGCTCTCTTAATGCTAGTGAGTTGTTCCAAAAGTGATAGGTGATCACTCTTGTCTTCAAACAATTTACTGAGATATTTTTCTTAACTCATCCTAAGTGGTTATAGTGCCAACACTTAACCCTCAAAACCATTGAAGTGCTTTTCCTTAAAAGAGGTAGAAAGAAGTCCAACCGGAACATTGTCCTCCATGATATTATGTACTGCACAAATGTTGGCTACATCAATAATATGTTCCACTAGAGTAACGTGAGTTTCCCTTATGTAGAAGGGTAAAATTTTGAGTGCCACAATAAGTATAGGGTCATGTTGAGCCAATGAAGAGGACTACTTACATTGAAAGGGGAAAAAAATTTTCATGCCATAAAAAGAAGAGTTTGATTGTTCCTTAGTGGAGAAACCTTACGTATGGAGGAGTTAAATGACCCCTATGAGGTAAAGCTGTAACAAGTGATGTTGAAATTCCTCTTCTTCTTCTCTTTGGAGGAGATAAGGCAAGTTTGATATGCTGATAATTTCCTTTCTTTGAAGAATCTCTTATCTCGAATTATTCACATAATTTAACGCATTGAGATTTGAATCTAGAGATATAGAGTTTTCAAGTACTTTGATTTGTGCAAGTGAGAATGAAGTACCAACTCTGGTCCCACCGAGCATGCTAAAAATTTTTGTCACCAAATCATTTTACCCTTTGAATGGCCAAAATGTGAGTAGGACATTCGGTGTGATTGGGACACATGGGATCACATCTCAAGCTTTGGGACTTGGGCTCGATGTGAACCTCTGGAGAAGGCCAACTTCCTCTTCCTAAACTAAGTGTTGTACTACTTCTAGTGTAATAAAATAGTTATCTAGTCCTATGATAACATTTACATGGGTTTTAGGGAAAGAGATTGGAAAGAAATGAAACTATCCTAGGGATGGTGATGCACTGTTAGGAAATAAGAGATAAAATATGCGAGAATAATCCCTTACAGAGAATCAACAAGTAGAAACTAATATGCATAAAATATTAAAGATCTCAAATAAAAGTGCAGAATAAATAACAAAACATAAAGAGAGACGAGTATTTAATGTGGTTCACCCAATTTGGGCTACATCCACCAAGAATCACTTGCTCGATTTTATTACAAGCCTCCACTCTCTCAATACAATACCCATATCCGTTTGGAGCTATTCTCAACAAACTCTACGGAATTCACACTCGAATTCAAAGCACATCTACAATGCATTTGCTTGTATATATATATCATATGCATAAGACCATATAAATAGACAATTACTTAAGCGGTTTGATACAAAAACCGTGGGTATCAAAACCATGGGCAAAAAACCGTGGGTATCAAAACAATGGGTACCGAAAAACCATGGGCCCAAAAACAGCCCATAACGGTTACCCATTACCCATGGGTTAATAAACCACCCATAAAAATTTGCTTTGGGGGCTTCACCCCCCGAACCCCCCTGACCCGCTCACCGGCAAGCGGGACCGCCGTAAAAATACCCGAGTGTAACACATAGAAGGTGTACCACACTCTAACATGAAAATAGGCTCCACAAACATAACAATCTCCCACTTGGAGACTGATTTTCACTGAGAAAGCTTCTCAACCCTTCATTTATCATCTGCGTGAAGGCCAACCAAAGCTGAACATAGCTTTAGTTTATCCCTTGTGACCACCTTGGTCATCATGTCTATAGGATTCTGACTGGTATGAATCTTCTCCAACTTCAACTTATCTTCCTCCAAAGTTGTCTTGATGAAGTGATATCTCAACTGTATATGCTTCATCCTGGAGTGGAAAGCAGAGTTCTTAGCTAGGTGTATAGCACTCTGACTATCACTATGTAGCTTACATTCCTCCTACTTATGCCCCAACTCCTCAAGAAATTGTTGTAACCAAATCATCTCTTTACTTGCCTCTGTGGCAGCAACATACTCAGCCTCCGTGGTTGACAAAGCCACCAACACGTAGTCATGAAATCTAGCTTCTTTGTTGTCCCACCTACAGTGTAAATATAACCTGTCGTTCTCCTCCTGCTATCTACATCTCCAGCCATGTCTGAATCTACATAACCACGTAAAGTGGTGTCTGATCCACTATAGCATAAAATTGTCCCCATGGTCCCTCTCAAATATCGAAGGATCCACTTTACTGCTTGCCAATGCTCTTTACCTGGATCACTCATAAATCTACTCACAGCTCCTACTGCATGGGCAATATCATGCCTAGTGCATACCATAGCATACATCAAACTACCAACCACTGATGAGTAAGGTACCTTAGACATATGGTTTCTTTCTTGCTCTATCTTGGGACACTGCTCCTTTGATAACTTAAAATGGCTTGCCAAAGGAGTCCCAACCGGTTTAGCATCCTGCATGTTAAACCTATCCAATACCTTCTTAATGTACTCTTCCTGAGATAAAGTCATCTTTTGTTCCTTCCTATCCCGAGTTATCCTCATACTAAGGATTTGTCTGGAAGCCCCCAAATCCTTCATATCAAAGGATTCACTTAGTTGTTTCTTGAGTACTTTTATTTCCTGCATGTTTTTACCTGCAACTAACATGTCATCAACATACAAACATAGGATAATATAACTTCCATCCTCAAATTTCTTTGTATATATGCAATGGTCAGAATGACATCTAATATAACCTTGCTCCATCATGAATCTATAAAACTTCTTATACCATTGACATGGAGCTTGTTTCAGGCCATACAAGCTCTTCTTCAGTTTGCACACCATCTCCTCTTTACCTTTGACTTCATATCCTTCTAGTTGCTACATATATAGCTCCTCCTCCAAATCACCATGGAGAAATGCAGTCTTTACATCTAACTATTCTAAGTGTAAGCAGTCTTCACTGCGCCACTATTCCAAAACAGATCTAATAGAAGTCATTTTTACTACGGGAGAAAAATCTCATCAAAATCTATACCTTGTTTTGTGTAAACCCCTTAACCACCAACCGGGCTTATATCTTTTCTTTCCTCCTTCTTCATCTTTAACTCGTACACCCACTTGTTCTGCAATGCTCTTTTCCTTCCGATAGCTTCACCAAATCCCAAGTCCGGTTCTCCATGAGAGACTTATGCTCCTCATCCATGGCTTGCTCCCACTTCTTACTAGCATCTACCGCATTGATTCATCAAAGATCTCTAGCTCTCACTATTAGTGAGTAATAAATAATAAAGAGAAGGAAAAAAATGTTCAAGTTCTTTTCTTACCCTAGAAGACCTCCTCACTTTGTAGGAGTTTGGGGTTCTGTTGAGTAGGTTCTGGCGATTCATGGGTCACTTTCCCATCGGAAGATCCTCTATCCGTTGCATATTCTTTCTTGGATTCTTCCTTATTTTCCTACAATTGTTGCTTATACATGAATTTCTCATTAAAGACCACATCCCTAGACTGAATGATTTTCTTGTCCTTAATACTCCAACATTTAAATCTAAAGTCATCACCACCATAACCAATAAAAGTGCATTTTTCTGATTTAACCTCTAGCTTGGTCCTATCATCCTTGTCAATATGAACAAACACCTCACATCCAAAGACTCTAAGAAATGAGTAATCAACTTTCTTACCGTACCAAGCCTCCTCAAGTATGCCTCCATCCAAGGCACTTGAGGGTCCTCTATTTATTAAGTACACAGTTGTGCTCACCGCTTCTACCCAAAAATAAAGAGGTATCCCTACATGTATCCTCATGCTCCTAGCACGTTCCATTATTGTTTTTTCATCCTTTCGACATCCCATTCTACTGTGGGGTTCTGGAAATCTTTTACTACGTAAATTCCATTCTTAGAACAATAATCATTAAATTCATTGTTCTTGATACTCCCCTCCATTATCTGACCTGAGACATTTTAACTTAAGGCATGTTTCATTCTCTACCAAGGCTTTCCATTTAACAAAAGTATCAAATACATCAGATTTGTTTCTAATACAATAAACCCAAACTTTCCTTGTTGCATCATCAATAAAAGTAACATAATAACTTGAACCCCCAAGAGATGATACCTGAGCTAGCCCCCACACATCAGAATGTACCAGCTCTAACTTACTCTCTTTCTTTGTAGGTCTAACCTTGAGAAACCTTACTCACTTATTTCCCATATATGCAGTTCTCACAGAAATCCAAACATGTTTCTATATATCTAGGAAAATTCTTCTTTATGATGTCCATGCCCTTATGGCTCATATGACCGAGCCTATAGTGCCATAATGTTGTATCTACATCTGAAGCCACAAGATTACAATCATTAGTACTATCAGTGGATAAATACAAGGTTCCAACCTTCTTACCTCTTGCCACCATAAGAGCACCCTTAGTAACCTTCCAAGAGTCGAAAGCTGTAAATATCACAGTAAGACCATCACTTCCCAATTGCCCGCCGATATCAAATTTCTCCTTAATATAGGCACATGTTTGACATCCTTCAATAGCCATGTATTCTCATTCTACATCTTAACCTGAACAGAACATTTTCCAACTATACTACAAGGCTCATCATCACCAAGAAAAACATGCCCAAAATCCCCTTGAACATAATCAACAAAATAATGCCTATGTGGAGTAGCATGAAAAGAAGCCCCTGAATCTAAAACCCAAGATTCATTAATATTATGCAAAGAAAGAATCAAAGCATCCTAACATACATTACCTAATGCCACATTTTCCTCCTTGTTTTCTTCTTGTTGTTTCTTCTTATCTCGAAGCTCCCAACAGTCCTTCTTTACATGCCCAAACTTTCCATAGTTCCAACATATAATCTTGCTCTTGGATTTTGACCTTGCCCGATCTTTCGATTTTCCACGGTTTCCTCTATTCTTCTGTCTCCCTCTAGTTTCCACTGTCAAAGCATTCCCTAAAGTAGAAGATTCCCCAAAGCTTTTTCTTCGCATTTCCTCGCTTAGAATCACCCCTACAACATCCTCAAACTTCAACTTTGAGTTAGCTAGAACCGAGTTGTTTACCACCATTACCAGGCTATTCCAACTTTCAGGTAAAGAGCATAGAATTAATAAAGCCCTAACTTCTTCATCAAATTATATTGTAACCGAAGCTAGCATATTCACAACCATATTGAAATCATTTAAATGATTTCTATTGAACTATTCTCAGACATCTTCATATTAAACAACTTTTTCATTAAAAATATCTTGTTAGAGGCAGAGGGTTTTTCATACAACTTCCCTAATGCATCCATTAGATCTTTTGTAGTATTTTCCTTTGAAACATTAAATAATACCGAAGATGCAAGACACATCCAGATCATTCCAAGTGCCTTCCGATCTAACAAATCCCATTCTCGCATCTATCATACTCGAGGGTTTGTTCACCTTCTCAGACAATGAGTATAAAGATCCTTCTGATAAAGGTAATCTTCCATCTGCATCTTCTAAAGACTAAAATTCTACCCATTGAATTTATCAACCCTAGATCTTCCATCATCTTCCATAGCTCCCACTCAAGCTAAAAACTTTCCCTGTGATTCAACACTTTAGCAAACCAAACCAGGCTCTGATACCAATTGTTAGGAAATAAGAGATAAAATATGCGGAATAATCCCTTACAAAATCGAAACAGTAGAAACTAATATGCAGAAAATATTACAAATCTCAAATAAAAGTGTAAAATAAATAACACAACATAGAAGAGATAGTATTTAATGTGGTTCACCCAATTTGGGCTACCTCCACCAAGAATCACTTGCTCATATTTTATTACAAGCCTCCACTCTCTCAATACAATACCCGGATCCGTTTGGATCTATGCTCAAAAACTCTACATAATTCACCGAATTCAAAGCACATCTATAAATTATTTTCTTGTATATATTTATCATATGCATAAGACCATATAAATAGACAATTGCTTAAGCAGTTTGATACAAAACCGTGGGTATCAAAACCATGGGCAAAAACCGTGGGTATCAAAACAATGGGTACCGAAAAACCATGGGCCCAAAAACAACCCATAACGGTTACCCATTACCCATGGGTTAATAAACCACCCATGAAAATTTGTTTCGGGGGCTTCACCCCGAACCCCCATCGATCGGGGGGGCTTCACCCCCACTCACCGGTGAGCGGGACCACCATAAAAATACCCGAGTGTAACACATAGAAGGTGTACCACACTCTAACATGAAAATAGGCTCCACAAACATAACAATAGCACCAAATAAAGATTGTTTGAATAACTTAGGAATGGATATATTTGAAGAGGGTGTTTTTCAACTTCACCTACAATAACTTAGAGAGGGTATAGAATACCAAAACTAGGAAGGACATGTTCCCTTTGTTAAAATCAATCAAACAAACAAGTTATCGTATTTTAGTGAAGAAGGATGAACTTGAGAAGGGTGAAAATGCACCACAACTCAACTACATGTAATGCTCCACCACTTGATAAGCACAAAACTCCAAGAACCTGCAATAGAAACTTGAACTTGCACAGTGTACCTAAGCATGAGAAAGGCACAAAGAAGTATAAAAGGATGATGGGACCGAGATTAGTCAAAAATCACACACTTTTATTACTTCAAAAATGTGCACAATGCATCATACATTGAAGAGGAGGAAATTTTTTCCATTACAATCTTGGAAAGGAGGCTTGAAAGTTCTCTCAACATACAAGGACAACTTGCAGAAAAGAGAGGATTTTTGAAAAATTGCACTTGCCTAAGATATCTAATTGATAAACTATTTCGACCTATTGGAACCCCTTGGAATAAGCTTTAACTTACATTTATAGAAGAAATTTAGAGATAGAGAGAAGGAGTCATAAATTCCTTCCTAAATTAAAGGTACATGATGTATTTATTACGAGTTGGTTGAAGAACTTGAGAAGGTTCCATCATGTGTCATTAATTGCCTATTGACCTAGTTCTCAATTAATTAAAAGAATATTTAAATAATTTTAAAAGAATATTATAAATAAAATATTTTAAATAAAAATATTAATTAAAATTAATTGTGGGCCCCTCCCATTAAACCGGTTTGCACTGAAGGATGGAATCATGAGGAAAAGGCCAAAAAAAGAGCCCCAACTCGATGATTAGCTTTTCGAGCCAACCCACCGAGTTGGTGTCAAAGCTCCTCCAGTCATTGCATCAAGTTGACCGACTACTCGATTTTCCAAATGAGCTCACCTTAATATGAGTTCCTATTTGCATGGTTCAACGTAACCAATCTCACTTTGTAATCGCATCAACCTCCTTTGCACGATAATTGAGCTCCTTTTGTAACCATCGAGCTCATCCTTCGATTCATGCGTTGACCGAGCTTATAAACTCTACTATCTACTTGGTCTTCGTCACCTCTTTTCTTAGCTCGATACATTGAGTGATTTCACTTTCCACGATAGCTTGGTGATTCTATTTCATGAACTCATTATTTATTTTGACTTTCATTTCGTCTCCATGTCACGATCTCTCGATGTCTCTACCGATGCTCCATTCTTCTTCAACTTACGATGTTACTCCACCTTAGCTCGATAGAGTCTCCCCATCACTACTCATGTCATATTCTTCCAAGTTCTAATTCATGCCCAACTGAATCACCATCTCGCTCAATGTTGAACTTGTCTCTAATTATAAACTCCCTTGCATTCAACTATGGTGGGCTCATCTCAACTATTATCACGTGTGAGATCCTCTGGCTTGACTCGAAGCACTTTCCTTTCGCCATTATCTTGTCTAAGCTCGGCTTAAATTTTTCACAACTCCCATGAGCATGTGATTCTGAGCTCCATAGCTATTGAGTTCATGATGATGGGCATCCTTCTTACTTGGTTCGTTGGATCATCTTCTAGGAGAGATGAGCTCCTTCCACTTCGCTACATCGAGATGGTCTAGTATCATAACAGACTTGAGCTCACTCTTGAGTTGTCTCCCTTTTGTGTATTGAAATTTGAGCTCTATTTAATGGTTTTCCACAACTCCTCTTCCTATTTCTTGAGTTGGTTTTCCACCATTTTCTCATGCGATTATACACTAAGCTCCTAATTGCATGTGTAGCTATGACTTGCTCATTCAAGCCTTGCTTTCACCAAATAACTCTCCACCGAGCCTTATCTATTCTTTTTTCCATTCCCTTCAACTCAATGAGTTGATTTGCGTCATCATTTAGACCTATGATTTCGAGCTCAAAATAGACAAGCTATTGCCATCACCGAGTTCATGGCTTTGAGTTAAAATCGATTCATATCAAAACTCTCATGACCAACCTCAAACTACGACGTTACTTCATCCTCTACTAAAGCCATCCTATTGAGCAGATTCCTCTATTCCACTAGCTACGAATCCATTTCTCTCTTAAATTAGATGAGATCCTCTATGAAACCTTACCAAGCTATGTCTCATTTGAGCTCACGCTTCCTCCACGTCGACCAACAAGTCACTCACCATGGTTTTTCCTCGCATTGTCTTACATGAATGAGGTCCTCATTACATCACAATCAAGCTCCCCAATGATGTCAAGTCACGCTCAAGCTATCTCTTTGCCATCTTCTATGCCAAGTTTCCCACCGATGACCATCAAACTCTTCACTAATGCTTTCCACATCATCACCTAGAGATCTATTTTTATTGAGCTCATTTGAATTAAATGTGTCACAACCTTGAGAAAAATTCTTCCACATTGAGCTCTTTCCCAAAATGATTCTCTCATCATCGAGCTTGAGATTGACATGACGATCTCTTTTGAATGGCGATCAATGAGCCCGTCATCTCGACTAATTTCATGAGCTGTATTCATGGAGTGGGACCCTAAAAGAACCCGACCGTTACCATATCAAATCGATGTTTTCTACAAATCCCCCATACGACATGGTATTTATGTAATTTCACCAACACCGTGGAGTCCATCAAGCTTCGTAAACTTAATCTAAAGATTTTATTATGCTTATCTTGCTCGAGCTTTCCAGCTTCATCTCCACATCGCTGAACTTGACATGAGTTCGTTGCAACCAATATCTAAGCTCCCATCTTCGTATGAGTATCGAGATGACTAGTCTACCATGCATTAACAAGAGTGAGCTATCCCATACAACTCACCATCAAACAACTCATCTCGAGCTTCTCCACATCCCCTAATTGCCATGCATCCATTAATACCGACTTGGACCCCAACTCATCCCTTTCGCATGGCACTCCACATGAACTCACCCCACTGTGGAGTCATCTTCACAAACTCACCTTGTATATAACACCTTTACATCCTTGATCTGATGACTTGATGATACAACCATGCATGTAGAGCCCTATCATGACCAACTCACTTTCTTACTTCGAGAATAGCTGACTAACTTCCTAAATGCTAATAACTCGATGATCAACTCATCATTTCTCCTGTAGCCTCCTTGATGAATAACTCGGCTATTGACTCGAGATTCAAATTACATGTTTAATTTTGAGAACCTCTCCCTTGGATTTCCATTTCATAATTCCCACTTGACCATGCTTGCATGAATCTCACGTTGTGGAACATCTTTCTCATATTTTCATCGTCAAAGTCCGCTTTGCTTATTTATTTGCTAATCTCCACCATGCGCGAGCCCCAAAATCCACAATCATGGAACCTTTACCTTAGCTTGACATCCGTCATCATGGCTCAGCATTTCATCCCATAGGGCCCGACCTTCTCATATTCCCACGAGTTCCCCATAGGGCATTTCACTAAGCTATCCCTAACTTGTTCTTAACTTATCCACAGTGAGTTACCTCATTTTTTATCAAATGGGCTCATTAATTCACAAACAACATGCACCATGACTTAACTTGGAAGTGAGTTAACTCCCACCATGAGCTCACCTTCGTATTCAGCTCTAAGGTAGGATAGTGATCCCCTATGAATCAAGCCTAACCCTTGTCATTTTCAAGAACTCGAGTTTGTATGTGTATCGACTTTTATGATTTTTGTGTGCTTGCCAAGTTGAGCCCAAAGACAAGCTCTTAGCTGAATTTTCTACATTGGGCTTCTTCACCTCTGTGATGTTCTCGTGAGCTGAGCTCTAAGACAAATGATTGAACTCCTCATCCAGCTTCTTACCTCGAGCTACTACTACTAAGAAATCTAAGTTTCTTGTCATGTATCGAGTTGATTTCTAAGTTGGGTACCAAGTTTACAACCAAGCTCTCATGATTGAGCTATCAAACCAAGAAACTCCCTATGAGCTCACTTTATATTTGATGTAATTATAATTGTTATGGGTCGATATTGAACTGACTCCTTCAACCATCTTCCATTTTGACTTAAAACCTTCCCATGATGGCTAGCTCCTATTAGTCATTAATCCTAATGCTAAATTTGTTTTTGAAGTAAACCTTAAATTCTTAAGCCATTGATATTCCTTTAAACAAAAACCTATCCCAAAACATCTCATGAATGCCTCTCCTATTTTATGGGTCCAATTTACTCATGTTGTCCATTTTTCCTAAGGGGAAAATTGGATAACATTTTTAGTGACCTCTCGGGGATGATTTCCTACTAAAGCATGATTATAGTAGCCTTAAGTCATCCATTGGGCATGGAGTCAATGTTGAAATATTGAAATTAATTTGATCTTCTTTGATACATCCAGAATCCCTTGAGAAAATCTGATCTTGGACCTCCCTGAAATGCTAGGCATGAGGTATATTGAATATGTTGAATGTTTGGCATCATGAACACTGCAAAATTTTGAATGAAGTAGATGTATGAAACTCTTATGGAAACTTTGAACCTTCCTTCCCTTGAGAAACTTCCGAGATGATGATATAATGTGCAAGAAAAACACAAAAACGAAAAAAAGGAAAAAAAGAACAACAACACACAACAATGTGCATAAGCACTTGGAGGAAAACACCTAACTAAACTATACAGGGGTGGAATGATCTCAAAAGCAAGCTTTGAGATGTATCCCATTCACATGAATGGGTAGTTCTTCTCCATTGAGCCTAGATAGATGAAATGAATTCACCTCTTTACAACTCGTGATGATGTATGGCCCACTCAGAGAGCGTCAAACTTGGTGTGCTTTCCTGGTTTGGCCCTATCTTCATCCCATTTGAGAACTAAATCTCCCTCTTGAAAATTCTTATCGGATGCCTTCTTGTCAAAATATTTCTTAACTTGAGCCTGATGTTGCTCCAAAGTCTTCATAGCCTTGTTTCAGCAATCTTCCTCTAACTCCATGAGTTTAGCAAACCTAACTGTCAAAGGATCATTCTCCATAACTTCAAGTTGATGAGCTAACTCCAAAGAAGGTAACTCCAAGGAGAGCGGAATTTTTTCTTCTCTTCCATATACAAGCATGAAAGGAGAATTTCCTATGGCCCTTTTAGGTGTGATCGATCTTCCCATAAGGCAGTCTTAAGCTGTGTATGCCAAGTCCTCTATTAGTTTCCATCATGCACTTAATAATCCTTATGAGGTTTTTTTTTTGCTAGACTCAACCAATATGTTTCCTTATGGATAGTAATTGGATGAAGTCTTGAGGTAGACCCCATTTTTAACATCCCATTCACTCAACTTCATACCAAGAAAATCCATCACGTTTTTCTAAAATGATTGTAAATGGAACACCAAACCTTGTCATTATACCTTCCAAGAAATCAAGAACTACCTTCTCATTTCTCTCCTTCAATGCTACCACCTCTATCCATCGAGTAAAATAGTCATTGTAGTAAGGACCCATTTATGTCCATCACTGGATGGAGGATTAATCATTCGATGAAGTCCAACCCCATGAACAAAGGGTTGATCCACTTGAATTGGATGCAGTGGAAGAGTTGCCAACTTCTGCTTCTTGTGAAAAAGGCACATTCCTTACATTTCCTTACCCAGAGATGGGCATCTTTGAACAAATCTGGCCAATAGTAGTTGGCTCGCATGATCTTGGTAGTAGTTGTTTTGTGTAGAATAATGTCCTCAGATAGGCCATTGTGAAACTCTTCTAGTATCTTACTTACTTGTTCGGTCCATACGCACCGAAGGAGAACACCATTCAAATCCTTTTGAAAGAGAATGTTATCTACTAGAACATATGGAATAGACTGAAGATGGAAAGTCCATCTTTGATTTTTATCCATGTTCATAGGATATACTCTGAGAAAAGGAAACTCTTCATTTTGGATAACCAATCAACTTGATCATCACTCTCATAGTGTTTAGGAGCGTCACGTCCTCATCACCTTTTGATTCCATGTCTACAGCAAGTTGTTGACACAAACCTTTACCTCTGAAAATTTTGGTAACTTTGATATGTACGTCATACTCCATCACCTTCGTGATCCATCTAGCACACTTTTTGTTCATCTCTTTGTTCAAAAATTCCTTGACACCTGGATGAGACACCATCAGATGAATTTTGTTGTTGGACAACATGTGCTTGAATTTCTTCAAAGCTCGAATAACCACAAAAAGACTTGTTTTTCAATGAATGAATATTTGAGCTCATAGTCTTTGAGGGATTGACTTGAAGAAATAAATTGGTTGCTCCATCAGATCATCATTTTTTTGGGTGAGGATACCTGAAATGCTCTCTTGACCTGCAAAAGCATAAAGGATAAAATCTTTATCAAACCTAGGGTTCACCAGTGTGGGAGCTTGAGAAATGGCCATTTTGATGGCTTTGAAGCTCTCCTTCCTTCCTTTGTCCATGAGAATGGCATATTTTTCTTCAACATGGTTGTCAGTGGTTTAGCCAATGTCGTGAATTGAGGGATGAATCTCCATGAAATTTATGGTTCCCTAGAAAAATCTAGAGACCCTTCTTGTGACTTGGGAGAGATAAGGACATAATTGAATGAATCCTGGCTAGATCGATTGATAGTCCTTCCACTAAAACAACATGCCCCAAAAACTTTCCCTCATGCACTACAAAAATACATTTCTTGGGGTTAAGTGAAACCCCAAATTCCCTACACCTTTGAAAAACCTTCCTTAGATGTGTGATGTGGTCTTCTACATGCTTAGAATATATAGTTATGTCATCAAGGTAAACCAAGATGATATCATTGATTAGTCCCTTAAATCCATGTCCATGGCTCTTTGGAAAGTAGCCCCAACATTGGACAATCCAAATGGCATTTTTTTGTAGGCATATGTGCCCCACTTGGTAGTGAAAGCCATTTTGAATTGGTCAGATTCTTGGACTAGAATTTGATTGTAACCTGAATATCCATCGAGAAAAGAAAATATTTGAGCTCCTGCCACCATTTGAAGAATCTGCTCCATTGATGGGAGAGGATAATGGTCTTTCAATGAGGCATGGTTCAAATCCCTGAAATCTACGCACAACCGAATCTCTTCATTCTTCTTCCTTATGGGCACCAGATTGGCTACCCAAGAGGAGTGCTTGATGGGAAAAATAATACAGGCCTCGATGAGTTTGGTTAGCTCCTTTCTCATTAGTGGCTCAATTTTGGGATTAATTGGCCTTTTTTTGATGAACTGGCTTGGAATTAGGATCTAGTTTGATGGTATGTTGTGTAGAGACTAGATCAAAACCACATAGGTCTTTATAGCTCCATGCAAAAAAATGTCATGATACTCTTGAAATTTTTGATGAAATCTTCTTTCTCTTCGGAAGTACACACTTTTCCGATCTTTAGAAACTTTTCATGCTACCTCGACTTCCTCAAAATCTTCTTCTTTGACCACCATGTTAGAGCTTTATCTTTTGGCTTGATCATCTGAATTGAAAATGGATTCCAGAGTGACTAAGCCTTTTGGTAGTTTTTGCTTTTCAATTGTATAATTTGATCACCATATGACTCTTGCAACTTATCTTGATTTTTTGCAAGCAAACTCCACCTCTTCTTGTAGGAAAAGGACAATTTTTTTGTCACTATCGAACACTTTCCAGCTACTCACATTATCAGGGACTATAGGTCAAACCACCATTTTGAAAAATTTACTCTTCTTTCATGATATCAATAGGTATGTCATATTGTGAGCCAATTGTAGCAAGCCTATCAACATCTTGATTTTGATTTCTAGGAACTACATGGATCCCAAAAGCTTGAAATATTCAATCAAGTCCAGAATTCGGTTCTTGTATGATCTTAAAAGATCATTCTTGGATGCATTGTGTGTGTCACTTGATGAACAACTAACTCACTATCTCAAAAATAGTCAAGGCTTTGATTCCCTTCTTTTGGGCTAGTTGAATTCCTTACACAAGGGCCTCGTATTCAACAACATTGTTAGTGTAATTGAATTACAACTGGAAAGATGAGAAGTACTTATCTCCCTCTAGAGAAATTAACATAACACCAACATTGGATCCATTCTTACTTCTTGAGCCATCGAAGAACAATTTCCACAGTCCTTTACGAATCACTTGGTGTTTTGACAAGTTGTGGTATGATCGTATCTTCTTCATGAATACAGTATAGGTACCAATCCCATTTCTTCCAAAAAAAACAAACCAACTTCTTCTTCTTCTACCAACACATTAGCATAGGGATCATACTGATGATCTCTACTTACTTCATCTAGCACATAGTATCAAGGACTTCTTCAACAAGAGTGGTTGGTTCATGATCAACATCTTCTTCTTTTCTAGATCTCTGATGGTGTAATTCCCATTTATAGGACTAGTAGTGTAGGGTTCTACATGATTATGGTAGATTGGTTCCACCCTTATAGTCACTTTGGTTTTGTATCGAGTCTTGAGAATCATATGTGACCAATCGGTGATAGATAACCACCCATCTTGGCAAGTGAAATCTCATGATAGGAAGATGGAAAAGAGAGGAGGGAGATCAATGACTGATATGTCTTGGGTGAATGAAAAACTTGGGCATGCATGGATGGTAAGTTGAAGTCCTTTGATAACTCCAATAGTCTTAACAATTGTGCCATCCAAGCTGAACAAATCCTCTTACAACCGACGCATATTGTATGCCTAGTACATCTAATTTGTTTGGGCATGACGAGCTACTACTAGCACTAAAATCGATCATGTAATTATGCACCAGGTGGTTTCAATGATCAAGGAAATATAGAATGGTGGTGGTTTTTTGGCTTTAGGAATACTTTTCCCTTCTAGTTGACACAAACTCGTAGTAGTTTTGCTCCATGACCCGATGATCCATCGGTTGTACCAAAACTATTTAGAGCCTCTCACAACAAATTTCTTTGAGAAGGAATTGAGAGTGCATCCCACATAGTAATGCTCAGTTGGTCTTCTTCATTTTTTCTACTATGTTGAAGGGAATTGCTCCAACTTTTCTGACACTTCTTTGGGTGTTAGGATCCTCTTTTAGAAAGTGCTTGTTGGGTACCTTGTGATGCCTGAAGAACCTTCTTTCCTCGCAAGCTTGGCTAATAAGTGTTTTTGGTGGTTTCTTTCCCACATCTTTATCAACTTCCACTTATGACTGAGGCTATGAAGTGGATGCTTGATCAATTGAAGGTTGAGGTTCCATTTCTCTCTTCTTGGAATGAGTGTTTTCCACCACTGATGAGGAATCTGTATTCAACCCGCAAAAATCTTTTGCTTTTCCAGTTTAGCAAAGTGGTTTCTTCAGGTGCCTATGGTTGATCTGATTGTTTCTTGTGTAGATGAATTTTTTTGTTAGCTCATGAAGGGCATATACACTTTGAACCATAAGGCCTAGCTAAGAACTCCATTGGGAAAAGATTTTGATTGTGGGGTTGAGAACAAGGATAACACCATTCATAGTCTTGAACTAGATTATTTATGGACAGGTACTATGGCTCTAGATGAGCTAGCAATAAGAGGGTTCCAAAATTTCAAAGGCCTAACATTCATAGCTTGATTTGTAGCTTGATTTTTATGGCTGATTTTTCCCTTGAAAAGGAGGACGATTAGCCTGATATTGCTGATTTTGTGGCTGATATGGATGATTGTATTGAAATTTTTTCCTCTTGAGTGCAACGAGCTCATTCCAAAATTTTAGCAATAGTGACTTGACTTCAAATAGATCATTTGAAGAGGTAGGGGTAGACTGAGCTAGTTGGTTGATTAGAGGTTGTTGGAATAGGAGCAATGATAGGTTGATTGTTTGTAAGATCTAGAGACAATGACATTGGTGGTCATGGAGCTATCTTTCCATCTGAATCAAGGAATTTTCCACTCTTATGGCAACTTCATAGGCATCAGGTAATGTAGTCCCTCCCATGGACTTGGATCATAACTACTACATCACTATTCAAGGCTCACAAATAGTACAAGAATGCATTATTTGGAGAAGGATTTATGAGTGTCAGAATCCTATTCTAGGTCTGTGGAATCGGAAGTTGAAATCACTCATGTATTCTTGGGGAGCTCTCTTCATGGTAGTGAGTTGTTCCAAAAGTGATAGGTGATCACTCTTGTCTTCAAACTGTTTATAGATATTTTCTCCTAACTCATCCCAAGTGGTTATAGTGCCAACACTTAACCCTCGAAACCATTGAAGTGCTTTTCCCTTGAAAGAGGTAGCAAGAAGTCTAACCACAACATTGTCCTCCGTGATATTATGTACTACACAAATGTTGGCTACATCAAGAATATGTTCCACTAGAGTAACGTGAGTTTCCCCTATGTAAAAGGGTAAAATTTTGAGTGCCACAATAGGTATAGGGTCACGTTGAGCCAATAGAAGAGGACTTGCTTGCATTGAAAGGGGAAAAACTTGGTTTTGTGCCATAGCAACAAGAGGTTGATTGTTCCTTGGTGGAGGAAACCTTCCATATGGAGGAGTTGAATGACCCCTATAAGGTAAAGCTGCAACTGGTGATGTTGAAATGCCTCTTCTTCTTCTCTTTGGAGGAGACAAGGAAAGTTTGATATGTTGATAATTTCCTTGCTTTGAAGAAGCTCTTGTCTGAATTCTTCACATAAGTTAATGCACTGAGATTTGGAATCCAGAGATATAGAGTCACCAGGTACTTTGACTTGTGTAAGTGAGAAGAGAAGTACCAACTCTTGGTCCCCCATCGGGCATGCCAAAAACTTTGTCACCAAATCATTGCACCCTCCGAATGGCCAGAATGTGAACAGGACATTTGGTGTGATTGGGACACATGGGATCACCTCTCAAGTTGTGGGACTTGGGCTCGAGGTGAACCTCCGGAGAAGGCTGGCTTCCTCTTCCTAAACTAAGTGTTATACTACTCCTAGTGTAATAAAATGGTTATCTAGACCTATGCTAACATTTTCATGGGTTTTAGGGAAAGAGATTTGCAGAAATGAAACTATACTAGGGATGGTGATGCACCAAATAAAGGGTGTTTCTAGACTCAGAAGGGTTAATTTGAAGAGGGTGTGTGCACCACAAGTCAACTTCACCTACTACAACTTAGAGAGGGTACATAATACCATAGACTAGGAAGCATGCATTCCCTTTGTTAAACTTGATCAGACAAACAAGTTATCAGTCTTCCAGTGAAGAAGGATGAACTTGAGAAGGGTGAACAAGCACCACAACTCAACTGCATGTAATACTCCACCACTTGATAAGCACAAAACTCCAAGAACCTGCAATAGAAATGTGAACTTACACAGTGTACCTGCAAGCATGAGAAAGGCACAAAGAAGTATAGAAGGATGAAAGGACCGAGATTAGTCACAAAACACACACTTTTATTACTTCAACAATGTGCACAATGCATCATACATTTAGAAGAGGAAATGGTTTCCATTATAGTCTTGGAAAGGAGGCTTGAAAGTTCTCTCAACATACAAGGACAACTTGTAAAAGAGAGAGGACTCTTGAAAAAATTACACTTGTGCCTAAGATATCTAACTTGTCCAACTGTCTGACCTATTGGAACCCCTTGGAATGAGCTTCCAACTTACATTTATAGAAGAAGTTGAGAGAGAGGAGAGAAGGAGTCATAAATTCCCTTCCTAAATTGAAGGTACATGATGTATTTATTATAGTTGGTTGAACCACTTGAGAAGGTTCCATCATGTGTCATTAATTGCTGTTGACCTAGTTATCCTTAATTAATTAAAAGAATATTTAAATAAAATATTTAAATAATAATAATAAATATTATTAATAAAATATTTAAATAAAAATTAATTAATTAAAATTAATGGTGGGACCCCCTTTAACTTGTTTGCACTGAAGGGGGAATCATGAGGAAAAGGCCAAAAAAGAGCCAACTCGGTGGTTGGCTTGCCGAGCCAACCCACCAAGTTGGTGTCGAGCTCCTCTAGTCATTACATTGACTGAGCTGCTTAGTTTCCCAAATGAGCTCACCTCTTTTACACTCATGAGATCCTCACCACCGCTCAATGTAACCGAGCTCACTCTGTAATCACATTGAGCTCCTTTGCAAGAATCGAGCTCCAGTAAACCAAATGAGCTCCATCGAGCTTCATTCCATTGGACCGAGCTTATATCAACTCTACTATCTACTTGGTCTCGACAGCCTGTTCTTAGCTCAATGCATTGAATGATTTATCTTTCCATAGCTTGCTCAATGATTGGTGATTCTATTTCACGAACTCATTATTTCTTTTGACTCGTTGTCCATGTCACGAGCTCTCGATGTCTCGATCGATCCCAACATTTCTTATTCCTTATGATTTTACTCCACCTTTCGGTAGAGTTCCCCTGTCACTACTCATGTCATATTCCATTGAGTTCTAATTCATGCCCAACCAAATTTCCATCTCCTAAATTTTGAACTTGTCTCTAAGTATGAAATCCTCAGATTTATTTGATTATAGCGGGCTCATATCCAACTATTAGCATGCGACAAGCTCCCTATAACTCTAAAATGACTTTCCTTTCACCGCTTCCCTATCTAAGCATTTAAGTACAAGTTCGTCGTAACTCCCATGAGCATGACCGATGGAACATAGCATTGATTCTCTCCGATGATGGCCATACTTACTTCTTCCTTGGTTCGTTGGATCATCTTCTCGGGGAGAGATGAGCTCCTTCCACCGCCATTTGCATCAAGTTTCTCGGAGTCCAGTGAAGCATCATAACAAGCTTTGGCTTGCTCTTCAAGCTCTCTCCATTACGTGTATTGAAATTCGAGCTCCATATTTAACAGTTCAAACTGCAACCCCTTTCCCTATTCATCAGTTGGTTCACACTGACCACCGACTCGATCTCCATGCGCCAAATTGAGCTCCTCTTTCCAATGTGTAGCTCAATTCATTGGCTTATAAGCTCAAGTGCTTCTTTCATCGAATAACTCTCCACTAAGCCTTGTCTATTCTTCTTGGATTCCATTCTCCTCGACTCTCAGTGAGCCTATTTGCATCGTCATGTCGACTTGTGATTTTGAGCTCAAAACAAAGATTTCTTACCATCACCGAGTTCACATGCTAAGTTCTTAATCAAGTTTGCTCCTCAGTAGTTGCCTTTGAGCTCTGCATGTTTATTCTACCTCTACCAAATCCACCATAAATGAGTGAGCTTCCTCTTTTCAACCAGCTTGACTCCATCGCTCGCTTAAATTGGATGAGATCCTCCAAAAACCACACCGAGCTATGTCTCCCATGGTTGAGCTCATCGCTTCCTCCACGTTCGCATCGCATTGTCTTACTAACGAGATCCTCATATCATCACAATCAAGCTCCCAATGATGTCAAGCCATATTGAGCTATCTCTATATCGTCTTGAATGTTGAACTTCCCACCGATCCATCAAACCATGTGCCAAGATTTCCACATCATCACCTATCAAGTTCCACCTCTTGTATTTAGCTTGGTTTGTACTAAGTGTCATGACCATGACCAAACTTCTTCCTCATTGAGCTCTTTCCCGAAATGAGTCTCTCATCATTGAGCTTGAGATTGACTTGACTCGCTTTTGAATGGTGATCAATGAGCCTATCATCTTGACAAATTTCATGAGCCTGTATTCATTTGAGCAAGCCCCTAAAAGAACTTTAGTCAATCCAACTTACCATATTAAATCGACGCTATGAATGCCCATACGACTAGATCTTTATATAAGTTCACGACACCATAGAGTCCATCGAGCTCTGTTAAACTTAATCCTGATCTTCCATTCTATATTGAGCTTCTCTCCACATCACCCGAGCTCAACATGAGCTCATTGCAACCAATCTCCTCGAGCTCCTATCTTCTCGCACTAAGTTGACTAGTCCACCATACATTACCGAGTGTGATTCCTTCGCGAGCTCTACACATAACTCACCATCAAACAACTCATCTAATCTTCTCCACATCCCCTAATCTCCACACATCTATTAATACCAACTCAAACCCCAACTCGGCCCTTTTACATGGCACTCCACATGAACTCCCCACTATGGATTCATCTTTACAGGCTCACCTTGTACTTGAACACCTCTACAACCATGATCCTAATGACTTGATGATGTAACATGCATGTAGATCCCTATCATGACCAAGTCAATTGCTTGCTTCTGATAATAGCTCTAACTTCCATGCTAATAACTCTATGATTAACTCACCATTTCACATATAGCCTCCCTAACAACTCGATGAATAACTCAGCCATTGACTCGGGCTTCAAATTGCATGTTTAATTTGTGGAACCTCTCCCTTGGCTTTCCATTTCATAATTCCCACTTGACCATGCTTGCATGAATCTCCACATTGTGGAACATCTTTCTCGGCTTTCCATCATCAAATTCCTTCTTGGCTTATTTGTTCGCTAATCTCCACCATGGCCACAGGCCCCAAAATCCCCCATTGTGGAACCTTTACCTTATCTCGACATCCCATCATCATGGCTTGGCATTTCATTCTATAGGGCCCGACCTTCTTGTATTCCCATGAGCTCCCCATAGGGCATTTCTTACCGAGCTATCCCTAACTCATTCTTAACTCTCTATTTTGAGTTACCTCATGTTTTATCAAATGAGATTACCAATTCACAAATAGCTATGCACAAGCTTAACTTGGTTGAGTGGGTTAATTCCTTGAGCTTGCCTTCATATTCAGCTCTTAGGTAGGACAACAATACAAGATCAATCGGGCTTGACCCTTGTCATTTACAAGAACCGATTTCACTGTGTATCGACTTTCATGATTTTTGTGTGCTCGAGTCAAGCCCAAAGATGACCTCTAAGCCAAATTTTATACATTAGGCTTCTTCATTACCTACGATGTTCTCCGTGAGCCGAGCTCTAATCCTAATGACTAAACTCCTATGATGGCTTCTTCGAGCTACTACCACTATGAATTCTGAGCTTCTTGTCATGTATTGAGCTGATTTCTGAGATGGCTACCGAGTTGATGACCGAGCTCTCACCGAGCTATCAACCAAGAAACTCCCTTTGAGATTTCCTATATGTCAATGATACTTTAATTGTTATGGGTCGATATTGAACTCAACTCCTTGAACCAAGTTCCATTTTGACTTAAAACCTTCCCGACCTAGCCATCTCACGAGTAGATCACCGAGGTGCTCAAAGAAGCTAAATTTTTGTTGAAGTAAACCTTAAATTCTTAGGCCATGTTGATATTCCTTTAAACAAAAAACTATCTCGAAACGTCTCATGAATTCCTCTCCTATTTTATGGGTCCAATTTACTCATGTTGTCCATTTTTTCCCAAGGGGAAAAATTGGATAACAATACTTAGATGAGGATTTTAGTTGATCCTTAGCCTTACCATGGATGAACTTGTCATTTTTTCAAATAATTCCTCCAGGTGACACTTATCCCTTTGGAATTCTATTTACTTTCAACTGAATTATCTTGTCCTCATCTATTTGCTCATTTGAATTGTTGTCACTATCATTCTTGATAAACTCTCGTGGGAGTGAGTCACTTCCTTTGAAGTACATGGACCTGAAGTCACATGTTTTTTTAGTAAGGATAGAATCTAATTATCATCATGAAATTTTTTTCTATTTTTTAGATTTATCTGGCACACTCGAGTGAAAGATCATTTCTACTGAAAAATTTTCTCCTTGAAATTCAAATAAAGGATCATCAAGGAAGTAGATATTGCCAAGTAATGAATTATGGCATTTTGATCTCTTAGAACTACTGTATGTTAAATACATAGAAATCTTCATGACAGTCTCACACCCTATTCCTATAATGGTAGAGATTAGAGTTATTTACTTGAAATATGTCTCTCACTTGTTTCAAAATTAATTCAAAGCATCACCTTATACGATGATATTTTTAATCCCTATCTCTTTGATTGCTTGTAATCCAAGTAACAAAGCTTCATATTTTACAGTGTTTTTTTTTTTAGAATTAAAAATTATAGGTCAAGGGAAATAAGTCTCCCTAAGGGGATGATAGAATGATACATGCGCTTGAACCAATTGATGAACAAATTTTATCAAACTCCATGTTCTAAACTTCATTATCAATGTCAGTTATTCTTTCCTCAAGAATAAGCAATTATTCCCCTCACTTAGATCTCATGAAGCAATTACCATCACCTATTTCTTCATATGGAACTTTCCCCAATTCTTCAAATGAATCTTTTCCCAACTCTCTACTTGAGAAGAAAATGTTAGCACTGGGGTCATCTAACTTCTGCACTTTGTACTTCATCTTAGGCTTAGGAAGGAGTTTCTTCATCTCACATTTAATTGCTATTAATGTAGAAGACTAGTCCATTTAAATTTTGCCTCCTATCTCTTGTGAAGCTTCTACCAAGGAACATTCCATATGTAGTTTGCATGTCAACCACTAGGATTATTTCCTTCACCTATTTTTATAGATAAGCCACAAGGGCCGTCACTACATCTTTAATCGTCCCAACAAGTGGAACCTTATTAGTCTCCATTGAATATCAATGACCAAATACCCAAGAGAGACTCAAACCGAGGGATTGAGAAACCTTTTTGGGCATGACATTGTCAGAGGCACTATAATTGATGATATAATTATTCAGACAGTGTCCTTTAATCAACATGGAAACATAAAAGGGTTAAATCTTACCGGTGGAGGAAGGGGTAGAGGCTAGCATATTTTGGCTAGACTAGGCTCGTGAGTAGTAGGAAGCATACCTTTGGAAGTGGATGATACTTTTGAAGAGGATGACACTTTGGACTTGGAGCTTACACATTTGATGAATTTAACAAGTTTCTCAAACTTCTCAGGGTGAGTTTGTAAGTATTCAGACTCTAAGATCTGGACCTTGTCCTTTTTACATGGTCAATGATATCAAAATTTGAAGAAGGGTTTTCAATAGCATGGGAAACATTGGCTTGATTTGATTTATATGAGGTACTTTTTTATTTCTCATCATTCTTATGATTTGCAGAAGTAGAAACATCATTTGTGGTAGTATTTGAATTACCTAGCTTGGAGGATTCTTACAATGAGGCACATCTCCAGGATTCTTCTTGGATAATTCTAAAGATCAAGAGAATGGAGATACTCTCTTACTTATGAGAATCACTGGTTAAGGATATTATCTCTCTATCTTTATTCTTAGATGTCTTCTCCTTCCCGAGAGTTTTTATCAAGTGAAAACAACACAAGAGTGACTATTCATATCAGCCACAGAGTCCTCATATTCATCATCCAAAGAGGATGCATACTCACAAAAACATACCTTTGCAGATTCAACCTCTTCTATTAGTATCTCACCTTCTTCTTCTTCACTTTCTTCATCTGATTGGGTCCCACATGTTGTGTTCACGGGAGGGGCTTCAAGAGCAAGCCTATGAGGCACAAGACCAATTATCTTTTTGTTTAAGAAGTTATTTCTAGGAATTTCTTTGTACATAGAAGTTTGAGCAAGTTACTTTTTGAGAGAAAGAACATCATTAGCTAATTTTTGGTGAAATTGTTTGAAATGTTACAAATTATGTGTTTTCACCAACACTCACAAGGCTACACCCCTCCTTCTTATGTATGGGAGGCTCCCATTATTGAATGTAAACTATCCTAATTCTATATACTATTATAAAGTGGGAAAGTGGATTTGGGATCACACAGAACACTTCACCGAACTCGTGGAACAAGTGCTTTAGACGTGGCACAAGGGAGGAAATTGCAGAAATGAGGGGTGAAGGAGAGAAATTAGGAAAGGGAGGTTATTGTTGTAAGTATAAAATTACAGATTTCACACCCAATAACTGGATTATTTCAACATTCAATTAGAGGAAAACAACAATGAAGCATCTAGCAAGACTAACAAACCAGAGACGCACAATTTTTTAGGTTCATCTATCAAGGACACCAAGTTCCTTCTTGATCACCATACTTGCAAAGTTGAAAAAGAGAGAGAGTAGAGGAAAACATGAGCAAAGGAAATGGAATAAATGTAGATTTTATTTCTTGTGTAGTGATGAATACAAATCTCAATCAATCTACAACAATCCACAATTTCTACCAAGAACTAAAACTTTCAAGATCTTTTGGAATGGAGAAGCCATTCTAATTTATAGCATTGTGAATTGCCTTCTCATCTACCCCCACATGACTCTTCATGTTCCTATTCCACTTATGACCTTTAAATTTCCCTAGAAGAGACAAATTAATTACGTCTCTTATAATTTTGAGAGAGTACTTTTACAATTTACAAATATTATCACTTAAGAAAATAGAACAAAAAACACGGTGATTACGTACAACAAAAAAATTAGAAGAAAGTGAAAGAAGATGAGAAGGGAAAGGGACTTACAAATCTATTGAGAAAGATATTTCTATTGTATAACTTTCTGATTCGAGACATGGTGGTCATAATCTCCTCCTTATGTCAAATGCACAAATGCCTCAGACTACCAAATGAGTGTTTAGAAACAAGGTTACAAGACCTCTCAATGTTAGCTTGAGATAAACATAGAAATCACCCATGATGATGTATTCTTGATCTCATAATGAGAGTGAGGATCACTCTCTTTCTCCTTAGGCTTTCACAATTTTCATTCACGATGCACAAACCTCTTGATACTTGTGTTTGTCCTACACATTATGTTGCAACATTGTAAACTTTGGCTTTATTGTCTGCGAGCACCCAAATCATTTAACTCACCCAAATCAAATCAACTCAACTCAACCAACTCTCCCATTTCAACTATCTCAATTCAATCATCAGCTCACCGAGCTCACCCAACTCACCCAGCTCTCTCCCAATTCAGCTCGAGCTCAACTCCACCGCTCCACTAATGAGTGAACTCACTCAAACTCACCGAGATGAGATGATGATTGCTTTATATGATGATAATGGTGACCTCTTATGATAAATCAATGGATTCATTGACACCTTTCTAATATTTTCACATTGTTCAAAGTGTCTTTGGCTCTCACCTCATGCGCGCTTGATATGTTTGACCTTGTTGCTTGACATAATTGAGCTCAAGATGATGCTTTAAGATCCTTACAAAGAGTGGATTCCATTTTTGAGCTATATAATCACCTTAAAACCTGTGAGGATGTCAAAAATCAACAAGATGAGAGAAAATGGAGCCAACTACAACTTTTTGCATCCAAAATGAAGACTTTCTTTTTGTAGCAGGTAGGACCAGGACCTACTATTTTGGGAAATATCACCTATTTTACTCAAATTTTATGTTATAAACATTCTAGTAAATTTAATTCTCCTCCTTTGATAATGTGTTGTTATTTTTATCAATTTCCTATTGTTAGTAGGTTGTTTTTACTTTTTCACTTTTTCAAGAAAATTGTCAATTGTACCATGTCTGTTGTTTTACACCATTTCTTAATGCGCTGAATGATCAAAACATAAAATTTAAAGGACTTACTATTTTTAGCATGTTTATGGGAATATAATATGATATTTTTAGTAAGTATTCATTCTAGCCCCATTTTTCATCAAAAACATTATTTTGGAATTTGGATCCTCGTTACGATCTTGTGCTCCGAATTTCACTATGTTCTACCCAGTGGAACTCTTGGAAATTGAAAAAGAAATTTTTAGATGGTAAGGGTTTTAGATTTGAATATTTCATGGCATCCATTAATTGATTCACTGAGCTTGATTATCACAAGGATTCTTTGGAGAAGGAAAATCATCTCAAATCCTTATTAAGATAAGTTTCATGATTCATTGGTAGTGAGAAAAGATTCATTCTTACAATAGAGGATGCTCTAGAATAATTTTAATAGCATATTAGTTGTGATTTTAATTTGAATTCTTCTTGTCTTTAAAAATGGATCCTTGGTTGAACCAGGTGAGAAAACTCTTAGAAGTTAGTCATTTTCAAGCTTTTGGCGGTCATCGATAGTCAAATTTATACCTAGTATAGTAGAACATCTAGGGAAAAGTTAGGGTTTTCAATATTATTGGCATGGAGAAAATTTTATTTTCCCCTTATGAAAAATACATGATGGGCATTCAAATTTTCCCTCAATTGGGATTTCCATGTGTCACAACATGGTTGGATAAGAGGGAAGTGAGGAAAAACAAGTCATTTAACACTGAAGGGCCGAACCTGGGTCATATGAAGAACCTGATTAGTGGCTAGAGAGGGGAAAATTTTATTATCACCTCAGGATAGGGATATGAGGGATAGAAAAAATTTCCCTCATGTGGTGATGACAAGTGGCACAGCATGATTCAATGAGGAGGTAAGGAGGAAAAGTTTTCCTTAGCACTTACGAACTCAAACTTGATCACATGAGAAACTAGTGCCAGGGCTAGAGTGGGGCACATTTTCTAGTCCCCTTTGTGCTCTTAGGATAGATATGAGAGGGAAAAAAATTCCCTTCCTAGTGATGGCAAGTGGCATACTTTCATTGCATGATGGGAGGGGCTAGAAATATGTAAATACGCATGTGAAGTGCTTAATAGGGTCATGTGAGAAACCTGGAGGAAAATTTAGGGTGGGGCACATTTTCTTGTCCCATTTTTCCCCTTGGGATAGGGACAAGAGGGACACAAAATTTTCCTCAACCTGGAGGTGACAAGCGTCCTATTGCAAAATTGACTAAGGGAAGCATACTTGTGAGAGAGAGAGAGATTCAAGATGAGGTTGTTGTCAGGAGGTATTTTCTTATGAACCCTTATATGATTTTGCCTCCCACAAGACTTCCAAGATCAATGGGATTGGTATCATCTTTCAATTCTTCTTGAAAATCCTGAAATATCTGATTTTCCTTGAGACACTAGGGTATATCTACACAGTTTGAATTTCTATGAGATATACTTGTGTCTTGTGAAAGATTCAAAACTTCCATCATGTAGAACATTTTCTATCTTTCTAATGACTACTTTTTTTACTTTTAACTTCTTACAGATCTCTTGAAATCATCTATGGAAGATTGGGTACTTGTTTTGACTTCCTACTCCTTGCACCTAAAAAACCTAATGTTGCATTGTTTGTCCATAAACCTCTAAAATTTTATTAAATTTTCCTAAATCAGTTCAAACATGTTCCTTTATCTTCAATACCATCTCTATATTATTTTGAGCCTTTTGTTCCATCCTGGAGGATGCACACTAGTCTTGGAAAGGTTAGGGTTAGCCTTTCTAGGCCTATTGAGAAACTAGATGTTGAAAGCGTTCTACTGAATGAAATTTTTGACCTTTTCATAACATTCAAAACACCTATACTTGATTTTTAATCATCTTATAATTACCTTCAAGGTCAATATGGACATGAAACAACTGAAAAATTGACCAAGAGAGGGTTTTGGGAAGACTCGAGAGCAATTTTTTGAATTTGGCTAAGTTGTCATGCTTGAAAGTTTGAAATTTTATGCAACACATTTACATGACAACAGCTAGCTCTATCTTGGGGACTTACTCTGTATTAAGAAGAGTAAGGAAAGGAAAAATAAGAACCCCAGAATCTCAATACACTACATAGACTAGCGCCTTGTCCATTGGTCTTATGAATTCATCACAGAGAGACACAACACAACTTCTTTTATTGAACACATACACACATGACAAGAAAAAAACATAAGAGAAGAAAAGGAAACATAAGATGAGAAAACACAACACAATGGAAACACAAAATGATACACGAAACACAAAAAAAACATCCTATGTCACCTATGTACATGTTAGGGGACAACAACCGCTTCCATTCAAGCACTAATTTGGGTGAGTGCTTATACGTAAATGGGTATCACCGAATGCCTTTCTTCTACAAATCTGTTGACACACTCACTAAAATATGATCCTCTCCTCATATTTGTGAGAAATATAGTATGATTTCTAGTGCAATTGATGATCCACTCATTCATTTCATTGCCTCTGTTGCTTTGACATATTCTTTCCATTTTCTCATTGATTCCCAACTTATTTGTTTATTTTCCATTGTTACTCTGGAGATGAGCCTCAATCATATTTGACTTATCATGTGTTTGTCAAGGTATATGTTCTTCATTTTCCATCTGCTTCATGACCACCATTTCCATGTGTTGATTCTCAAAAAAATCTTTAGAAACTTCAACGTTATCACCAATCTCTTGATGTTCTTTGTTTCTCAATTGTATCAACAAACCATCTTTCTCGTACTCTAGCTATTTCTCAAAATGTTTCCTTATAGAATGTGGTATGTATATTACATCATCTTCTTGGAAAGAGAATGAGCTTAGGGTTGGGTACACAATATGGAAATAGCCATCTTCCTCATTTTTTCCATCTTGAGCTTGACATCAATTTTTATGTTGAGAGCATCCTTCTCTTGAGAAAAGTGAACACCGAAAAATTTTCTAACATGTATCAAACAAAATCAGCCTTAGGATCAAACATCATTTCATTCCTCCATTTTTTTCGATAATGTTTCCTTATTCATGAAAATGGAATGAGAACAACATTGGAGTTGAAATGTTGTCATTATCATTTTCCCATTATTGATCACCGAGAACCAAGAAATCCATTTCTATGATGAAATCATCATCTCCTTGAATAGGTTCACATTTAAGAGGTAGAAACATGTTGTCATTCTTGTATTTCTTGTCATCTTCTTCTAATGAGAAAGAGAAGTATTCGTATTCATAAGAATACTCATCACATGGAACCTCATACTAAGCATTAAGAACATGATTGGAAACATTGAAATTACTTGACAAGAAAAGGTTGGGCATCACTCCTTCTTGATCTATATTGATCATCACTTTGAGATTTATTTATTACAAGTTGAGACTCTCATCACCATCATCAATATCTAATGGAGCAACTTCATTTATTCTCTCATCCCATGGGAAGTACATACTCTCAAACTCTGATTTCATCAAATCATCATGATGTTCTTTGATCAACTCTGTTATGCTTATACATTATTCCACCAACATGGGCAGCTCGAGATCATCCTCAAAAGTCATGAAAAATTGCAAGATTTTGAATTTTGACATGGGATGTCTATTATTGGGTCATTTAGTCTTTAAATAGTATACTTCATCTTCCTAATGGGAAGAATTTTCTTTGCTTTACTATTGACTAGAATGGTGGCATGTGACCAATCAAGTTACAAATATCCACCAACATCTCAATAGAAAATTTGACCCAACGACATACCTTATGAGGCAAGAATGTCTACCACAAGTATTCTCATTGTGATTTTCTTGTCGAGAAAAGTTCTCCAATGCTACCTCGGTATCTTTTATTTGTCCAACGATAGGCGCTTGTTTCATTTTAATGGAGAGGTAATGATCAAAGGTAGGAGAGAGAGATAGGTCGAGTGATTTAGCACTTTTTAAGGTATGTCATTGTCGAGGAACCAGAGTCAATGATGTAATTATTGAGTTTGTACCCATTGACCAGCAAGGCTATGTAGAAGGGCTATACCTTTCTAGAGGTGGAGGGTGTGGAAAAATGAATTTCAAAGATGGATTTGAGACACACAATGTAGTTATTTTTTGGTGGCATCTTTAGGACATGAAACAAGACTACTTTTTTGATATGTTGAACGAGTTTCTTAAGTTGCTTGGGATGAGTTCTCAAGTACTCATATTCAGAAATTTGGACTTTAGATTTTTGAAATGGTCAATGATATCAAAAGATGAGGAAGTGGTAGGAATATCAAGGATTGTGGCAGCCTTGACATGAATGTTCTTAAGATCAACAGAAACTAATTTTTCAAAGGAAGATAAAGGAAACTTACTTGACGAGGCAACAAGATTCTTGGTTGGAGTTGTCTCATGTTTCTTCTTTGCCAACCCTATTAAAGAAGACTTTGATGATCCTCATTTTGTTGTTATTTGCATGGAATCACCATTTTATTATTCAATTTCTTAGCTTGGGCAACAGAAGAAGAACCTTATTTCTCCTTTTGCGATTGATTGAATGCCACTTAGGAGTAGCTATTTGTGGATTCTTCAAAATCATTGATCTTTAAACCTCTACTTTGGAAAATTTATGAGACCACAAAAATGTTGTTTGTAATTTTAATTATTGAAAATGATAGAGAAATTGAAAGCTAATGAATGAATCTTACAGCAAAAATTAGAATGAAAAATTTAATGCAAACACAAGATTTTTATCTTGGAAACCCCCAATTTGAGGGAAAACCAATTGGGAAGGGAAATTTATCTTTCTTCCCACTTATATATTGGCCAATTTAATCAATTACATAATACAAGAAGTTGAAGGAAGACAACAATGTTACTTCCACCCTCTATACTTTCTTGTTCTGCACTTTCACCTTGCTTCTACAATTCAATTCCAGCACCAAAGTCTTCTTGCTCACTTCTCCCATGAATCGATGCTCAATTCCACTTGTTCTCTTTCTTAAATAGCTTTCTCCCCATGTCCTCCCATGCACTAGAGAATGGGAAGAGACATCCAAGGAAGAGACACACAGTCAAAACGTTTGAAATCTATGACCATTCATGGCTTTATTTATTTTGTTCCATTACTAATAGGACCACCGGTTAACATAGTGAAGGTTACACAAATTCCATGGTGGTTACATAACCGTGCTTTAAGTATGTGGAGAGGGGTAGTTAAGAAACCATCAAGATGGTTATGCAACCGCTACTCTGCACAGAGTGGTAGTTTTGTAACTTAACATTCTTTTTTTTTTCTGATTGATTTTTATCCTTGTTTTGGTTGCTCATGATGAAGTGGTGTTTCTTTAGATCCCTATGGATCAATCATCATCAAGAGTGAATTTGAAAATCCATTTATCCAAGCACATTCTTCTTATCCTTTAGTTTCAACTTCTTATTCAAATTTTTATTTTTATTCATCTTCATTGATCTTGCGTATTGCATTTGGTAGCAGAGCCTCCAAGGCAAGCCTTCGGGGTGCTCTTGCAATTTGGTTCTTGTTCCGGTTTGGATGAGGTGCTCATTGAGAAACTTATTTCTTTAACATTGTCAAGTCATTTGCCAAATTTTACAACAATTGATCATCTCTCTCATCTTTGGAACCCTGGGCCTTATCCTTTGTTGAAGGATTCTTGATCTTACCCGACAAGATGAGGTCATCTTCCACCTCAACAGAAATTTCTTGAGCATTGTCCAAATCTCTTGGTTAAACTCTTCATAGAAATAAACTCACTTCAGGAAATTGAGCATTCATGAAGAACATCTTCAGATTATTTGTATTAGGAAGGGAAATGACGGGAATCTTATTGATTAGCTTGTTGAATTTTTCCATGAAGTATCTTATGGACTCTTACGGATCTTTCTTAATATGATTAATTTGAGTGAGGAGGCCATGAGCATCTTTGGTGGTCTTGAATATTTCTTCAAAATTCTTTTCCATACTACCCCAATCAGCAATTGAGCATGGAGGAAAATATTAGAACCATCCGCCGTGACATCTTGTAATGTTTCCACGAATAAGTACATTACAACATCTTCATGTTACACTATAAAGATTCCATAGGCTATGATGAAGGTTGTGATATGATCATCAGGATGTTGCTTGTTATCTCCATAGAATTTCAAAAAATTCTTTCTTGATCCTTGTATAAATTCATTGAATGGTGGAGTAAAGCCAATGGACCATTTTTTTCCCCATGGTATAGGTTGATACGCTATCATTTCCTCTTCTCTTTCTCCTTTAGGAGGAATGAGGACTCGTGGTTCAACAATTGGTTCTTTAGTATGAACTTCAAGAGGATTTTCAAATAGTTGACTTCTTGTCGGTATAATGGGAAGTCTAAAATCAGCTCTTTGTTTCTCCTCAAATGTGGAGTAAACAACACCACCTGCATGATCTGCTCGGGTGTACCTTCTTTCTGCTAGTTTTCCTTTAGTAATTAAGAAGGAAGGAAACTTGAAAATTTTGGATTTCTCAATAGGATTTGTGAAATGACTTTTGAGTATACATAGTATTTTTGTATTTTTCATTTTTTTATTTTTTTTATTTTCAGATATCTATACGGGTGCATAGGGCGAACTCTCCCCAATAGAGTTGTTAAAAACTATTGGTGAAATAGTTTGTCATGTTGCAAATTATGTGTTTCCACTGACCACTCATGGGGCTACAACCCTCCTTGTGTATAGGGAGGCTCCCATTATTAAATGTAAACTTTCCTAACTTTATCTATTATTATGGGGTGGCCAAGTAGGTTGGGGATCACATAGGAACACTTCACTAAACCTATGGTAAAGTGCTTGTTTGAGTACAAGGGAGGAAATTGCAGCGATGAGGGGTGAAGGAGAGAAATTAGGAAAGGGAAGGTTATTGTTGTGAGTAGGAAATTACATATTTCACACCCAATAACCAAAGTAGTTCAAAATTCAATTAGAGGAAAGCAACAATGAAGAATTTAGTGAGACTAACAAACTAGAGACACACAATTCTTTAGGTTCATCTATCAAGGACACCAAGTTCCTTCTTGATCACCATACTTGAAAAGTTGCAGAAAAGAGAGAGAGGGTAAAGGAAAACATGAGCAAATGAAATGGAAGAAATGTATATTTTATTTCCTATGTAGTTCTGAATATAAAGCTCAATCAATCTACAACAATCCACAATTTCTACCAAGAACTAAAAATTTCAAGATCCTTTGGAATGGAGAAGCCATTCCAATTTATAGCCTTGTGAATTGCCTTCATTCTACCCCCCACATGACTTTTCATGTTCTTATTCCACTTATGACCTTTCAATTTCCCTTAGAAGAGACAAATTAAGTACCTCTCTTATAATTTTGAGAGAGTACTTTTACAATTTACAAATATTGTCACTTAAGCAAATAGGACAAAATACCATGATTGTGTACAATGAAGAATTAGAAGAAAGGGAGAGAAGAGGAGAAGGGAAATGGATTGACTGATGATCTATTGAAGAAGCTATTTTTTACGTATAACTTATTAATTTGAGACATGGTGATCATGATATCCTCCTTCTATCAGATGCACATATACCTCAAACCATAGAACGAGTGTTTAAAAACATTGTTGCAAGACCTACTGATGTGAGCTTGAGATGAACATAGATATCACCCATGATGATGTGTTCTTGATCTCACAATGAGAGTTAGGATCAATCTCTTTCCCCTTACGCTTTAATAATTATCATTCACGATGCACAAACATCTTGATACTTGTGTTTCTATCCCACACACTATGATGCAACATTGAAAACTCTACCTTTATTGTCATGTGAGCACCCACTCATTTGACTCACCAAAATCAACTCAACTCAACTCAGCCAACTCTCTCATTTCAACTAGCTCAACTAAATTATCTCACCGAGCTCACCCAACTCACCCAGCTCTCCCAACTCATTGAGCTTAACTCCACTATCTCACTCACCTCATCCATCTCAATGATCTCGGCTCACTCAAATCACCGAGATGAGATGATGAATTCTTTAGATGATGAGCATGATGAACTCTTATGAGTAATCAATGGATTCCTTGACACCTTTCAAATCTTTTCTAATTGTTCAATGTATTTGGCTCTCACCTATTGGGCCTTGATATGTTCTGCCATGTTTCTAGACATTATTGAGCTCAATATGATGCTACAAGGTTCTGTGAAGAGTGAATTCCATTTTTATAGCTATGTAATTACCTTAGAAACCTATGATGATGTAATAAATCAATTAGATGAGGAAAATGGAGCCAAATTCAACTTTTTGCATCCAAAACGGAGACTTTGTATTTTTAGCAAGTAGGACCAGACCTGCTATTTTGGGATATATCACCTATTTTTCTCAAATTTTACCTTATGAACCTTTTGAAACACTCATTTATCCTTTTTATGATGTCTTTCTATTTTTTGTAAGTTCTTGTTTTTAGCAAGTTGTTTTTTGCTTTTTTGTTTTTCAAGAAAATTGTCAATTTTACCCTACCTATTGTTTTGCATTGTTTCCAAATGAGTTGAATGATCAAAACTTGAAATTTGAAGGACTTAATATTTTTAGCATGTGGATGGGCATGGAATATGCTATTTTTAGTAAAGTACTAATTCTAGCCTCAATTTTCATCGAAAAACATTATTTTTGAATTCGGTTCCTTGTTACGATATCATGCTCCAAATTTCATCGTGTTATGCCCCCGCTGGAACTCTTGGAAATCAAAAATAAATTATTAGAGGGAAAGGGTTTCATAACTAAATATTTAATGGAAGCCATTCATCGAGCTTCAGTTATCAGGGGATGCTTTGGAGAAGAAAATCAGCTCAACCCCTTGAGTACGATTAGTTTCTTAATTCATTGGTAGTGAGATAAGCTTCATTCTTGCAATCAAGGATGTTATGAAATAATTTTAACAAAATGGTGGCTATTTTAATAGGTGTTTTAATAATTCATGGCTTTAATAATGGAGTCTTGGTCAAACCAGGTGAGAAAACCCTTAGCAGTTAGTCATTTTCAAGCTTTGAAGGTCATGCGAAGTCAAATTTATACCTAATAAAGTAGAAGCAACTAGGGAAAAGTTAGGGTTTTCAATATTATTGGTATGGGAAACATTTTCTTGTCCCCTATATCCCCTTGGGACAGGGAAAATATGTTTTAAAATGCACCCTCACTGGGCTTTCCATGTGTCACTGACATGGTTGGACGAAAGGGAAGTGAGGAAAACAAGTTGTTTAGACTAAAGGGTCGAAACCTGGATCATATGAAGAACCTAAATGGGGGCTAGAGAGTGGAAAATTTTATTTTCCCCTATTTCCCTTGGGACATGGACATGAGGGAAATCAAAATACACCCTTATGTGGTGATGACAAGTGGCACAACATGATTCGGTGAGGAGGTGAGGAGGAAAAACTTGCCTTAGCACTTAAGAGCTCAAACTTGATCACATGAAAACCAAAACCAAGGCTAGAGTGGGGAAATTTTTCTTGTCCCCTCTATACCCTTAGGATAGTGATAGTAAGGACATATAAATGTGCCCTTCCCTGGTGATGACAAGTGGCACACTTTTATTACACAACGGAGGTGCTAGAAAAGGTAAATAGGTATGTTAAGTGTTTAGCAGGGTCATGTGAGGAACTTGCAGGAAAATTTGGCTTGGGAGCATTGTAATTTCCCCTATATCCCTTTAGGATAGGGTCAAGGGGGAAAAAAATGTGCCTCAACCTGGATGTGACAAGTGTCCTCTTGCAAAATCGACTAAGCTGCGAGAAGCATACTTGTGAGAGCGAGACCGAGAGATTGAAGACGAGGTTGTCGAAGCTCCAAGAGGTATTTTCTAATGAACCCTTATATTATTTTGACTCCCAAGAGCCTTCCAAGATCAATTATATCAGCATCATCCCTCAATTCTTCCTAAAACTCCTTAAAACAACCCCTTTTCCCGGGACAACAAGGTATGTCTGCACAGTTTGAGTTTCCTTGAGATATAATTGAGTCTTGTGAAATATTAAAATTTCCATCATGTATATAATTATTGTAGATTTCTAATTACTACTTTTTTACTCATAACTCCTTACAAAACTTTCGAAAAACATCCATGAAAGATCAGTGTACTGTTTTGACTACCTACTCCCTACTTTGAAAAATTGATGTTGCATTATTTATCCCTAAACCTCCTAAAGTTTCCTAAATCAGTTCAAAAAAATTCCTAGATCTTAAATAACATCTCTAGATGATTTTGAGCCCTTCATTTCATCTCGGAGGATGCACACCACTCTTGAAAGGCCCGAGTTAGCCTTTTTAGGCCTATTGAGAAACTAGTCGTTGAAAGTGTTTTACTAAATGAAATTGTTGGCCTTGTCATATCATTTAAAAACACATGTACTTGCTTGTTCATGATCTTGGAGGTACCTGCAAGGTCAATATGCACATGAAACAACTAAAAACTAATCGGAAGAAGGTTTTGGGAAGACTCAAGAACAAATTTGGCTAAGTTAACATGCTTGAAAGTTTGAATTTTTTATGCAACACATTTATATGACAACACAAATTTTTGCACTAATGATTTTGTGGCTCTAAAACTTGAACTTTGTGATTTTTCCTTATTTGGGTCCTTCTTGATTTTTCTGGACATTAGTAAGTCATCTTCTATATCAACTACAACTATCTCGTGCCTCGTCAAGTGACGAGGTTGGCTTCTTCTTAGAATGAAACCAACTTTGAGAAATTGTGCATTGGTGAAGAACCTTAGTTGGTTATCTTTTGTGGGCCTGACATGATTTTGGGATCTTATATAGCATCCTTTTAAATTTGGAAAAGAATTCTCTTATAGGTTCATAGAGATATTTTTTCAATTGAGACCACTAGGTGAGGAGAGCATGGGAATATTCAACTAGTTTAAATATAGCTTCAAATTTAGATTCCATACCTTCCCAATTTGTGATTGATATTCTTGGCAAGCGGTAGAACCAATCCATAGTAGCATCTTTTAGGGATTTCATGAATAGGCAAACTGAAACATATTCATATTTAATTAACTAAAATAGAAATTATTTTTGACTATTCTAGTGTAATCTAATGTTATGTAAAGTAGTAAAGTAGACCCAAGTAAACCAAGCTAGATAATACAAAATTATAATGTGAAAGAGAGGGTTAAGAATTCCTTAACTGATTCATAGATGTGACAGGGTTGTGTCACAGTGGAGACCAGATAAATAGGAGGAGGAAACTACTGCATAAGAGCTAGAGAAAATATAGATTTAGAATTTACGGCTAGACTAGGGCACTGGAATAGGGACGGGGGTGCACAGGGTACTGTTATTCAATCTAGGCACACTGGTCTATGAAAAGGCTCTGTTAAACCTCCTCTGAGGTGTCACTAGATGTTCATTTTTGGTTGCTTCGTGTCGCACTAATGTCGCTTAACTTCGTCAAATGTCACCTTTGTGAATAGGATATGGAAGAATCACCTGCAAAACCTCAAACAAAGCATCAAAACCCTAAAAAGAAATATGCATATGAAAGGGTTGAACTATCCTCAGTGGCCACAAAAGTGGGCTTATAATTAAACACTGCACTACATCGCAGGCCCAATGTAGTTTTATTTTTGTGTACAAATTGTGCTCTAGGTTTCTCTTGTGACAATCACACTTTGTGAAGTAATGAGAAGATAACTAGATGTAGAATGTAATAAATGTATGCATAGAAACAATAGACTCCCCTCCTATGAAGTGTGATGTAGATGAACTAGCCTTGTGTCTTGTAATGGAGCTAGATGGATGTAATTTTAGCTTTAGATACCTTTGATGGATGTAACTTTAGATGTTGATAGTAGATGTTTAGTGCTTGGTCCCTCAGTATGGTCTCATAAATTTATATTTATATGGTTCTCTTGTTCTAATTTTGTAATTAACCCTGAAAAATGTCGACCACTAAAAATATGGAAATATCAAACTACTAGAAAGTGCCCAAAAGATAAGAGTAAAGTGCAAAGAGGATCAGGGCACCCCAAAGGGAACCGGGGCACACTGGGCGCCCCATTCCTAGCTAGGCACCTGTTTAGAGTAGGAAAAACATAGTGTGAAAAATCATTTTGAGGAAAATACATGTGAAAGATCAAAAGTGATAACAAAAGCAAAGTAAAAATGGCCAAAGACATGGGTTAATTAGTACTCCTTTCACTCAAGAACCATATGAATAGTAGTATGAGGCGGGACTAAATAATGACTCTAAGTGCGTGATTTAGTGACTATATTTTCCCCCACTTTATATTGGTGAGTGGAAATATTTGTAACATAAAGTAGATATAGATGTGTACCTGATAATCCATGTAGAGTGATGTAGCAAACGTCTTTGAAGGACTAGACAAAGCATGGAATGAGAAAACAATGGAGTGGGAAGACTAAAGATACAAAATTGATGAGAGTAAACCTAGAGGCGAAGCACATGTGTAGATGTTAATGTATGTAGTATACCTACATGTCTAGTATCATGTGTATGATATACCCATTATGTGTGTGTTGTTGTTGTTGACTTCTTACTTCCCATATGGAAAGAAGCTGTAAAATAGAAGATGATCAAGTAGTCAAATACGCATGTATATATCTAAAGAAACATGTAAAAATAGTACAAAAATGACGATAAAAAAGGAACACGTGCACTTGATCCGTGATGAGAAAAAGGGTGCAAAAAGATATCCTATAATTGTTGGTGAAGTGTGAGTTTTTGGGTGATCTCATGCCACTATGGCCAAAGAAGTGTAGGGAGAAAGTTGTGTTATTCTCCAACCTGTAACTACTTCCTTGAGATTGGTGAAGAGATCTTTGTACTTTCTAGTTTTTGGGTGATCTAACGCCACTAGCCGAAGTAGTGTAGGGAGGAAATTATGTTGTATCCTCCAACCTATAACTACTCCCCAAAATGCTAAGAATAACCTGCCTGTAAAATCCATTGTGTATGGGGTTTGTAGACTGGTTTGAACCCACTCATTATATGGATGAAAAATATAGAGTGAATCATATCGGTACCGTGTATAAACCCAAATGATGCCCCCTCTCCCCCTCTTTAAGGGTGCATGTGACATTGCGAGAGAAGAGGATGCAGCCTCAAAAGAGGACCAACTGCATAATCTGAAACTCTACCCTGCAGTGGGGAAGGGAATGTGCTTGGTAAAGACCAAGGCACACGCAAACAAGTGGATAGAAAACAAGTGTTAGTACGAACATGCATGTAGAAAACAAGTGTAAGCCAAACAAATAATGTGTAAGCTAGTATATAAGCAAGCAATGTAAACACCCAAAAATACAATGTAGGCCACACAAAGTGGGTTGCAAACATGGGACACCACTCATGGTATCATAAGACACTCAAGGCCATAGTGGCCACATATAAAAAAATAAGTTTGCACACCAAACAAAGGGAAAGGCCCACAAACAATAACAAGAAATAGCATATAATGTAACAAATAAGTATGGAAGCAAATATCCCTGCATAAAAAATGTTGCACATGAAGCACCCATTAGCATGTTAGAAAAATAGCAAGTATGTCAAATCATGTATAACCTGATAATGGAAAGTACTAAATACAAAATGAAACAATAGCACATGTATTTTACAAATGTGGATGCCCCTAGAAGGTAGTGTGTCAAGCATCGGTGTTGTGTATAGAAGCTCTATATTTGTGATCACAACTAGAAAAGGATGTGAACGTGCATGTGTGTATGGTAAAGATAATGACATATAAGAGATCTATCTAACATGTGTAGTAAAGTGAACATGTAAGAGAAAGTGCAAGCAAGAGTAAATGCAACCATAAAATGTAGTATGTTGTGGATGGATGGAATGGAATGCAGTGTGGATGATAGGAGCCACATGCCCCCCGAGTGAATGGAATTGTATGCAGTGAGGTTCATTTAGTATGCCCTCAAAGAATCAATAATGAACCATAAACGATAGTGAGTCATCAGTAAATGGTCGAACTATGTGTTGTGTGTAGCGTGTTGTGGTGAATGTGTATGTGTGGTGATGATATGTGACCTAGAGATGATGTATGAATATGTGTGAACATGTAGCATAAAACGTATATCACGATGAAATGATCAAAGGAGGTGGTGATGTAGCCTATGGCTTATACCACTACAAGATGAATAGAAGGATTGGTGATGTAGCTTAAAGCGTATACCACAATAGAATGAATAGAAGAAGTGATGATGTAGCCTATAACGTATGTCACTAACCTAGGGGTGTCACATGATAGAAAGGATTGAATGATGAACATGTGAGCGTGATAAGGTCCATTTGTGTTGTATACCCTCAATAGTCTAGTATGGACCATGAGACTAGAGTGCGTCATCGGGTAGTGAGTGCAGTGTGTACTAGTAGATGTGTATAGTATATGTGATGATGAGAGATGACCATGTGATGTGTAAAATGTATAGTATGTATGTAGTATGAGATGTATAATACCTAATGTGTAGTGTGTGGGGTTCATGTGTGTAAAATTCCCTCAACAGTCAAGTGTGAACCGAAGCACAAGAGTGTGTCATCAGGTAATGATTGATACTAACGTGTGGATGAGTATGTGTATGCTAAAAGTTTGTTAATGTGATTATTAAACATGTGGTGATACTAGGTGAGGGGGTGTGAATGTTATACCCCCAAGTGTGTGTGAGGAAAAAAAAGGATCAAGTGATGTCATCAAGAAGATCATAAGTGTTTGCATCGAAGCCATATGGTGTTGCATCAGAAACCTGATAAGCTATAGTGTCGGGTTGGTCGTGTAATGAGTCATTAAGGTGTAGATGATGCATGCCCATAGCATATTCCTCATCAGTAAATGGAGGTAGTGTACATCCATGTGCGTACCATTGAGTGAGATTCTATGTATAACCCAAAAAATAATTGTTACAAATGAATATACGATCGAAGGGCATAGGAAATGAGATATCAATATGAGCAGGGTCCAATGTGCCCCTATATAAGTCCCTAATGTGAGTGGAGAAGAGCGAGGAGTGTGTGATAGATAGACTGTGAGATGGAAGACACGTAAACCATAAGCACCCGAGATTACTAGTGATGAAGCCATGATATAGATGAGGATCATGAGTAAGAGGATAGAGGTCCTCAAAAGTGAAACCGAGTTGAGTTAGACCATCATGTGAACATATAGTGACATCGCAAGTAGGATCAAATGGAATATGCTCCCAATATGAATCATTCATAAAAGGTGTACATGTGAATGGTGAGTGTGCTAATGAAGGTGGTGCATGTGAATTTGTAGGAGATAGAGCGACATATGAATATTGGACAGGCTCTTGATAAAGAATCATAGCAATAGTAGTAGCGGGTGGGGGTAATGGAGTGGAAGAAATTACATCTATCATGCAAATAACATCTTCAAGCGGTGGAAAATGAGGTGGTTCGTCCATAGGTTGAGGATCATTTGTAGTATCAGTGCATGGAATAGGAAGACTAGTATTAGGAGCTCGGTCACAATATTGGAATGGATCGCGGTCACGAAAAATAGTATATATGATGCCTTCATGTAGGAATTTAAGACAATGATGTATAGTAGAAGCAACAACTTGCATGGCGTAAATCTATAGCCTACCAAGCAAATAGTTATAAGATATTATGAAATTAGTGATGAAGAACACAGTGTTAATAGTTTTGGCCCGATAGTAATGGGTAATGTAATGCGACCAATGCATGGACTAAACTGAACCATCAGATGCACGTAGTGAAAGACAAGATGGACTAACATAGTGAGCGCAAAGTCCTAGGTTCTCAATGAATGACATGGGACATAATTTGAGCTCAGATCCATTGTCAACAAAAGTACGCTTGACGCCCATATTACTAATGTGAATCATGATATACAAGGATGGGTCATTATCATTAGATGTGAATGTTATGGGCTAAGAAAATGCATCTTCAAATGTTTGATATACCAAGTTGGGGTGCATACGAATGCGAGAAGTAGAAAGAATATGTTGGAATCTATGCCTTAAATCAGGATGCTCAAGCAAGTAATCATTAAGAGAAATACTCATGATGACTAGACTCTAAGGTGACAAGAAAAGAATGAGGATCCTATAAGCATGAGGATTGAAATCAGGTTCACCAAAATGATTAACTAAAATAGAAATTATTGTTGAATATTATAGTGTAATCTAATGCTATGCAAAGCAGTAAATAAATGGAATAAAATGTAGTAAAGTAGACCCTAGCAAACTAAGCTAGACAATACAAAACCCTAATGTGCAAGATATGGTTAAGAAGTCCTTATGATTCACATATGTGATAGGGTTGCGTCACGGTGGAGATCAATGGCTAAATAGGAGGAGGAAACTACTACACAAGAGCTATAGAAACCATATATTTAGTCTGTCTAGCTGGACTATGGCACTTAGAACAGGGACAAGGGTGTCTAGGGTGCTCTGGTATGCAATCTGTCTTCCTTGGTCTATGAAAAGGATCTGTAATACCTCTTATGATGTGTCACTAGATGTTTAAATGTGTTCTCTTCCTATCACACTGATGTCACTTAACCGCACTAGATGTCGTTGTGAATAGGAGATGGAAGAATCACCTAGAAAACCCCATACGAGCATCAAAACCCTAAAAATAAATATCCGTATAAAGCTATTGGACTATCCTTAGCAACTATAATAGTGGGATTATAAATTAGTGTTGCACTACATCTCAAACCTAATGTAGTTCTAGGTGTGTGTGTATGTGTGCAAATTGTGCCCTAGGTTGGTCTTGTGTCAGTGACACTTTATGAAGTAATGAGAAAATAACTAGATGTAGAATGTAATAAATGTGTGCATAGAAACAATAGACTCCCCTCCTATGAAGTGTGATGTAGATGAACCAGCCTTGTGTGCCTTGTGATGGAGCTATATGGATGCAAATGTAGTTTTAGATTCCTTTGATGGATGTAACTCTAGATGGTGATAGTAGATGCTTAGTGCTTGGTCCCTCATTATGGTCTCATAACTTTATATTTATATGGTTCTCTTGTTCTAATTTTGTAATCAACCCCAAAAATGTTGACCACTAAAAATATGGAAAGCTCAAATGGCTAGAAAGTGCCCAAAAGAGAAGAATAAAGTGCAAAGAAAATTAGGGCACCCGGAGGGGACCAAGGGCACCTCATTCCTAGATGGGTGCCCTAGTTAGAGTAGGAAACATAGTGTGTGTGAGCCAGGCGGGAAAATACAGGTGAAATATTGAAAGTGACGACAAAAAGCAAAGTAAAAATGTCCAAAGACATGGGTTAATTAGTACTCTTTTCACTCAAAAACCATATGAATAATAGTATGAGATCGGGACTAAACAATGACTCAAAGTGCGTGATTTAGTGACTACGTATTCCACTCCTATCACCCCACAAGCTATTATGAATGTTGTGATATGATCGTCAGGATATTATTTTCTATCTCCTTGAAACTTTAGAAAGTTCTTCCTAGATCCCTTTAGTAGGTCATGCAATGGAGGGTTCAAGTTCAATGGGCATATGTTCATTCCCTAAGGCATGGGTGCAACCATTATCTCTTATTATTCCTCTGGTTCTTCTTCTTCTTCTTCTTCTTCTTCTTCTTCTTCTTCTAGAGGAATGAGATTTAGTTGTTCAACTATTGATTCTTCAAGAGTGAAATTAGGATCAAACTTAGGAAATTATTCTTGACCAGTTCTCCTTGCTAGTTGAGTAATGGGAAGTCTAAAATCAGATATTTGTTTCTCTTCAAATGTTGGATCAATTATGCCACTAGCTCAGGTAGCCCTTGTGTATCTTCTTTTTGCCAGTTTTTAGGATTTGTGTGAAGCTCAAAATAGGTTTCTTTTATGCCCTCTTTTCGATTTGGATATTTTCTAACTCTTTGCAAATCTTATGCATGTTGAGTTGTGGAGCTCAATTGATTCACAAATAGCATGCTTTATTAACTTGTTGAAATACGCAATAATTGGCATTGGTTGGGTAACCGTCATCGGTCACCTAGGACCGACATCGATCACAAGAAAGTAGGAACCAATATTGGTTAGGGTAACTGACATTGGTTACCTATGCATGATTGCTTTTATTTAAGTCATAGGAATTAGATCTAACATTTGATATAAATTTGATCTAATGGTTGTAATTACATAGCTAAAGTGCCCTAAGTTTGTATATGCTTATATAAGCTAGAAAGATAGGGTTAGAAGTGAGATTCAAAAAGAATTTAGAAGAATTGTAAGAAGGAATTCTTGGAGAGAGAGAAAGAGAAGCTTGTGAGGAAGAAAGTATTGTACATCTGGGAGAGGTGTGGAAGATTGCATATCTTCATTGTATATCCTCTGTGAAGCTTTGAATAATATATTGGTTGTTTCTTGGTGGATGTAGCCCACACTAGGTGAACCACATTATATCTTGTGTATTGTTTCTTCTAGTTTATTTCGTATTTATTGTTTGTATGCTTAGATTTGATATATATTTGTACAATTGGTGTGATTAACCCCAACAATGCATTTTCTTCTTCTGAATCTAAAACTCTTGCAATTGCATGATAGTGATTAAAACCTTCCCTATTATTCTAGATGTAATTCCTCAAATCATCTATGAGATCTTCTTGAGTATCTTGAAATAAAATAAGATTTATTTGAAAGGAGTACTAGTGTCACATTTTCTCTTTTTACACATGCTTGCATCCACCTCACCCCACACTAAAATTATGTGTGTTCCTCTACGCATCAATCTAACATAGATTAATCAGCTCCTACACATGAACGTGCTTATTGGAACAAAAAAGAAATACAAAACATAAAGGAAAATATAAGCTAAATGGAAATATTACCTTATTACAAATAGAAAATAAGCTTATTTATAGTAGGGCTTCTGCCTACTCCCATTGAAGTAACCAAGAAACATGGTGCCATCTAGCACCTATAACTAACATGAGCCTAATTCCAATATCTTAGTTACTACAAATGGTCCCAACTAATGCACTTTCAGTTTTCCAGGATGGCACACAAACTTGGAGTCACAAAAGAGCACCATCTTTCCTATTGTAAAATACTTGTTCTTAATATGTATGTCATGCCAAGACTTTTGTCTAGATTTCTCTCGTATTCTAACTCCATTGCACAATAGTATGTCTCTCATCTAATTACATCAACTTATCAATGCACTCATCTACTATGGTCTCATAATCCAATCCTCTTGTGTGTGCGATACGTAGGAGGGTAACATAAACTCCACTAGATAAAATTTCCTCTACACCAAACACTAACTAAAAAGGTGTGGCCTTATTCAACCTCTTATAAGTTGTTTTATATGTTCATAACACAATTGATACCTTTTCATCCCAATCCTTCCTTCAAACATCACAAATCTTTGTCAATGTTTGTCCCAGAATCTTATTGAAGGCCTCAGTAGTGTCATTAGCTTTTTGGTGATAGGGTGTGGTCTTATGGTGTGCTACCATGAACTCTACAAATAATATGCTTATTGTCTCATTCAAAAAGTGTGTCCCTCTATCACTTGCGATTCTTAAAGGACATTCATACCTACTCATGATGTTTTCCTATAGAAAACTAGCTTTTGTTGTAATCTATGCATGTAATCTATAAGATCTCTCATCAAGTAATCTATGCATGTAATGATATAGCATGCACTGTCTTGCGCATAGGTGGTGCAATGGGTCCTACAAATTCAATTTTCCAATTCTCAAATGGATTTACACTCGCTATAGGTCATAGTGGCATCCCATCCATGTTTCATGGCTTATCTATCCTCTAAAAATGGTCACAGGCCTTGAAAAATGCCTTGGTGTCCTTATACAATGTTTCCCATCACAAACCTACAAGTGAAATATTGTGGGCGAGTTTCCTCCCCTGCATAGTGTCCTCCAATTATTCTGTCATGCTCTTCTTCCATGATAGCTTCGTGCTCATGCTCCAGCACACATATGTGTAATATTTCATCATTACCTTCACCTGGTTTTGCTAACACTGCTTCAATGGTTATACCAAAATCATCTACATGCACATGAAAAGGCTTGTTCCATGAAGGGAAACATAAGATAGGTGTGGTGGTTAGCCTCTCCTTCAAGGTCTCAAAAGCATGTTGTTGTGTGTCACCCCAAAGTAAAATTTTCCTTTGGATTTCAACAACTCTTTCAATGGCACGGAAATATTGGCATAACCCTTAATAAACTTTCTATAGTAACTAGTGTGCCCAAGGAAACCACGCACTTCAATCGATTAGTTGGTTCTTCCAACCCCAAAATAACTGCAATCTTAGCTAGATCCACCAATAAACCTTATTTACAAATAATATGTCCAAGTAAAGTGTCAAAAGGATTTGGAAAAATACTCTTCTTGATTTTCAAGGAGATGTTAAGTTGCCTACATATTTCAAACATTAATCTCAAGTTATCACAATGATCTTTCAACAACCCATAAACGGTTCAAGATAATCCAAGTATACCTACAAACAATTGTGAATAAAATATTGGAATGCTTGAAAAACTATATGTGAGAACATTGTTGGCACATTCTTCAAACCAGAGGGCATGATTGTGTATGTAAACCTTCCCAATTCGATTCGAAGGTTGTCTTCTTACGGTCTTTACACGCAATCCTTACCTAAAGGTATCCTAATAATCCATCTATAAAATAATAGATTTTTCACCCTACAAAGCACCTTTTAAGATCTCTACATTAAATGGTGTGGGAAAAGGATCTATTACACATGAAGCATTAAGAACCATGTATTCAATGAAAATCCCAATCTGTCATCCTTCTTAATGTTAATCACTATGGGGCTTATCCATTAAGACTCCTCAATAGGCTCGATGATGCCTGACTTGAGCATTTTATCAATTTCCTCTTACACTTTGATGTGTAAATTGGAATTCATCCAATAGGGCCTCTTCTTAAGCGGTCACGCACCCTCCTTAAGCTTAATTTTCATTTCTCCCAATGATGTATGTAATTCTTTCAATTCATGATATCCCTGTGGGAAACAGATCTTGAAAGTTACGTAATAACTCAATTATCTTTACAATTTCAGGTTCATACCAGTAATCACCAATTATTACCTCCTTAGACATGCCTTGATCCTAGTGTTCACTTCTTCTTCTTCAACGAAACATGGTATATGCGTTCCAACTCATCTATGGATTCCAACACCTCACGCGAACCTTCTGTGTGCTTTATATCCATATATTCAACCTCCTCATCATCTATGAGATATACAAGCTTTCCTTTCTCTTTTTCCTTCTAAGTGTGCCCCAATTGTGTCTCTTCAATTTCTACTAGGTCCTTATGCACTTGATATCGATTCACCAAATAGTTGACTCATAAGCTCCTCGGCCTTTGTGTTATCCCCTAACGTGATGTACCTCATAATCTGTAAGGTTTCATGAACTAGTGATTTAGTAGAAAAATAATCAAAAGTATGAATAATACCTTCAATTAGGTTACTCCAACTTGTTGTCTCCTACTTCAATTCATTGTGTACATACCAAGCATATGTGCATCCATGCAAAGTAGAGTAAAAATTATGTACCCATAGAGATGGTGGCAAAGCATCTTGCCCTTACATCTAATTCCTTTCATAATTGTTAACATGTACCGAGAAGATGGGTCTTCTCATCATTAACTTGTATTAATGAAGGAAGATTGCTCCAAACAAACCTCTTTGAGAATCCAAATCTAATCTCATGCCAACTAAGTAAACTATCTCTATGTGTATCCCACTAACACATTGCGATCCTACATAATATGTATACCATCATATTTATCCTATCACCTTCATTACATCATTGTTCTTCCATCACGCGTAAGAATGACTCGGGCTTATCCTCTCTAGTATACTTTGGCAAGTTGGTTTTACCCAACCTCCTAACACGTCGCAACCTAACCATCCTTGTCACTCTTATGTGCACCTCGTGTCCTACCATTTCATATGTGTTATGGGACCAATTTTCACAAGCCACACTAGTAGTATCAGCGATGGACTAATCATCTTCCCAATGAAGAACGCCCTCCTTTCATGGCTCCATGTTCCCGGGGTTGTGCACAATATGCACATAGATTCTATTGAGATCTTCTTCATTGATAAGCTCTGTATAAATTGTAATATTTACATCGTCCAATAGTATCACAATGCGCTCATCCTTTTTCTCAAAAATTGATATACCTCTTGTTGAAGTGCTGACTCTGCATTATTAGTATAACACCAAGGATGGACCAAAAGTGTAGGGAATTTATCCGCCTCATGCAAGCTCAAACACCTCGAAATCACCTATAAATTTAGCTCCTTGAATGGTGATAGAAGCATCCTTCAATACCTCAATGGGCATGGCTCTTGTCTTGTTAGCCATGTACAACACATTTGAGGATGGTTGCAATGGTGGTCCCAAGCATCAAGGGTGAGAACATTGACTTTCGCACTTGTATAAATAAGAATGTTACTTACTAACCATCCATTGATCACTGCATCTAGAGTTATTTCCTTGTCATACTCATGGTCTTGTGGTGGTAAATTAACATGTAGAATCTAGCTCTCCCTTTCTTCACCTACTCATTTCATCTTGTCTTACAACCATTCTCCCAAAAGAGGTATTATGTTCTCATGTCTGAGCATTTTTCACACCTCTCTAAGATCATAAATATTATTTTATGGTACCTTCATACTCCTTATGCATTCCCTCTCATGTGTTTGCTCTTTCAAACATTTTATCTCTTCTTATAGCTCCCTGATGACTCCCATGGTCTCCTGATAAACTTCCTTATTCTAAGCTACATCTGGATACTTTACATGCATAACTTCTTCCCGTCGATGAGAAGTCTCTCCTTCCCTTACTCACGTGCACATGATGACTAATGAAGGTTACAATTTAGGCTCAACCATCCTCTTAGGTGCCCATTTCTCTTTCTTGACATGCTCTACTTTAATCATAGCCACACCTTTGTCCTTCTTGTTTTTCTTACACATATGGGCATATAGATCTAGACAATCTTTCACCTTATGCGCTTTACCATAATACACATAAACTTGATTCTTTGGAAATTTGTGATGATAATGATCAAATGATCCACACTATAGCATGTTCCTCGCACAAACCTTCCACAACCGCCATGACCTTTGCTTTTGTATCCATCTCTAAAACCTCCATTCCTATTATTATGCCCTTCATTATTCTACCCCTCTTTCGACTACGATCTACTTGCCATAGTGGTGCGGAGCAACCTCGTTTCACGTGCCTCATGAATATGATAAATCAAGCAATAATTTTTGTGTCATGGGTATGTGCATCATAGATTTTGCAATACATAGAGACATTGTTATGCATTACGCACTTTGCAAAAGTGGACAATTATAGACATCGTGATTCTTATGAAAAATCTCACAAGTTGTTAACAATGCATGCATGTTCTGTATAGAAAACTACCCTTTGTATGGCATTCCACCTCATGATCAATACACCAAAGTCCATTATGAATTTCATACTTGAATAAGCAGAGACAAATTCTCCAAATGAGTAGTCATTATTATAATTTGGGCTTCAAGGAATGGACTTACCCTTGTTTCAACACCTCAACTACTACTGCATGCAATGTTCCTTCCAATGCTTAATGCAGATTAGTGAATGTATTATGTGATAGCACTCTCTAGAAAGGTATCAACAAGCCTCCTATAAACCACAACGCATGCTAGCTCGATGGATGTCATAGGAAAGCTTGGATAGAAAAGTCTTGAAACGTGTGTCATATTCTCTAACAATCTCAAACAAGTTATGCTTAGTATCCTTTAACGGAACCAAAATGTTGTTGTCTAGTATTCAATCACTTCATAAGGTCATGTGCGCTAATGATCTGCTACTCAAACTTGGGTATGTGAAACTCAGCCAAAAAGGTAGAGTGCAATGCATCATAATCCACTCATGTCTAATGTGGATTGTATTTCCTATACCGATTGTGCGTGTGGCCTTAAAGTGTCATTACAAATTGAATTTCCTTCGATCTAGAGCTATTATTCCCTTAGATCTCCACAATAACTCACACTTATGCACATGCTCAGTGGCATCTTACACACCTCTGTATTTTGGAAAATTAAGGGACATCTCAAAGAATATCTAAGGGTCTACTATTACAGTTCTTGGAGTTTTTGTGCGCTACCATGGCCCTTGTCTTGGAGTGGGGCCAGATCCTAAACCTAAACTTCCACTTAGATTAGCACCGCAAGGTGGCTGACCTAAACCTCTTGAGCTTCCTATTGTGACTGAGGACCTATAGACGTACTACCTTGCATCCCTATAGTGGTGCTAAATTATACACCAATTTTCTATCATATAGCTCCACCTATAGTACTACCTCCAAAGGGTAGCGCACCACTACTTTGTCATGATGTCACGCCTACCAAATGGGTTCCAAATAAAAATTTTCCAAACACAGGTTCCTGTTGCACTACCATGTGTGTGTCCTTAATTTTTGTGCCTCTTGAGATGATACTAATACATGCCTACCTATATCTCCTACCCAACATGGTGATACTTGATTTTCTTCTTTCTTCCCTTCACTATGATGATATTCTACAACAACTTCCAAATTCCGAACACCATGCGCAAAGGGGCTATATGGCGGACTAGGTCACATGCGTGCTAACATTTCTCATTATATTCTCGGACTCACTCTTATCCGATGTTGAAGGGTCCTTCTATTATGCTTCCTCAATACTAGCAAGACATGATTTTGTGGTCCCTCACCTTTTGTAGGGTTCTCATCACTACCATTTTTCATCATTCCCCTCAGTCTCAACACCTCATCAACTACCCTCCCTTATGCATCATTATCTATGTGTAGTATTTATTCTCTTTCCATTTCTTCCACTTAGACCAATGTCATCCTTCCCAATCGCTTCGTTCCCGTGCGCAATGGGTTTTAGCCTTCCATAGGTAATTTTTCCATATCGATCTCAATCATCAAGATCTTAATAGTTAAAGGTGTCGTGCACAAATATGATTCCCTTAGCTTGAGTAAAATAAAAAAGGCACAAGTATGTTGAAATCACGTACTCTAAGGTATAACTATGCAAAACACCTTCCCACCGGTGATTTATATCTCTAGTACAAAGCACGTCCAAATCGAGAGTGCTTGGTAATCATCTTGGCTCTACATTTTCTTCCTTCTATCCGAACACCCATGTTATCCACATAAGCTTTTGAAGACTACTAAAAGTTTTAAGCAAAGCTAAGACTAACACCACATAGTCTAATTGAGATAATGCTTATTGAATCTAACAATAGTTACATCAAAGATAAAAGCTTAATGGAATGCTTGAAACAACTAACATGAATATAATTCAAAACCTAGCTAAAAGCATGCCTACTAGTATGTTCAATTGCTAACTAACATAGACCTAAATAGATCTAGGAGAAATCAAATTGGGGGTTTGTTGCTACTCTAAGGAAGGTGAGATGGTATCTCCAATAATGACTACAAGATCATATTGGATACCCATCTACTAACCCCATTGAAGACTTGAGGCAAGGATTGAGCTTGGCTATAAATCATATTTCTTATATGATATGCAAATCAAAGCATGGTGTAAAGTTTAAAGGTATGTGGTGAGTCCTTTTTATAGTTTTCCATTTGGGGAAAACTTGCATCTTGGTGCATGTGGGACTAAAAGAAAAAATTATATTAAGGATTGTTAATCATGATTAAGGATTTGTTAATCACAATTAGTGAATTAACAAGTGATTAAGATGTGAGGAGCCTTAATCAACCACTTAGGGTCAATTAGGAGGCTAGGATAAGATTTTGAAGCTTGTTGAGATGTTGTGGAGGGAAATGGGGTGATTTTGAGTGGTTAGAAGAGGGGTTTGAGCCAATAATAGGGTATATTGACTAAAATAAGGGTAAAATAGGCTTAATTAGCTAATAATCGCTAATTGTCTATTTGGAAGAGGATTTTGACTTATGATTTGTCATAAAGTGGCATCTTGAATGCGAAAGAGGATAGGTAATCAACAAAGCATTGTTAATTGACCAAAATGGTAAGAAACGTAGTTAATTAGTGAAAATCACTAATTATAATGGAAATGGTAAGAATGTGAGTGATTTGTGTGCTTTTAGTAATAATATTACAAAAGTGGAATTTAGGTGTCTACAACTTCCAATCAACGATACAACTCTACTTGAAAGAAGTGAAGAATGAATCATACAAACAATCATAAAGGTTATCTTCCACCCACTTGTGTGCATTAAAATCTAGTCCAGTATTATATCTATGAGAAAACACGTCCTAAACATCATGCATCCAAAGCTCAATATTCTCCAAGGACAACTAGAACTCCATGTGCACACCACATCCTGAGAGCAGAATGAAAAGGGGTCCTAGAACATAACCAAAATGTTGTTGTCTAGTAGTCAATCAATCCATAAGGTCATGCACGTTGGCACTTCATCCGGACATACGTCGAATGCTCATCAAAGCGTGCATAACTACCAGGTCCCTCCTTTACTTCACTTTTCAAGATGTGGTTAGAACAAACATATAAGTGTCACAATCATTACAAGATGCATGAATGGAGATACAACATACAAGATTGGAAAAACATATAATAAAGAAGTTATTTAACCTAGATAATCAACAAGAGTATTTAAATCCCCATAGTAATGTATTCAGATCTAGAAATATTGGCAACCAATACACAATTATCCATTATAAACACAACTCATTATATGAAATACCCACTAATTACATCCATACTTCACTTACATTTATGTGTTCAACCATGTGTGCATGCAAAAATCTCTATGGACCTTCTCTTACACATGCATAAAAAAAAGGCTACTAAATACAAGAGTGTTACTCCTATTTATACATGGTGGGGCTTTCCCTTTATTTCTTATATGCACTTTTCTTAATAATAATTGTGTTAATTATAAGCTACGTTCCTTTACAACTCTTCTTTATATTTAGTTCGAGCTATAAATAGCTCGGCTTTAACATGTTTTAATTCATATAATTAGATCACATTTTTATGTGCTTTTACCTCCTTGTTCGCCTTTTAACGAGACTTTGCTTGTGCATCATGTCATCTTTCTTTTTCCTATTTTTAGTCTTCACTAAAAAATGGCTAAGTATTGAATCTCTGTGTATGTGATTAAACTAAAATGTAATATACTATCCTAATCTAATGTTATGCAAAATAATAAATAACAGCTAAATAAATAAAGAAAGTGACTCAAGCAACTACGTAAATAGAAATGTGAAACCCTAATGTGCAAAAAGGGGTTAACAAGTCCTTAGTTGATTCATTGAAGGTGCGGGACTATGTCACTAATCAAACTAGATGAACAGGAGGAGGAAATGACCACACGTGCTTTCGAGAAAGTACAGATCCGAGCTCTTTGACTAGACTAGGGGCGATCCGTAAACTCTTCAACTTTGGAATTATCCACAGAAACACAAATAAACGTTGTTGTTCTACTTTCTATTAGAAAATGACAGAGATAGCTAGTGAATGAATTATGCTTATGCTTAGAATCCACAATTGGATGAAAGGAAAGAATTTTAGCTCATAAACACCAACAAATTTTATCCTGGAAACCTCCAAAGGAGGAAAAACCAGTCGGGAAGGGAAATTGCTGTTTCTTCCAACTTTTATTGGCCAATTCAAAATAACAAGTACAAAATTTACAATAAGTATGAAAGAGAAGTAGATAATATCTCACACTTCCTCCCGAATACTTGTTTGCTCTGTCTCAACACTCCTTTCTTCTACAAAACACAATTCCAGCACTAAGAACTTCTTGCTCACTTGCTTTCATGATTTGATGATCCTATTCTCTTCTACAAACATGTATTTATAGCATTTTCCATGTCCTCCCATGCACTAGAGAATGGGAAAGGTCATGGAGGAGAAGAGACATGAACAACCTTCAAATTGGGTTGTTCATTTCATATTTTGTTTTTTGTTCAAAAGAGCCAGGACCATCACCCGATGCAGATTGGCGGTCCTAGGACCGCTTACCCTGGTTAGGCGGTGGTTCAGAATCACGCTCTGCATAGAGCGGCTATCCTATTACTAAAAAGATAGAACCTCCGTGTATCATTTTTCCTTCTTTGTGTTGATTGTTTTGATGAAGTAGATTCATTTTGGATCCCTATGGATCACACCTCCCCTAATTAGGAGGATTTTGGTCCCACAAAATCTTAGTGGGGGAGTAGATGAGGAAATAATTCCCTCACTTGCTCCTTTGAGTACCACCAGGACTACCTTGGTGTCTTTCCTTTCAGTTTAATCTTGCAAGACTCCTACGGACCTCTCCTTGTCTCTCTGACCTTCTGCTACAACACTACATCCTCCTCCAATTCACCTCGTGAGTCAAGACACAATCCTCAATGGAAGGTAGCAATTGTAGACCTTCATCTTCATCTAGCATGGATGGCTCATATAGGTGCAAGTTCTCATAGTTTACTACAGAGTACATCCTCATAAATGGTGGCAAGTCAAGTTAAAAATCATTCTCTCCAACTGCTCCAATATAGTGAAGGGCCCATATCATAGTGGCTTGAGCTTATGTGCTTGACCTTGTAATATCTCCTTGCACAAGTAAACAAACTCTATCACCAACATGTAGCTTATGTTCTCTCCTATCTTTGATCGTGACTAGCTTTGTACTTGGCTTGAGATTTCTCTAGTTGTTCTTTGACTTTGAGATGGATTTTTGGATCCTCTCAATGAATTTGTTTTCTCTAGTCACCTTTGTGTCTCATGTCTCCTCCTCATCCTGCTTTGCCCAACTGCTATGTCTAGCAGATTTGTAGGTAGATATCCCAAGCATGATTCAAATGGTGACTTCATAGTGGATGTGTGTACTACCCGGTTATAGGAATGTTGAATGTAGGCTAAGGACTCATCCCAAGTCCTTGGATATTTTTGTTATACCCTCTGATCAATTATACCAAAGTCTTTCTACCACCTTTGTCTATCCATCTGTCTGTGGATGGAAATTTGTGCTCCTTTGTAACCTGGTATCCATCTTATCCCACAAAGTAGTCCAAAACTTCCCCAAGAACCTGGAATTCCTGTCAGAAACAATAGACTTTGGAAAACTAAAATGCACCCATACATTATCAAAGAAAAGATTTGTTGCCTCATGTGCTTTTACTACCTTTTTACATGCCATAAGAATACACATCTTCTTGAATCTATCAACAACAACATATAGATAGTCATGGCCATGTTTAGACATAGGTAATACTCCTACAAAATCCATAGAAATGTCCTCCCATGGATGAGTAGAGTCTTGGAAAAGGCATATACAAACCCTCCTTCCTAGTATTAGGTTTGCTAGTATAACAAAGTTTATATCCACATATAAATTTTGATACTCCTTCTTGCATATTAGGCCAATATGTGTACCTTTGCAAGTGGGCTAGGGTCTTAACAACACCAAAATGTCTCGCTACTTTCGAGGTATGTGCTTCCCTCATCAATAGAAATCTTTTTCTTTTGGCACATAAAGCTTCTCCCATCGGTAGAGTAGCCCATCCTTGAGATAACAATCTTCAATCCCTATCCTTTCAGTCCCTTGGGACCAGAATGCAATCGCTGAAATGTCACCCCAAAGTCTTTGTCCTGGGCATATGCCTCTCTGTAAGCTTCCTTCATAAAGGGCTCGATCTAAGAGATAATGGCCAAACAAGAAAACTTCTCTTATGTGGGTGGCCTAGACAACATGTCTGCCACCAAGTTTGTACTACCCTTCTTGTATTTGATCACCAGATGAGAACTATTGAAGGAATCCCATCCATTTGTAGTGCCTTTTGCCTGCTGCAATTTAGACTATGCTTGCAAATACTAGAGAGGTTTGTGGTCAGTGTGCACAATAGTTTCTTTACCCAACAAATAATGCTTCAATTTTTTAATTTCCTAAACTAGTGCATACATTTCCTTATCATATACAGAATATCCTTTAACTGCTGATGTGAAAGTTTTAGAATGATAACATACAGGTTTACCTCCTTAAAGCAACATTGTGCCCATGGCATAATCACTGGCATTTGTCTCTACTTCAAAAGGCTGCTGCAAATTAGGAAGAGCAAGTACTAGAGCATGACTAATCTTGTATTTCAATAACTCAAAGGATTTGTCTTGTTCCTTACCCCAGTCAAAACCCTTACTCTTTGTGCCACTGTGTGTAGAGGTAATGCAAATGTGGAGAAGCCTAGAATGAACTTCTGCATGTACTATATTGCTCCCACAAAACTCCTAGTCTCTGTGGCTCTTATTGGTGTTGGCCAGTTAGTGATGGCTTCCACCTTCTTTGGATCCACTCATAGCTCTCCTCCTCCAACCACGTGCCCAAGATAGACAAGTGACTGTTTGGAAAATTCACATTTCTTCATATTACAAAGCATTTGTTTCTCCCTGAGAACTTGCAATACTTGTTGTAAATGGGTTAGATGTTCTTCCCATGTGGCACTAAAAATCATAATATCATCTAGATAGACAATGACACATGAATCTATGAAATCTGTAATACATCATTCATTAATCTCATAAATGTAGTGGGTGCATTGCATAACCCAAAAGGAAGTACTAACCATTCATACAAACCTTGTTTTGTTTTGAAGGCAATCTTCCATATATCCTCCTCCTTCATTTTGACTTGGTGATAACCGGACTTGAGATCCAACTTCGTGAAGAATTTGGCATGTTGAAGCTAGTCCAAGAGATCATCTATGCGGGGAAGTGGATATCTATTCTTTATGGTGATCTTTTTCATAGCACGGTATTGATGCACATTCTCCAAGAACCATCCTTCTTTGGCACCATCACAATAGGCGAACCACATGGTGAGGTGCTCGGGCATATCACCCCTTGGTCTAGTAGTTCTGGATTTATTTCTTTACTTCAGTACTCTCAAGAAAGGATTGCCTATATAACCCAATGTTCAGTAGAGGGGACTCTAGCAATAGCTGAATCTCATGCTCTACTTCCCATTTTGGTGGTAACCCACTTTGGGAGCCTAAAAACTTCTGAAGAAAGTCTTGAATAATACTATCCAAATCATGCTTTCCCTAGTTAGAAATCTCTGAAACTTCTACCCCATCTTGTTTGTCCTTTAACAAAAGTAAACAAAATTGATTATGATTTGCCTGAATAAGTCATTTTGTTTGGTTAGCACTCACCATAGTAACTCGTGTCTTACACTGGTGTTCCCGGATGTTGTAGCTAATCCCATCCTTGACCCATTTGTATCAGTTTTCCCTTCTCATAAATATAGCATCCCTGATATACAAGTAAGGACTTCGAATACAACATCAAAAGCATCAAGTGGAATATCGTCGACTTCCAAAACATTAATATCTTGGGAATTTATCCCAAAATTGACCTTACATCTTCTTATTACTTTAATTTAAACACCCTTCTTCACCCAACCCAAAGGATAAGGGTGTGGATGCTCATAAGTCTTAAGACCAAGCTTCTTTACAATCTGCTTTGAAATCAAGTTAGACTAAGAACCGGTATCAACCAAAGCATTTACCTTAGTTCTCTTGATCTGGATTTTGATCTAGAATAATATACTCATCTCCTCTTCTTGGTTGTCCATGTTGGTGGCCATGCATCCAAGCCTTTCGTCTACATCAGAGTCATCTTCGATTTCCACCTCCCCTTTTATTCTTACAGTTGTCATGGACTTCTTCGAGTCCTTGGTTCGGTTCTTCGGATGTAACTCTAGATGCAACTTCCAACATGTAGCATCAGTATGACCATTAATATCACAGTTCTTACAAAAATTATTGGGATCTTTACAAGTATTCAAAGTAGTGGCAGCTTGTTTACCTTTCCCTTTCCACTTACCCTTGTTACTTGTTTGCCCATACTCTTTTTTCTATTGATTTGTCGATTGCTTTGCCCTTGGATCTGCTTCCCCTTGCTTCTTTTCATCATCTATGTAGTATGCTTGCACACACACCTCATTGAGATCTTTGGGCTTGGTGGAGATGACTTTTCTTCGAAGGTGAGTGTGAAGTCCTCCCAAGTACTTAATTTTAATATTCCCATCCTCCAAGTCGGTGTTTAGCAACATGGCACCGCCTCCGAAACTCTATAGTATATTCCTGCACACTTTGACCACTACCTTCTCTAAAATAGTGCCATTTAATCATTTGGTCAGTCTTGTGACTAATAGGATAGAAGTTAGCTCTAAGTAATTCTTTAAATTCTTTCCAAGATTTCACAATAGGATGCTTCTTCTTTTCACAGGTGTTTAGATGGGTTTCCCACCAAACCAGAGTGTGTCCCTCCATTTTGAGATGTGTAAAGGTGATACTCTATGCCTCAATGACATTATGGATGCTAAAGTAGACTTCTAAGTATTTTAACCATTTACCAAGCAACTTTGCATCTACTTGTCCTTCAAAGATTTTAATATCAACTTTTGTCTCAACTTTAAAAGGATTATGATCAGATTTTACATTTTCTATTGTGTTTGAAGTCTCTTCTTCATGCTCTTCCCCATAAACTTTCCTCATGGTGGCTCCTTCCTATGCCGAAATTTTCAGCTAAGCCCTAAACCTTTGAGTCCATGGAGTCCTATTTGACAAAAGTTGTCTTCGTAAATCAACAAGCTCTTCTTACCTTGAACATCCTATCCATCATGGTCTCCAACATCTCGATTCTATGGACCAAGTTCTCTTCCTCCATTTGTCCCCAAATTCTCTGTTTCCACTTCTTTGTAGAAATTTCTAGATCGCAAGGTAAAGCCTCTTCACCTTTAGATCTCGTCATTGTCATACAAATCCAAGAACGAATACCACAGTCCTAGATACTTATTAGCTCTGATACCAAAATGATCTGTAAACTCTTCAACTTTGGAATTATCCACGAAACACAAATAAACGCTGATGTTCTACTTTCTATTAGAAAATGACAGAGATATCTAGTGAATGAATTATGCTTATGCTTAGAATCCACAATTGCAAGAAAGGAAATAATTTAAGCTCATAAACACCAACAAATTTTATTGTGGAAACCTTCAGAGAGGAGGAAAAATCAGTTGGGAAGGGCAATTGCTCTTTCTTCCCACTTTTATTGGCCAATTCAAAATAACAAGCACATGAGAATATACAATAAGTATGAAAGAGAAGTAGCTAATATCCCACACCTCCTCCCAAATACTTGTTTGCTCTATCTCAACACTCCTTTCTTCTACAAAACATAATTCTAGCACTAAGAAATTCTGCTCACTTGCTTTCATGCTTCAATGATCCTATTCTCTTCTACAAACATGTATTTATAGCCTTTTCCATGTCCTCTCATGCACTGGAGAATGGGAAAGGTCATGGAGGAGAAGATACATGAACAACCTTCCAAATTCTGGGTTGTTCATTTTTTTTCTCGTCCGAAAGAGCGGGACCGTCGCCCAATGTAGACCGGTGGTCCCAGGATCGCACCTGTTGGGCGATGGTTCTATAACCACCGCTCTGCACAAAGCAAAGTGGTCTGTTACTATAAAGACAGAACCTTCGTGTATCATTTTTCCTTCTTCGTGTTGACTATTTTGATGAAGTAGATTCATTTTGGATCCCTATGGATCGTGCACCTAGAAAGGGATAGGGGTGCCCGTGGGCACCCTAGTCTATGGAAATGATCTAAAACCCTCCTCTGAGGTGTCGCTAGATGTCCACATGTAATTTCTTCTTGTCACACTAAATTGGGTGGACTGCGTCAAATGTCATTGTAAGACCTGTAATAAGGAATCACCTACAAAACCCCAGATAAAGCATCAAAACCATAAAAAAGAAAGATGCATATGAAGGGGTCGGACTGTCCTCAACAGCCACAATGGTGGACTTACTAACTAAGCACTGCACTACATCTCAGACCCAATGTATTTCTAGGTGTGTGTGTGTGTGTGTGTAAATCATTCCCTAGGTTGCTCTTGTGCCAGTCACACTTTGTGAAGTAGTGAGAAAATAACTAGATGTAGAATGTAATAAATGTGTGCATGGAAACAATAGAATCCCCTCTTATGAAGTGTGATGTAGATGAACCAACCTTGTGTGCCTTGTGATGGAGCTATATGGATGCAAATGTAGCTTTAGGTGCCTTTGATGGATGCAACTCTAGATGGTGATAGTAGATGCTTAGTGTTTGGTCCCTCATTATGGTCACATAACTTTATATTTATATGGTTCTCTTGTTCTAATTTCGTAATTAACCCCAAAAAGGCCGACCACCAAAAATATAGAAAGCTCAAACGGCTAGAAAGTGCCTAAAAGGTGAGAGTAAAGTGTAAAGAGGATTAGGGCACCCCAGAGGGGACAAGGCACCTGGGGAGCCCTAGTCCTGTTTGGGCACCCCGATCGGAAATAGGAATAACACAAAATGATAAAATAGACTGGGCAAGTGTAGGTGTAAGTTTCAAAATATGATAGTAATTAATTTTAAAATGGCCAAAGACATGGGTTAATTATTACTATTTTCACTCAAGAACCATATGAATAGTATTATGAGACCAAGACTAAATATTGACTCAAAGTGTGTGATTTAGTGACTACAAAGTATGTGTGTTAACCCTTGTGTGTTGATTCTTTCTCCTTGTCATGCACACCTCCACACATTAACATGCCTTCATCCCTTGCTCTCACGTGCATCCTTCTAGGCGGTTCTTTCTTTTAGTTCCCTACACGCAACCTCCGCCTCCTCTGGGCATGGCTAATACTTATCCATTTATTCGACCAACACCGATCTCTTGATACAAGCTAAGTCAATCTTATCTCACTATTGCTAACACTTGCTTATACTTTACATGCTAAATCTTTATTATTACTACTTTATCTATTTGATCTCAATCATTTGATTAATATTTAAATTTATTTAAATCAATGAAGTCTACAAATGCATGGACTCAACAACACGTAAACAAGATCAAACAAGCCACAAGCCATAATGCTAGTATAAAGAGTGTGCAATGTGACTAGTATCCCACTAATATACCTCACATGGAATGGTGCTACATTAGTCTCCTAACCCTAACTTCATGTAATTTAAAGTGAGTAACTTAAAATTTGTCGTGTTCCCTACACTACTAATCATTTATGACCAATATATCTTAATTCTATGATTTTAAAGTCTTTCTAGGTGCATCCCTTGTATACCTTTCAGTACATGGGGCCCAAGTCTATATTGCAAAAATGTTGTCTAAGACCTAGGTATTGGGACATGAAATCCCCTCACTTCATGTTACCAAAAATTAGGTCAAAACTTAGTCGATAATGACAAGTGTCCATAAATTTGTATACCCTTATGGAACATGAGGTGTGTCTTAGTGTGTGGTGATGAAATATATGTCACAAGAACCCTAAAAATAAAGGTAAAATCGGAAGTGTTGATTATTTTTATCCCTAAGATTGTCAAATGAGGCAAGGGAAGAATATACACAATCTAGCCTCGGGAGGATATGTTATTACTAAAATTTTAACACCTCCCTTTTTCAAAATAAAAGTTGTAAATATTCCTATTACTTCTTGCTTGCTATCACATTCATAATGAGTCTAGTGGGGGCCACTAGGTATTTAATGCATTATTTTATTTGTCTAACACTAAGTGGTTTTGTAGAATTCTTTAAAATTTCCAAACATCATCATAAATTGATATGTATCTATCATTCATTTATCAACATGGATGGTGAGTTGCTATCATGGAAATCAAATTTCACTCTATGATATCGTTGTCGACTTCAGGATCGTATTTTGGTTTTTTTGGTTTTATCCATTGCGGAAATGATCATTGGAGGTGGTTGTAGTCTAAGTTGATATTTTGAAACATTGTTTAATTGTTGTATTCGATTGATATATTGTCTTTCGTAAGCTATCTTTTCATTTCAAAAGAGTTATTTACATATGAATATAGATTCAAGATCAATAAGGTTGAGATCTCGTCATTTTAATGCTATATCTTCGATTTGATTTGTTTATTGTAATGGTAAACATTATATCATATGGAAATAGTTTGTTTTTCTCGAATGGAATTTGAAGGGTAATATAAAGTTTTGGCAATTTAATAAATTGAATGATTTTGGGCATTCGAACCATAGTTTGAACCTCCATTTATAAACACCGATTTCCAAGGTGTGAGCTAGCAGGAGTATAGTGGAAGAATGGGTGGTGGCAAGTTATGGGCATTGAATGAGCCTATATGAGCATTGAACAAGGTGATGGTTTCAGATTTTGGGTCATTTTTGGTTTGACATTGGAAAGGAATTCAAAGCTAGGATTTTTCTGGTTCTATGCGAGTATACGTTGTTGGTTTCAAGCTTGAGTTTTAAATTTAGACAAATACATGTCAATACTTAACACGTATGAATTGTTTCTTGACAGTTGTGTTTTTTTTTGCTCGAGTTAGGCTATGTGTATGCAAAGTTGACATATCATTTACCCAGTTCATTTGTATTTTTACTGTGAAAGTTTTGAGCTCGCTTGAGCTGATATTTTGTATACCCAGTTGGGTTTTTGAAGAAATTTTCATACAATGAAATGGATATCACTTACATTTCAAAAAATAGTGATTTATTTAAGTTCTTGTTCATATTTTCAAGGCATGCATGTCAAGTATTTTGGCTTATGGTATTTTTTATGTATAAATGGTGAAAAAGGGTTAAGGGGACCCTACCCCAATACATATGGAGATAAAGATATTGCACTAAAGAAACAAGTAGATCCAACCTCTTCCAGTGGCACAACAAGGAAACAAATAACAAAAAAATAGAAAAAAATTAACCAAGAGATCCCTTCCCATGGGATCTTAGCTTCCTTTAAAGTCGTTTACAATTTTCCCTTTCTTCTTTTGACTCACTATAGTCCAGCCCTTTTCGATATTCGGATCTTCATTTTCATTTCTATGAACCGGTATTTCAAATTCCTCTTTCTCCATAGGAACTTGGAGATCAATTGAAACTAAAGTTGGAGAGTTTCCATCAAGTGAAGTAGAAGAAATATGAGGAGCAGGCTCCTCGTTAGAGATTGAATCATCCTCGCTCTCTAGATCCACCTCTGAATCACTATCCAATGGACCTTTAACAACCAACTGACAAGGGTCAGAATTCTTCCACCACAAGGTTCTACTCTTGATAGGTTTCCTCACAACCTGACAATATGAAGCTAAGTGTCCGAGAGAGAAACAAGTTCTACATCTGAAGGGAAACCCTTCATAGTCTAAATTCTGAATCCAAATCTTGTCCTTTACTTTGGCTTATGCTATGTTAATAGTGAAATATATTGATTTTAAAGTTCATGTCATTCATTTTGATGATCGTCGAGTTGGGTATCGTTATTTTGAAACTTGTTCAATATAAAATATGTATCACTATTTCTCTTTTCTAGGTCGAAACATAGGTATCTATTTGATTAAAGATGAATAAGTTTTAGTTATTGTGAGGATTTATTTATTGAATGGTTTTGTGGGTAAATACTGACTGTATAATAAATCTAAGGCTTTGTGGTTTCATTTCAATTATTTGATAAATTTATTCAAAATTTCTATAGACTATGATAAATATTTTGTTATGCATGCATTCATTTAGTTGTTTTAAGGAAGCAATGATGAATATTTGGGCATATAATATTTTGTTGGTTGTAGTCTATATTCAAGCTCTAATGGCAATTATAAGTTGAAAATAATGGAATATTTTGGAACTAGTCATTTTATTATCTATGCATGCATATTTTAAAGGCATCTTGTTTCAAAAATTCATATTTTGAGAACTCGAATGATATAGTATCTTGGTGATTTTCAAAAAGGAAAATGGTATTTTGGAATGTTATTTTATCTTGTTTAATATAATTTGTAGAAATGAAGATCAATAGTGAAGTAAATTGGTTTTATAGAATGTATATATGCATTTACTTCATTTCAAAGAGTTAATTGTACTCTTTAGATGAGTATGACCCGTTTCTTTGATTGATGACTCTATTTTGGGAAGTTAATGATTCTACATTCTAAAAATTGATAATCATCTCACCTTTCAATTGCAATCATGTCCAGATGGGATGGTTGGGGTTCTAGAAGATCTAGGCCTCATCACTGTTGGGGACATAAGAGTTTCAAGTTCAATCAAAGTGGTAAAGGGGTTCACCTAGGGGTGGTGAAGGGGATCTAGTATACTTGAGGAGGAAGTTCCATATCTATTCAGGAAATTTAATGACATCCAACTAGACATTTTTCAAACAAATAGGGGATGCTTGTGTGATTTTCTAAAGGGGATCTAAGGAAAATAAACATATTGATGACACAATTTTGACAATCCAACAAGTTTCCGACAACAATTTTACACGTGTAAATGTCAAGATGAAGAACCAAGGGATCAAAGGATCAAATGATCAAAAGGATTGTCCTAGGAAACATGTCTACAAGATGGAATATCATAAGGAACAATCATGCAAGTTCGGCACACAAATCCAATTTACAAGGAAATACTCCCTATAAAAATGTATCTCAATGGTAGTTTGGTGCAAGATGATCACACAATGTCAACACTTAAGTCAAATTTAAAATAAACAAGGCATAAGTATTAACAAGGGGTTGAAGTGACTTCCAATGCAAAGTATACTATAACCAATCTAGATACAAACAAGGCTTGAATCCAAAAATTGGAAGTTACAAATGTGAGCAATGCAACAATACCACTTAGATACATTAATCAAGATTTGTGAAAAAGAAAGATATTAGTATCAAAATAATATTGATATGACATGAACAATGTAACAACAACACTTTTCAAGGTTGAGGAAATGTTTGGAAGGAGACAAGGTCAAAGTATACTAAGGATTTGTTAAGGTGTGAGCAACGTAATGGTACAATCTAGACACTTAAATCAAGTTTACAAGAAATAAGATGTAAGTATCAAAATTATATCAAGGTGATGTGAGCAATGTAACACCTCAAAGGAATATTGATGATGAAGCAAGCCTAACTACGATGAAACGTCTTGACGTGGGTATCAAGACAAGGCTACTCAAGATTTGAGGACGTACCAACACACTTTCAATGCTTACTATCGCAGTCACAATAAGGAAGGATGTAAGTGGGTGCAAAAGTGGTGGACACAATCTTGAGTAACACTTCATATGTATGTTTTCTTTTGTCCCAAAAGGGAAACAAGAAAATAAAGGAGTAGACCAAGTGGGGGTGAAAAATACTTGGCGTAACTTCGGCAGAGTTTCACCTTATCTTAAGACAAGTGAAAAACTAAGACAAAGTAACACTTCACAAATTTCATGATGAATAAAACTAGGCTCAAACTTAATGGACTCTCCCCTTGTTCGACTAATAACGTTTTGATTCTAAAAAAATCTTGCTTCATGAGAGCTCTTTGAAACATGATTGGTTTTGGTAAATTTGGCTCCTGTGCAAAATGGTTTCCTAGGATTTTTTCCGTAACACTCACCAATTCTTACCTAAAGGAGGTACACACTTGTAGGATTTCTCCTATAGAGGTTGACCATAACTCCACAATCAAATTAATGAACGAGGCCCCATATGGGTAACATGAAGCTTTTATCACAAGGGTTTCAACTAGTCAAGTAGGTAAGTGGAGTGCTTCCCGTTTCATCCACCGATTCCCTCAAGGTGTGGACTACTTTGGGGTTCCTGGGGTAATATTCATAATGAGTTTTATGGCTTATGCTAAGGCACTTCCCCGATTTAAATTGGACAAGTCGTAGCTCTTAATTGAACCTGCAAATACAATGTTTTGAATAGTGATGTGGTTTTTTATCTTTTGTCTTAATGTGGTTTTGTACACCATTGGCAACCTGTAACAAACTATATTAGTATTGGTTTAGATCCCGATTCTTTGAAAAACAAGTATTGGTCCTGCATGCGAAGGTTAATAGTTTTCCATAAGATCAAAACATCATGAAAGAGGATCATATGTTGTTTTTTATTCTCAAGATCATCCTAAGACGTAAGAGAAGAGCATACACAACAAGTCACCCAACTATATTGAAAATGGAAAAGCTTACAAATCAAATGACTAGGCAACTCATTTTAACCATTTTTTGTTCATTCCCTTAACCATGAATTTAATGAAGTGTTTGTAAATGCAAGAAGGCTTAGATTTGTTTATGATTCCCAAGATCACCTAAAAGGTGTGAAAGAAGAGCATACATAACTTTATCCTAAGATATGAAAAACATGACATTCATTAAAGATCATCAAAAAAGTTAGCAAAATATGATTCAAAACACCATGTAAATAGAAGTTAGCATTAAAAACCTGTAAAATGTTAGAAATATCAAAGACAATATTTTACAAAACATTTAGATATGTTAGAAAATGACTATTTTTCAAATAAATAAAACCATAAATTTTTTCTAAGTTAAAATCCCGATATCTTATGTTTCCATTGTGTATTTCACTTCAATACCTTTCCAACGCAAAACAAATGGATTTGTTCCGAGTTCGGGAGTAAAAGTTATGGCTTCAGTAATACAAGTTATGCACAAGGTTCAATGGTGGTAGCATGCCTAGATTGACACTAACGTGCCCATTGAGACTAACGGACCCATTGACACATACCCACCCAAATTAACACTTACACACCCATATTGACACTAATGCGCCCCTAGCACAAAATGACAAAAATAAGTGCTATATTACCACGACGAGAGAGACACTAATGCACCCATTTTGACACTAATACACCCAGATTGACACTAATGTGCCCTTGACACAAAATGACGAAAGCAAAGTGTTACTAGTAAAAGTACCCAGAGAGACACTAACGCAGTCGAGTTCACACTAGCATGGGGCACCTATATGACATCACAAACATGTAATTTTGACATGGATAAACTCAAAAAGGTCAAAACTTTTCCATCTTAGCCCAAATTTAACAACATGCCCATTTCCTCTGCACCTACAAGAGAAACTCAACACATGCAAGGTTAACAAAATATGTCAAGAAATTCAAGTTATTTAACATGTGAAAATAGAGGTTAGCCAAAATTGAAACCAAATCAACAAAGCTTCAAATCAAATTCTTGGGACAATGGAGTAAATCTCACCGGGTGTGTCAAATGTGAGCATAATAAACTTGCAATGCTATTTAAAAGAGACTAACACCTAGTAATCTCAAAATAAAGTTAAATCTACTGTAAAACCATCAAGATAAGAGCTTATGGGAAACAACTTCTTCAATGCATGAATAAATAAAACTAAATGTTAAGTCATTTCCTACTCTTTAAGATTGGTAATCAAAACATGAACCTACTTAGATCATTTATCAATCAAAGTTGATTGTTGTCTCTTCAAGATTTGAATATGAGATCTCACCAAGAAATGGCTACAAGGAATTTTGGATCTTCCCATGCTCTTCAATTTGAGAGAAGGGATGTAAGATGGAGAAGTTATTTATAACAATGGAAAATGGCTCCAGATCAAAATGCCTATAGTTTTCACTATTCAAAGAATGGTCTGTTTAGAAGAAAGGAGGAGGGTTCTTTATATAACCTTCCTGTTTGAGAAAGCTTTGCAACTTGGTGCATGTGGGATAATGGTAAAGCAATATTAGGAATGGATAAGGTTTCTTTAGAAAAGGTAATATTGATTTAGAAGAGTTTAAATTTTAATTAGCAACTCATGGGAGTTGAGGGGATGTTTTAATTAATCATATATGATTAATTAATAGGTAGATGTAAGCTTATAGGAGGTAATTAGAGGAAAATTAGTATGATTTGAGGGATGTAAGAGAGGAATTTGATCCAATAAATGTTGGTTTATTGATTTAGAGAAATGAGCATAATTAATTAATAATAATTAATTAGCCCAAGAAGCAGACATTAATTAACGAAAGGTCGTTAATCGACATCCTGAGTGATAGGAAGGTTGAATTAACGAAAGCTCATTACTTAACGAATATGAAGAGGAATGTTAGCTAATTAGCAGAAAAGTGCTAATTATTATGGAAATGATGAGAAAGAGGATAATTAGTGCAATTTTAACATTAAAACTGCGTAAGTGGATTTTAGATGTCTACATTTTCCCCTCTTTGGGGTGGCATAGGCGACACCACTTCAAAGATAGTAGAAAATTACATACAAGTAAATTTTGAAGGAATGGAAGAAAAATTAGTAGAATGAAGGATGCCCCCTTAAGTGTCGATGGGGTGATGGAAGAGGTCGATCAAAATCGAAAAAGATGAAGGAAACATATAGAAGAAATGTGAGGGGGGGATAAAAGGCGATCCCTATTGCCCCAAGTGATTTGGAAGAATAGTGTTGATAGAAGAAAATGATCGGGAAGAAAAATGAATTTGATAGGAATGGAAATAGCTTGCATCTAGCTGATGTAAAAACAACTTTATTTCATCATTTTGCTTAATGATCTATGCCATTGGACCTTTATTATAATATAAGCATACAACATAAGTGTAAAATAAAATGAAAATCTATAATACTAACATTTTTCTTCATTGATAAAACACTAACTCAATGCAACATACATAACGTAATGCAATACGAGAAAGTAAACAAGCTAACTGACAGGAAACAAGTACAAACACACATACTCAAACAAACAACGTTCAAGACAGTTGCACCAATGTTTTTGTTATCAAGCTTTAGTTCCCAAATGTTTGATTTAACGACAAGGGTTAAAAATGGTGCCCCAAGAAAGGATACATGCGAGGGGAATACATAGAGGACATAGGGGTCCTATGAAAAAGTAATCATGTACTATGAAATAGTACCAAACAACTCGTTGTGCAAGGGAGTACAGACATAGTAAGCAAACCAACTTTGTTAATAGAGGTAGATCCAAATGATCCACAAGTCATTTGCAAGAACAATGAGGACCAAAGAAAGATGTTTCATAGGACAAATTTCGATGTTTGAGGACAATGCATCCGATAAATGCTTTAGCTAGGTGCATGTTTGTTACCAATTTTTGAAAAAAATTGAATTTTACAATTTTTTGGAATTTGTGATGATTTTTACCAATTTTTGGATTTTTATATGATTTTACCAATTTTTTGGATTTTTTGATTATTTTACCAATGTTTTGAATTTTGATGTTTTACCAATGCTTTGGATTTTTAATGATTTTTAAGATGTTTTTAGGGTTTTTAAGTTTTTTACAATGTTTTTAGTTTTTTTAAGTTTTTCAAAGTTATCTACAAAAAAATGAAGATGCAAATACGCACCCAGAAGAGATGGGAATATACAAAGGAAAATATTTGCACATATACAAGAAGAAGATGTGTTGGATCAAGGCCACGAAGGATAGGCTCAACATGATGATGAACTCAAACCAATGAAGTGTTAAGAAGGAATGAGCATGCCCTTAGTGCAAGCTAGCCAAGAAACATATGATAGAAAATAAGTAGAAGATTGTTTTATTAAAAGGGGACAAAGGTTCCCATAAACATGGTAAAAAGGCAATCTTATACACATGCATGTTCTGAACAAAGCAGAAGAACAATGTGAATGCTATGGAAGGATATGGAAAATGTAGCTAGAAGCCTTGTAATGAAAAGGTGATTAGCCAAAGGCACAAATCATGAGTCAAAATAAGGACTAAAGTAAGAGTTTAAACAAGGTCCAAACAACACCTAGTAACATACTAATCTTGTTTTCTCATAGAGACCCAAAGTGTGTGCACGTGGAAATTAATTACTTCTTGAAGGGAAGATTTGATAGACAACAAGTGAAGACACGCTAGCCAATGTGTAGGAATGATTTATTTTGATAGGTGATTTGTGAATGGAGGGTGGAAGGAGAGTCGTACATTGCTTGTTGCCAATCGGACATCCATAGCCCTAATGGAGATGTATTTGATTCTAGTCACAACATTTTCTCATCCCACCAAAGGCGTCCATAGCCCCGATAGAGATACTGGAAATACCCCAAGAGAGAGTTATATATTGTTTTTCTTTTGATTTTTAATGTTTTGATTGATTTAGTTTACATTTCGAAAATTATTTCATCTCTCTCGATTGTTTTGATAAGGGGTTAAGAACCACTGATGGCTTGATGGAAGGATGTGGAAGTGATTGTGATGATGACATTGGCTAGTGTCAATAAATATGCCCAAAAATTCTTTGCAATAATTTCATTAGATGTAGATAGTAATAGGATCTCTAAGATGTCGGTTGTTCTTTAATTTACGAAGGCGATGGAGGACCAAGCTCAAATAGATACCATAGAGATAAATTTTGTACAATGAGTGTGAATAGACTAACCAAGAGATCACCGAAGGGATGAAAATGGTTGGTGGTTTGTAGAAAAATAGAAAGAAAGGGAAGAAATAACATCCATATGTATGCAATACCTAATTACAATGTTTGATCCTTGTACCTTTTCTTTTTTTGGTAATGTTTTAATGTTTTCTCATTTTTTATATTTTTGATTTTTTATATTTTTTATATTTTAACGGTTTTGCAAACGGAAAACCGTGAAATGAAGATGAATGATTGGGAAGTTGGGACCAACAATGTCACTTCATGTGATATGATCCAACAACAACGTTTTGCATTTTCTTAGATGAGGGAGACTAGGAGTTTTTGCTTATCAAGAGTGATATTATCTCCAATCTCAATCACCGTAGTGAGATCATATTCGATAAGTGACTATGACTTATCTTTCAACATGGATTTTTATTTGGGACATTGAGTTCCTTATCCATAGGTTTCTACGCTTTGTATCATACTTGATGGTCCCATTGGTGTGTATTCTTGAATCTCATTTGATTTTTAACTTTATAGTTATTTCAATTGTTTAGAGATTTGGAGCTCTTCAAGTTTTGATCTTATCTTGATGAAGAAATTTTTTGGATTTCATATAAGCTAATGTGTGATTTATCTGATCCCTAGAAGTGGGAGAAGAAAGTGGATGTTTAGGATTGATGAGAGGAACATTAGGGATGATGGTGGGCTTGCCACAATTTTTTATAAAAGGATGATATGATGGACGAAGAGGATATGGTCCAATAATTGAAGAGGATGGGCTACCGGGAGGCGAGCCACAGATAGAAGATGAAGGGCTACTAGGATGTGCCCCTAAGATGGAAGAAAATGGGCTACCATGAGGTGATCCATAGATAGAAGATGGAGGGCTACTAGGATGTGGCCCAAGTATAGAAGATGAAGGGCTACTAGGATGTGGCCCAAGAATAGAAGATAATGGGATACCCAGAGGTGACCCACAAATAGAAGATGAAGGGCTACTAGGAGGTGGCCCACATATAGAAGAAGATGAAGGGATACCCGGAGGTGACCCAATGAGAGATTGTGATATGTAAAGAATGATGGGGTGATGAGAAGATATGTCGAGAGATCAATTACGGACCTAGGAATTTCTAGATGTAATGGGGAATGTGAAAATAGAAGAACAAGAAGAGGATAAAATTTGATGATCTTAGGATCTTCCTCTATTTTATGACAACATGAATCAACTTCTTCCCCACAATACGCGAATGTATTGAGGTCAAAATATAATTCTCTTTCATGATCCTCTAAAGGAATTTCATAGTGTAGCCCCATGAATTCTCTCGATTGCTTCTTCATTTCGAAATAAATTTATCAGACAGTCGTCGTTGGTCGATGATACTAGATTGATTGGAAGAAAGAGGTCCAACAAGTGTGGAAGATTTAGAAGATGTTTGATGATGATTGATAGAAGAAGATGACTTAGGAGACAAAGTAGATTTGGATTTAGATGTCTCGCGAGTGGAAGAAGATGGGGATTTTGAATGGGTTAGAATTGGTTTTCCTAGAAGATAAAATGGTATAGGTAGATAAAGAGGATCATGTAGAAATTCAATAGATTGCGACATAGGGGTTGACTTGGATGATTGATTAGAGAAATTTTGAGTCATGCAGATGTTCAATGGAGGAAGATTTCATTAAGGTGGTCTATAAAGGGGTCCTACAAAGAAAGGGAGGACCCTGACTCAGGAGTCAAATTAGATGTTTGATGGGGAGAATTTATGGTGACACAAACCCTTGGAGGATGAAAACGTTTTAAAACTGGTTATTCCTTATAATAAAGTTGATTGGATGAGGCTTAGGAGACTAAGGGGAATCTAAATAATAGTTTGGATTATAATAATTAGGAGATTGAGAAGAATCAAAAGAATAGTTTGGATTAGAATCATCAGAAGATTGAGAGGAATCAAGAATAACATAGATTATAATCATCGAGGAAGATTGAGAGGAATTAGAAGAATAATATGGATTAGAATCATCATAATCATACAATCGACTACAAGATGAAGGTCGGGGAAAGAGGTAGCCGAGTGGGTTCTCTAGCGTGAAGAACCAATCAAGGTTTATTCGTGATAGGTATATTTTGATGTGAATGCCTAAACCTAGGTTCCCTATTGTTGTAAGTGTGAGGAACCATGTGATATTCAATCATTGTTAGCATTGTTGGGTCCAAATTCCTAGACCTAGATAGTGTGATTGAATTCCTTCAAATTTAAAGAAGTTACATGTCGATTTGGGCAGCGTAATGATGGCCAACTAGACATTTTGCAAACAAATAGGGGATGATTGTGTGATTTTCCAAAGGGGGTCTAAGGAAAACAAACATATTTATGACACAATTTTGACAATCCAACAAGGTTTAGAAAAATCATTTACAAGTGTAAATGTCAAGACGAAGAACCAAGGGATCAAAGGATCAAAAGAATTGTCCTAGGAAACAAGTCTACAAGATGGAATATCATAAGGAACAATCATGCAAGTTTGACACACAAATCCAATCTACAAGGAAATACTCATGCAAATGTATCTCAATGGTAGTTTGGCGCAAGATGATCAACACAATTTCAACACTTAAGTCAAGTTTAAAATAAACAAGGTGTAAGTATTAACAAGGGGCTGAAGTGACTTCAATGCAAAGTATACTATAACATGATGTTACACATGCCCCAATGATGATACAGATCTCCTTGCAAGGTGTTCGGAATCCAGAAAGGCTCGCCAAGTATACACTTGTATCCCGCATGCCCCGCTCAGCCCTACGCGTGCTTTTTTTTTTCCTTTGCCCCCTATTTTCTTGCATTTTGGCTTGATGACGAAACCGCCACCTGCCTGGCGGCGGTCCGTGACCACCAGACAAGGCGGCGGTCCCATAACCGCCACCCTGCAGGCGGTGATTTTGTTCGCATTTCAGATTCTTCCGACGATCACGTCAAATGTAAATCTTCAAATTTACATGCTTTCTTCAACCACTTTGGCTTGCATTAATGTTTTTGGTTCCCTGGTAATAGTGTTTTTCCTTTGTTTATAGTAAAAGAGATCAAATGGGAGTTACCCTCTGGTAAATGCATTGGTTATAAATAGCCAACTTGTTTTCAAGCAAATGGCCCCTCATCTTCTCAATTCTCTTATTCAGTCTTTCAATTTCTTGCTTAGAATTCTATCAATTTCATGTTTTGCTTCCATTGTTGGTCTTTTAGAGGTCATATAATCTTCTTGTTTCAATCTTGTTCCATTTGTGTTGCTCATACAATCAGTTTAGCATAGAATAGCTTCATTTCTAGACTAGAATCCATTAAAGTTGTAGGTTTTGTTTTGTCACAAGGATAGATTCTAAAACTCTCGGTACACTTGTGTTGTATTCCCATAATAAATCCTCTAGGAATTGCATAGTCAAGCTCTGTTCACTTGCGCTATCCCTCTCCTACTCACATTGTATTCGGTCTATATCCAAAGTTGCTACCATTGTTGAATACCATCTTCTGTTGATACTATCATATACACGCTTTCTGGATTCACGAGGACACATGAAGGAACGAGGAGATCACACTGAGGGGATGAAATCACACACAACTGGATTTACCATTGTTCTGTAAATGCCAGGTTTGAGCTATCAAAGTTCTAGTTACAACATATCAAATAGAGTAGTGAATTATTTTATTTCAGTTAAGCTCACTTTCAATATTGCCAGGGAAGCTGTGGGGAATGATAGTTTCTGAGAAACTATGATTTGTTCCTCACTTCTGAGGTAGGATTGAAGGTTTTCAATTAAGTTAATTAGTTATCTTTTATCTAGATTCACACATCTACATAGGTGAATAACCACACCGGGTTATCTCGCTTGTTTAGTTTTAGTATAAAAGTAGTTTAATTGTTGTTTGTAATTATAATGTTTCAATCATATATTTTGTTTAGAGTAGTTTCCTTTTCAGCAGTAGTATAAATTGTTATTTTCAGTTTAAGTTAATTTGGAGACTTCAAAACTAGATTAACACTTAGATCTTAGTTAGGAGGATAAACCACTAGGGAATTTATGCTACCCATTCATAGCCTCTAAATCTCCCCTTTGTCATTTAGCTATCAGGAGATCACACTACCAGATCTTAGTCATTGATCCTCCTATAGTTAGCTATAGGAAAGTTACTTGCCGATTCTCATCCTCATTTGTAGCTTTTCTATCGTTGAAAACTAGCCATAATACTGGTTGTGGCTTCATCTAAGTCACCCGCATTACAAACCACCATTGTCTCGGCATGACCTCGAGAGGTCGGGTACGGGGAAGGTCACTTGCCGATTATCATCCTCGCATGTCACTTTTCCATCATACAAAATTGGTGAACCCAACGTGAACAAACAGTTCTTCCTTTTTTTATTTTTCATTTCTCTCATCCACCTTCGCTCTTTCCCATTATTCTGTGGGTATTCATATACCCCCGAATATGTCGGGATATGATGCATATGGCAGACCTCTCTCAGGTCTTGAAGCAAGTTATAGCCAAACAAATAGGCAACCATCGCCTCGCTTTCTGCATGGGCTGATAACTATTCAAGTAATTACTTGTCATCTCAAACTCCCCCTCAAAGAACTAGCTCAAGTTCTTCATTCCGAATTGAGGAGTTTGATTAGTTTGCACAAACACAACAGCCAGAGCCCTCAGGCTCTAATAATATGACATTTACTGGGGAATCCACTTCATCTCCTCGGGTCTTGTTCAGACCACAGATCAGTAGACAATCAGACCCACTCCCCTTTTTGGATGAGGAATACTTAGCACGCTTCACTAAAAGTGAACAACGTTTCCAAAACATGTATCCACCAATAGGAAGTTTACAAATACAATCTGATACCCTATTCCAAGAAAACACCCCCATTCCTCTACCTATGGGAAATACCCTCGGTGAAGCTTGGCAAGGTAATGATCAATTCATAGCAGGGTATCACACCCCTTACAACCTCAAGCTATACAACAAACACCCCTAAGGAAAAGCATTGTGTCTTTGCCAATGGAGGTCATTTCAGCCTTAGCTGAAAGGTTAGAGGGCTGGAACTTGCTCAAGCAAACCAAAATTCATATTTTGGGCAAGCAGGAATCCCCAACCCTCGCATCATCCTAGTCAAGTTGACCTCCTTACAGGAACAGGCACGTTAGGCATGCCTCCTCAAAATCCTTATAGTTACCCCACAAAAACACCAACTAGGACCGCGTTTTCAAACACCATTCTAGTTGAAAACATGACACCACCTCGGCTTGGCACCAAACAACCCATACCAGAACAATGCTCCTCCTTACTTAAACATTTATTCAAAGTCACCACAAGGAGACATGTTCTCTTCTCCCGGGATGTTCGTTCAACCACAAGGATTCCCTTATGTCCCTACAAATGCATATGTTATGCCATATCAACAACCCATTCCACCTCAGCCCCCCCCTCGTCAAGCCCCATCGATGGTGAGGCCTACGCAGTAGGGACTTATTCAGAATATTTAAAAGAGCCCCTAGACTTCACCATACGAAGTGTTATGCTTCCAAGACCTCTCCCGATTTACCCAAATACAAAGGGAAGGGGACCCAAATGCACACATTAAGGCCTATGCCACAGCCATACGGGAGTTACTCCCTTGGGATGGGGTTGTTGCTAAAATATTCCCTAAGACCTTAGAAGGTATTGCCCTTGATTGGTATTATAGAATACCTGAAGCCTCGATACACTCATTTAAACAACTCGTGTCAGAATTCATCAAAGCTTTTGACATGAACAAATTGTTAAGAATGGGAATCAGGGAGTTCTTACATATCAAACAAGAACATAATGAATCCGTTGCTCATTTTATTCAAAGATGGCATACGGTTCTCTACTCATCAGCAAGTGCTCCAAACATGGATCAAATGGAACTATGTGATTTATTCCTTAATTCTCTCAATAGAGAGATAAAGGAAGAAGTCTAGAAGTTCCCACTAAGAACTTATGATGAAGTACTCGAGAGTGCTCTCGAATCGACCAAGCAGCGATAGATAGTGGTCGTAAGACATATGGGACAAATGGGAAATTAACCACTCCCAATCAAAACACCGCGGCCTATTCTAATACAGGGAATGCTAATCAAGGACCTAAGATCCTTAACAAGAACCGCAGAGTTACAACAGATGGAGTAACTGACCAAGTTAAAAGGGCAAACGTTGTAAACATTTCGCCACCTGTTAATAATCAGTGAAATAACAATTTTACTCCAACAATCAACGCGGTGGATTTTAATCGTCCACCATGGCAACAACAACAACAACAATGACGACAAATCCAAACACAAAGTCCAAATCAAAACTCAGTTGGATATCAGAGTCAAAACCAAAGGCAACAACCTCAAAATTTTAACTCTAACAACCAAAACCTTATCAGAATTTTGGGCCACAACAGGTTATAAATCAATAGCCTCGAAATTATAATCCCAATTTATATTGTGGCTTCCACAAGATTCAAGGCCACGATACTAGGACTTGTCGTGAATACAATAAATTCATGCAGCGTTTTCCAGAAGATCAAAAGCAACTCTTTATAGATATGTTTTTAGCAAATTCTGTAGTACCCACGCCAAACACTTATGCAGGGGTAGTTTCCCCTCAAAATGCACCCCTCAAGATCTTTAATGATCTGCTCCCAAACCATTCTAACAATAATAGGCTAGATCCTAATGGAACAAACAAGGGTGTCATAACAGGAAACAATGATCATGAAGCTTCAACTTCATTAAATCCACCAGTCGCACCCCAATTAGGAACTCGACCTCAAACTAAGATAGTTGGTTTGGTGGAGTTAGACACCGAGCTACCCGTAGAAACCATAACAAGAACACGGGATTATTCATCCCAACCTACTCCAAGTTATCCATTGGAACCAGACAATAGTCAACAAATGTTGGTAAAACCCATAGGTGCCTATGATTTAATTAATGATTTAACTAAAACCTTCTCTCACATCTCCTTTTTGGATTTGTTAAAGAACTCTCCCACCCACAGAGCTGCCCTCTTAGAAGCATTAGGCCTTGGTCATTTAATCAACATCACTCCTCCTCCGAAACACAAGTAAACCATGTGGACTTTGACGTTTATCCTCCGGGGCAGCCAGATAGGGATACAAAATTTATATTCGATATAAGCAAAATGCCAACAGACGCTGAAATTACACGAAGAGGTGACCCAACTTTACATTTACAAGTATGGGTCTACAATAATTATGTTAAATGTGCAATGGTTGATGATGGGGCAGCAGTTAATATAGTCCCCTTCACTTTTCTTCAAAAGTTAGGATATGGAGAGACAAATTGTTCCACAACGTGAAATACGCTAAGAGGTTATGATAGCCTCAAAGCCACTTTGATTGGAACCATAGTTTTACCAGTCACTTTAGGACCCAAGACGGTCCTCACCAAGTTTTATATTATAGATCGGGAAACCAATTATAATATGATCCTTGGTCAGCCATGGATACACCGCATGAAGGCAATCCCTTCCACGTTATTCCAAGAAATAAGATTTCTACACTTAGGGAAAATATTTGTGGCACAAGGTGACCCAAAACCCTTCGATATACACCTAGTTGATTTGAAGAAAAGACCGGCGTTCACTCCGAGTTTGAACTCCCAACAAATCAACTCATCAAACCAATTAATTGAAACCAAAAGAAGAGTTGATACCCACCATGGAGTTAGAGATTACAAATCTAGCCGAGGACATTCCAGCACTCAAAAATGAGACCAATGTTATAAAAATGGTGTCACTAGGGACTACCACAAAAATTGTCGAATTGTTGGAGAAAGACTTACCTATTCTCCTACCATTTGATTCCATGGGTATGGGACACACCCTAGGAATTTCTTCTCTTCCATCAAGATGAAGTTTTTATGGTAGAAGTAATTGAAGCAAAAGAAATAGTATGACAAATATCCCAACATCCATTTTTCCAAGCAAGTATTGGACTCTCCACTTTGATGGAGCTAGATGTCACTTTGGAGCTGGGCGGGAGTGATCTTTACTTCACCTGAGGGAAAGATCCTACCTTTCACCTTTAAATTAAACTTTGAATGTACAAACAATGGGGCTGAGTATGAAGCTCTCCTCCTTGGCCTCATTCTAGCTAAAAGAATGGGTGTCGACAACATTAGAGTACTAGGAGACTTGCAATTGGTTGCAAACCAAGTCTCTGAGGTATATGAAACTAGAGCTGAGCACTTACAACTCTATAAAATGGCAGTATTAGATCTAAGTAAGGGATTTAACTTCATATCAATTGAAGCAATCCCACGAGAGCAAAACCTTCTCGCAGACTTGATAGCAACCTCAGCTTCCCATTTCACCCCAAATAGTGAGTTGGAGGATACAAATTTCATGGTATCACTTCGTACCGAGCCATTAGTGTGTAAAATACCAACAAACTCACTCCTGACTCATGGAGAAGCTGAGGATGATTTTTCTATCATGGATCACTTTGATGATGATAGAGTCACTCTCGAATATCTAAACCTATGCGAGAGCTACACCTTGCTCACCGTATAGTTGATCTTTCCTTAATACCACATTCCTCTTCCTATTTTGGAAATCCCATGTAGAGTCTCCTCCACAGAAGGATCTCGATATCTACGAGATAGAAGATGGAGAAAGTTTGGAACTACCTCTAGCCCCACCTGAATTTGAAGAAGGTAACACTTCTTTAATAGAAGAAACCATTGACATAAACATTGGAATGGAGGAAGAACCAAAAATTTTGAAGTTGGGATCCTCGTTAACTCTAGAGGAGATAGAAATACACACCCAAATCCTCAAAGAACATCAAAAGGATTTTGCATTTAACTATAAAGAAATGATGGGCATTGCACCACATGTCGTGGTACATAATCTTGTCACTAAACCAGATGCGAAACCAATTAAACAGAAGTCAAGACCAATGAAGCCAAAAGTGGCTCTCATGGTAAAAGAGGAAGTAATAAAACTTCTCCAAGTGGGATTCATCAAGCCCATTGACTATTCACAATGGGTATCTAATATGTCCCGTCCTCAAAAAGAATGGGAAGATACGCATTTGCATAGATTTTGGGATATTAACAAAGCTTGTCCCAAGGATGACTTCCCATTACCATCCATTGACGTTATCGTTGATGTAACAAGCTGGATTTGAATTGTTGTCCCTCATGGATGGGTTCTCAGGGTATAATCAGATTAAAATATCTGAACAGGATCAAGCCAAAACTACATTCATAACTCCCTAGGGAACTTATTGCTACGTTGTCATGCCATTTGGTCTTAAGAACGCCGGCGCTACGTATCAATGGGCAATGACATATATATTCCATGATCTTATCCATAAAATTGTGGAATCATATGTGGATGACTTGTTGGCCAAGGCCAAGAAATGTTGTGATCATCCAGAAGTGCTCGTATCATCCTCTCACTGATTAATTGAATATGGCGTCACATTAAATCCAGAGAAGTGTGTGTTTGGTGTGACAGGAGGCAAACTTATAGGCTACATTATATCTTCACGAGGGATTGATGTTGATCTAGCCAAAATACGGGTTGTTCTCAAAATGATCCCACCATCGGATGAGTCTAGAATCAGGTCATTTCTTGGGAAACTCGGTGCAATCCGCAGGTTCATCCCAGATCTAAGTTTTTCCATTCATCCAATCAACAATCTATTAAAGAAAGATTATAACATTGATTGGACTGAAGAATGCAACGAGGCCTTGAAGTAGTTAAACGCTTCTTGTTGTCTCCACCCATGCTAATGCCTCCCAAACCAGTCCTGCCCTTTGATCCTATACTCACATGAGCCACTCATGTCTCGTTGCTGCGCATGTTGGCTCAAGAAGACAATGATAAACGGGAACATGCGGTCTATTTCATTATTCGAACGTTGCTCGATTATGAAACACACTATACAGTAGAGAGAGAATGCCTTGCCATAGTCTTTGCAACAAAATGTTTAAGACATTACATGTTAAACCAAGAAATGAGGGTCATTGTAAAATAGATCATTTATGAACATTCCTACGCAAGGGTCTTTATCTAAAAAGGTTGGACATTTCATAACCTTAATGGGTGAATTTGAGTTGACATTCGTAAACCAAAAATCCGTTAAGGGAAAAATCATTGCAGATTGGTTAGTTGACAATCCACTAGATGGAGGCGATCTGGTAAATCTGGACTTTCCTGATGAGTGTATATACTTCATCGAAACCAGGCCTCCCATCTCTACATGTCCCTGGTATACTGATATCATCAATTTCATCATAGACCACACATACCCGGAAGGTGCCACGTCACAACAAAGAAGGCGGTTATGCATTATTACCACTAAATATGTTGTCTTAGAACAGTACTCTATCGTAAAGCCTTCGACAACATGCTTCTAAGATGCGTCGACATAGAAGAATCCAAGAAGATTCTTCATGAATCCCATAATGGGATATGTGGAGGCCACTTTGGTGGTCACGCCACCACTCAAAAATACATCGGATGGGCTATTTTTGGCCCACTCTTGAGCATGATGTAGTGGAATTTGTACGTAAGTGCCACAAATGCCAAGAATTCTCTCACGAGATTCACATGCCAGCACAATCCCTACAACCAATAGCGACCCGTGGCCCTTCTCCACGTGGGGTCTGGACTTGATAGGGAAATTCTCTCCCTCATCAACCGATGGCCATAATTTTATAATTACAGCCATGGAATATTTTACCAAATGGGTGGAGGCCATGCCTCTCACCACCGTACCAGGTTCGGTAATTGCCAAATTCATTATGAACCAAATTATCTGTAGGTATGGTGTCCCACAAGTCATTATCTCAGATAATGGCACGTCCTTTAAAAATGACGAAGTCCATGAGTTATGTAGCAAGTTCAAGATAAACCATCACACGGCCTCTCTTTACTACCCTCAAGCCAATGGGCGGGCGAAGTGACAAACAAAACGTTAAAAGCTATTCTCCTCAAAATGGTCAAGGAGAAAAGAGATTGGCATTTAAAACTATATCCGGCCTTGTGGGCCCATCGAACCTCAATAAGAACACCAACAGGAGCAACTCCTTTCTGTTGGTATTCGGGGAGTAGAAGCAGTTCTCCCACTTGAGGTTGAAATACCCAGTCTCGCATCTCATTACAAGGGATTCTGGATGAAGAAGCTTATAGGGAGGCATGCCTCTCTCAACTAGAAAGCCTTGACGAGGTCAGGCTAAATGCCGAACAAAGGCACAAGAGCCTATGTTGACCGGATGTGCGGCAAGTACAACAAAAAAGTCTATGAGTGAGAAATATATGAAGGAGATCTAGTTCTAAGACTAGAGGCAGTCGGATCGATAAGAAAACAAAGTGAAGGAAGAAAGTTCGGCCCAAATGGTTGGGCCCATACTGAGTCATGAAGGACTATGGAAATGGTGTGTATCTCTTGTGCACACTAGAAGGTGAGGAATTTGGTGAAACTATCAATTCCTTACATCTTAAATGGTTTTACGCATAAAACATCAAAATCACCACTTGTACATTATAGCTACCTACATTGCATTAGTCATTTAGTTGTTTCATTTTGTTCACTCACTCATTTCATAAAATAGTAGTCAGGAACTTACTCTTAAGCAATCTATTACAAATTTATGAAAATATTGGCAAAAGCATTCAAACACATCTCTTCAAACATCATCAACTATTTTCAAATCTTTTCATCAAGTTCGACAGACAAGCATTGAAAACCATACCAAGGCCTGCATACTTGGCTTTGCTCTTTCTTTCTACTAGGTGAAGTTGTCCTTGCCTACGGTCTGTTCTAGAAGCTTCTTGGTGTCACATCTATCCCTCTTAAATCTCTTTGAAAGAAAGGATATCCCAAAGTCATAGGTCAGAAATGTCAAAATCAAATGAAATCAAAAGCACCAAGCAAACAAAATATTTTATTTTACACACTTCTTTGCCCCATCAACCTTTGGTGATAAGCCCACATCTCTTACTGGTGGTGTGAGGTTGGGAAAGGAAAGAAGTGCCCTTACTCACCTATATCTTGCCTTTGGTGACAAACCCATGCTTCTTACTAGTGGCATGAGGCAGGGTGTGGGGGGTCCAGTCACACAAATTAACAAATCTTGGTATGCTAAAAACACAAATCAAATTCTATTAAGAGAAAACAAATATCCAAATTCCAAAGAGATCAAATCCTCAAAACCAGATTTTGTCAACCAAGTTGCCATTTATGAATCTAAGTCTAGATAAACTAGAAAGTAAGTGGCCTTCTAAGCGTGGTAGTAGTTCTGAGTAGGGTAGGTGTGTAGGTCAAATTTGGTTTCTATTACTGGTTTATCTGTCTCTCATCATTCCATTCAGTCAAACTCATACAACTTGTGCCCTTCCTAACTCTTGGTGTTGAGCCCTCGCATCTTACTAGTTGCGTGGATTTGGGATTGGGGCAAGTTCATCTCTTTATCACTATGCATTCATCACGTTTTGCCAACATAAGAAGAAATTACAAATATTGCCCAAAGAGTTTAAAAGTTCAGTACTACCATATGTTAGTATCATCTCATATCAGCATTACAACAAACATACAAAGTAAAACATTCTGTTTACTATCATTTCATTTATCCATTGTCATACATGCATACTGAAAACATGAAAACAAGTATTCTAAAAACATCTAAGTACACATGTGGAAAAAAATCACAAAATTCTAGGCACAAGATTCTGGATCAAAAGAGAGATATATATATATATATATATATATATATATATATATACACACACACACACACACACACACACATATAAATCAAGGTTCATATACAATGCCATCATGCACTAGGCATGGTCAAAATGCTCAATGAGCCCGAAAAGTACAAAAGCACTCATATAGATATCTGAAAAAATGCTACAAAAATGGTCTCTCAATCCCTATGGGATCCCTCAGAGGGTGCATGACCATGCCTAGGACTCTGGCTATGCCAATGCTCCGAATGTGCTTGAGGGCTCTTGGTCATGACCCGTATAAGCTGTCTCTTGCTACGAGAATGACTCCTCCTCATCAAGCGCTCGGCTATCCTATATCTAGCTACCTCGTGCGGAGAGAAGTCATGATCTTCGCCACATGCCAGATAGAGGAAAAAACATCAGTATGCTACCTCAGGCTCTTTGAAGGCTCCCCACATCCACGAAAAGCTCAGCACGAGTCTTCTCGAGGGGAGAAGCAAGGTATCAGTGCATACTCGGTGAATCAAGTCTCGCCACTCATCAGCAGTCATTGCAAGTAAAGGAGAAAACAAGTTAGAAAACAATCAAAGATAAAACCAAGAGTAAACAAAAAAAAAAGAAATAACAAACTAAGACAATTCTAACTAAAACAAATGTCAAGAGAAGAGTGACAACTCACTCGGATCTCGGGCCTCCAAGAAGGATCTCTAGGATCGCACTGCGCCCGATGTTGTCGCCCCTAATTGCTGGTGTCCCTCTCCCATGTCTAGGGCAATGTGATGGCCTATAACAGACTCGCCATCTCCACCTAAGTCCTGAGAGAGCAACTCCTCTGAGACCAGAGTCACCCTCTCTGCGCTCCGCTCTGCCCTCTCGGCTGTAGGATCTCCTGAGTGTCATGCCACTCGGGATCACTATCATCTCCCCACCCATCTCACTGATCTCCATCTCCTCTATCTCCTCCTCGGTCTCTCCCTAGTGAACTCCTCAGACTCGGAGTCCATGTCAATGGGCTCATCACTACTATGGGTGGGACCGGCGGTAATCGAAGTAAGGGTGCCTGAGGAGCACCGGCTCTCCCTCGAGCATGTACCACCCTCCTGGCCATGCAATAGGAACACCAAGGAGTAACAATAGTCCAACCCCGGCCTCTAGGACCTCCCCGAGCCTCATGAATAGATCTATATACTGGCCCCCGGAGGAAGCATGTCACTATAGGGGAGGCTAAACTGCTGTGGTACTCTATCAAAGGGGTGGATCTCCAACTTCCCCACCCTGTCTATCAACTGGTTAGTAGTCTGACAGGAAATCAATGTAATGGTCTCCTCTCCCCATACCCTGCCATGGCCTGATAAGGAGTGGCCTCCATGTCTGTAGTGGTCAGAGAGGCCCTTTGGCTGGTGGGGTGCTCTAAGAACTGTCATCCCCATCCACCTCGCTACCCTGATGGCCCCGGGATCCTCCACCTCTACACCTCTCCCATATGGGGTGATATGCTCATACACCCAACTCATGACAAGAGTCGGGTGGCTCAGTGACTGTCCCTGTAATCAGACTACCCTGTATAAATCATGGTAGGTAGTCCGAGGATATCTGCTCCCCAAGCGTAGACACGTCCATGGCCCTCAATTTGTAATAATGGGGGCCCAACAATATAAGAGGGTGTCCCCTCCCTTATCCCCAATCAGTCTCTGGATAAGGATGCCCATGATGGCCTTGGAGCATGGGAATGTCTGACTCAATGATAGAGTGGATCCTCACTCCCTTCTTCGATCCCATCGATACAACTGCATCTCCCATGTAGGTGGCCCATTGAACCACCTGTGATCTCGATACTGTTGTCTTAAGAGACAGTTGCTACCCAAGGATCGGAACCCCCAGTATACGGTAAACATCCTCCAGGGTGATGGACCACTCACCCCTAACTCCTGAAAATCGGAAGGTGTTCGATCCGCATCCTAGTATGAAAATAAGTCACACAGTATGTGACTGGTAGGTGCAACGTGAGGGACCTGTGCAATCCTCCAAATACTAGCCCTCTGGAGAGTATCCGCTCTTCCTGGGAGAGTGCCTCTAACACTACTGAGAGCCAATCACACTCCCTCTCCGGCTCCATCTAATATACTCCTCCTTCTTCATACACCCAAAAACACAAAAAAGGAGTGAGTTAGTACTAAAATCCAGTTGGAAAGACTTTAAAAACACGTAAAAATGCTGAACATGCAAAAATAAGCTAAGTTTTGTATTGTTTTGGTCTCTGTCATCACGGACCGCCGCCCTGTGCAGAGTGGCGGTTCCATAACCACTGCCTTCTAAGGTGGCGGTCCCGTAACCACCGCCTGCACAGGGTGGCGGTCCTGTCCCGCAAAGTCAAATGGGTCGTATACCTAAAAATGCTTAAAAACAAACAAAAACACCATTTTAACAAAAAAATAAACCTACCCTATGGGCGCCCCCTAGAGACACGTTTAAAACTAATATTTTCAAAAATGACCCCCGAGAGAAAGATTTCATCATTTCCACATTTTAGGTCTAAAAACAATAAATCGAGAAGAACTAACCTGAGACTTGCGGGTCGATGTTTCCTCTCTCGAGGCATGATCGCTATCTCACCATGAACGTTTTGACTATACTCTCATCGAAAACCATCACCATGGGTCCCAGAGCTCAAAAACTATCAAATCAATCCGCATAAATGAATAGTAAAATGACTTCGTTTTATATAAATAGCCCCCTTAATTTGATTTTGAATGTCTTTCGCAGGTCGAGTGCCGATGGAGGTAAGTTCTAAACCTCGCATAGATGGTAAGTCCTCTTTTCATATCAATTTAGCCTTATCTCTCAATTGTTTTATCTATCTGCACTTGAGTCCCCTTTTTTATTTTACAAATAGCGGGATCTTGGATGGTGACTTTCCAGACACATGGGCATGTCAGGTATAACTCCTAACTCCCCATTTCGGGACCGCCATACTCGGATCCACCATTTTATGCCTCTTCATGGCTAAGACACTTCTCGAGGGGGCAATATGTACGTACCTAAAATTGTAGGGTACTACACCGCCGAATGATGTTACACATGCCCCAATGATGATATATGTCTCCTTACAAGGTGTTTGGAATCTAGAAAGGCTCGCCAGTATACGCTTGTATCCCACATGCCCCGCTCAGCCTCCGCATGCTTTGTTTTTCCCTTTCCCCCTATTTTCTTGCATTTTTGGCTTCTTGATGTGAAACCACCCCTGCTGGCGGCGGTCCGTGACCACCGCCCGGGATGGGATGGCGGTCCCATAACGCCGCCACCGCAGGCGGCAATGGTTTTGTTCGCATTTTCCAGATTCTTCCGATGATCGCGTCAAACGTAAATCTTCAAATTTACACGCTTTCTTCAACCACTTTGGCTTGCATTAATGTTTTTGGTTCCCTGGTAATAGTGTTTTTCCTTTGTTTATAGTAAAAGAGATCAAATGGGAGTTACCCTCTGGTAAATGCATTGGTTATAAATAGCTAGCTTGTTTTCAAGCAAATGGCCCCTCATCTTCTCAATTCTCTTATTCAGTCTTTCAATTTCTTGCTTAGAATTCTATCAATTTCATGTTTTGCTTCCATTGTTGGTCTTTTAGAGGTCATATAATCTTCTTGTTTCAGTCTTGTTCCATTGTTGCTTCATACAATCAGTTTAGCATAGAATAGCTTCATTTCTAGACTAGAATCCATTAAAGTTGTAGGTTTTGTTTTGTCACAAGGATAGATTCTAAAACTCTCGGTACACTTGTGTTGTATTCCCGCAATAAATCCCGCTAGGAATTACATAGTCAAGCTCTGTTCACTTGCGTTATCCCTCTCCTACTCGCATTGTATTTGGTCTATATCCAAAGCTGTCATTGTTCGAATACCATCTTTTGTTGATACTATCATATACACACTTTCTGGATTCACGAGGACACGAAGGAACGAGGAGATCACACTGAGGGGATGAAATCACACACAATTGGATTTACCACTATTCTGTAAATGCCAGGTTTGAGCTATCAAAGTTCTAGTTACAACATATCAAATAGAGTAGTAAATTATTTCATTTTAGTTAAGCTCACTTTCAATATTACCAAGGAAGCTGTGGGGAATGATAGTTTATGAGAAACTATGATTTTTCCTCACTTCTGAGGTAGGATTGAAGGTTTTCAATTAAGTTAATTAGTTGTCTTTTATCTAGATTCACACATCTACATAGGTGAATAACCACACCGGGTTATCTCGCTTGTTTAGTTTTAGTATAAAAGTAGTTTAATTGTTGTTCGTAATTATAACGTTTCAATCATATATTTTGTTTAGAGTAGTTTCCTTTTCAGCAGTAGTATAAATTGTTATTTTAGTTTAAGTTAATTCAGAGACTTCAAAACTAGATTAACATTTAGATCTTAGGATAAACCACTAGGGAATTTATGCTACCCATTCATAGCCTCTAAATCTCCCCTTTGTCATTTAGCTACCAGGAGATCACACTACCAGATCTTAGTCACTGATCCTCCTACAATTAGCTATAGGAAAGTTACTTGCCGATTCTCATCCTCGCCTATAGCTTTTCTATCATTGAAAATTGGTTATAATCCTCGTTGTGGCTTAATCTAAGTCACTCGCATTACAAACCACCGCCTATCTCGGCACGACGTTGGGAGGTTGGAGTATGGGAAGGTCACTTGTTGATTATCATCCTCGAGGTCAAAGTATACAAAGTAGTTGTTAACGTGCGAGCAACATAATGATACAATCTAGAAACTTAAGTTAAGTTTACAAAAACAAGATGTAAGTATCAAAATTGTATTGAGGTGATTTGAGAAACATAACACCTCAAGAGAATATCTATGATGAAGCAAGCCTAACAATGATGAAACATCTTGAAGTGGGTATCAAGACAAGGCTACTCAAGATTTGAGGACATACCAAAGACACTTTCAATGCTTGCTATCGTAGTAATAATAAGGAAGGATGTAAGCTGGTGCAAAAGTGGTGGACGTGATCTTGAGTAACACTTCATATGCATAATTTCTTTTGTCCCAAAAGGGCAACAAGAAAAAAAGGGAGTAGACCAAGTGGGGGTGACAAATACTTGGCGTAACTCCAGTAAAGTTTTTCCTTGTCTTAAGACAAGTGAAAAACTAAGACAAAGTAACACTTCACAAATTTCATGATGAATAACACTAGGCTCAAAATTTAATGGACTCTCCCTTGTTCAAATAACAAGGTTTTGATTCCAAAAAGTTCTTGCTTCATGAGAGCTCTTTAAAACACGATTGGTTTTGGTAAAGTTGGCTCTTGTGCAAAATGGTTTCTAGGCTTTTTTCCGCAACACTCGCCAATTCTTACCTAAAGGAGGTACGCACTTCTAGGATTTCTTTGAGGTGGGTATATAGAAGGGGGAGCTTCTTCCAAGTACCGCTAGGTATATCGAGAAGGACGTGTATATAGAAAGGATCAAGTATATCGATCTGACGGTATATAGATTGGGAGACCTTATACCTAGAGTGATAAGAGCCAAACCCTATCAATGATCTCTGAAAAATGGGCACCAATGCCCCTAAATATTTTCTTCTCGGATTCATAATTACTTAGAGGAAACAACTATGCTACATGGAAGACAAAAATCAAGACATAACTTGATTTTGAAGAGATTTGGCCTGTTGTGAATGGTACTCTGACCAGATCAACTATTGATACAACACAACAAAGTGGAAGTTTGATAAAGCAGATTAGAAGGCCAAACTCATCATCTTGTTTGGAGTTTCGATGATGTGTAACCCCACATTCGAGATGCCAAAATAGCCAAAGAAGTGTGGGATAAGTTAAGCACAGTATACGAGGCCAAGAACAAGAATGTTATATTGAATTTATAGAGTCAATTACACACATTGAAGTTCAAGCAGAATGAAAAAATAGAAGCTTTCTTAAGAAGAGTTACAGAGTTGAGGGCTTCACTTATAGCCCTGGGAGAAGCGGTCTCAGATGATGCTCTCATTCCCATTATTCTGAGAGCACTCCCTTCTTCATACCATATTTTTGTAACAACACTAAACTTGTTAGATACGACAGTTAGTTTTGACAAGTTGGTAAAACTACAATGCAACAAGAGGAAGCCATGCACAATAAGGATGATGAAGAGGAGCATGCACTTTCTTCACATCAAAATGGAAAGGAAAAGGTAAAGGAAAACCTAATTCTATCAAAAGTCCCAAAATCAAAATCGTATCAAGGGGACAGGATGTAAATGGAAGAAGCAATGTCCAATCTGCAAAAGAGGACATGACCTAAAATATTGTTGGTATAATACTTACAAGAAAGGTTCATCTAGCAACTTTGGACCTCAACAACAACAATCTTACAAGGGACATTCTAACAAAAATCCTAGGCATAAAAAGGGGAACTAAAAGAAGACCGCGTCAAGAAGGAAATATTGTTGAGCAACAAGAATAAATGATAATGAAGACTACTTGTTCACTGCTTGATCAAGTGAACCATCCACGTCATCTAGTGATGTTTGGTATGTTGATTGGGGGCCACTCGACACATGACCGACCACAGAGACTGGTTTATTTCAATGAGGGACACACCATCGAAAAACCATGTTTCGTTGGGTGATGATTCTTCATACTCAGTTGGGATTGGAAACATTTCTCTACCCCTTGGTTCACGTAACTGTAGACTATCAAATGTCTTATATGTCCCTGGGTTGAAAAAGAATCTACTTTCAATCAGTCAACTCCTTGATCACAACCTAAAAATTGACTTTGATAGTCATTTTGACAAGAAAACATGTTTAATTCGAGATAAATCACGAGGCTTGAAAATAGTTACAAAATCCTCCAATGTGGGACGCATGTTCCAACTTGATTTTGTTCACAGAGACAATCAAGCACTTATGGCTAAGAACTCTACCTCAAAGAAATTGTGGCATCGGAGACTTGGTCATGTAAGTTTTAAGTATCTCGAGACACTTCATTGGCACAATATGGTACATGGGCTACCATCTCTTCAGAAGGATACAAACAAGTGTCCTCACTACCTAGCAGGAAAACAACACGAGCTTCGCCGAGAAGAGTACATTTTGAGCTCATGGCAAACTTGACTGGTTCATACCAATCTTTGTGGTCCGATGTAACCAATTCATTCTAGGTTCCAATACTTCATGCTTTGTGTTGACGACTACTCAAGAAAAATGTGGATTTTTTGTCTTCGCAAGAAAAGTGAAGCGTTTGAAACCTTCAAAAAGTTCAAAGTAGCAATTGAGAATGAAATTGGTCATCACATAAGAACTCTCTGCTCAGATCGAGGGGGAAAATTCACCAATAATTAATTCAAAGACTACCTACAAACTCATGGGATTCGTCGACAAATTCCTCCTCCACACACACCGCAAGTAGAATGGTGTTATTAAGAGAAGAAATCGTACTATCATGGAAATGGTGCGATGCATTATCGATGACTCTAGTCTTGTAAAGACATTCGGGGCGAAGTAGTAAAGAAAAAAAAGTGTATTTTTTAAACAGAGTGCCCATAGTTGCTCTTGAGGGAGTAACACCACAAGAAGCATGGTCAAAACAGAAACCATCTATTACACACCTCAGAGTATTTGGGTGTAATGCAAGTATGCACATACCCAAGAAAAATAGAAAGAAATTGGACATGAAGTCACAAAAACTTTTCTTCATTGGGTACAGTGAAGAGACTCTTGGGTACAGATTAATGGATCCTAAGACCAAAAAAGTCTACACCAGTAGAGATGTTGAGTTTTTTGAGAAGAAGGAAGCAGAGACTCCTCCAGACTCACTTGAGATGTAGATTTTTCTCCAGTTGTAAAAATTAAAGTTGATGTTCCCTCAGAAGATGAAAGTAACGATGGGGATGATGGTGTTGATCAGATAGAACCATGACCCATGGGAACAGTTCATTATATGCATAAATGGTGTACAAGTATATTACAAGATGTAAGAATGGATGCTCAATGGATACATCCACCCTAGACCATGGACTTGCGGTAAAGCAAGATAAGAAGTTAACTTTGATTTGATGAGTAGAGTTATTGAATCGGATGAGCCCTCAGCAGTCAGAAGCCCTGTAGTCAAAATCTTGGAAAGATGTCATGGATTTTGAATATCAATCAGTGATGAAGAATAAAACTTGGCAACTTGTCGATCTTCCACCAGGAAGAAACCCATTGGATGTAGATGGATATTCAAAACAAAGTACAAAGCAAGATGGGACATTGCAAAAGTACAAATCAAGACTTGTAGCAAAGGGTACACACAAAAAGAAGGCATTAACTATGAGGAGACATTTTCTCCCACAATTAAGATCAAAACAATCAGGATGATCTTTGCTCTAGTTGCTCATTTTGGATGGAAAGTCCACCAAATGGACGTAAAAAGTTCCTTCCTAAACGAAGATTTACAAGAAGTCTACATGACTCAACCTGAGGGATATGTAGTACCTAGTCAAGAAGCAAAGGTATGCAGACTCAGGAAATCTCTGTATGGCCTCAAACAGGCACCCCAGGCATGGTACATCAAGATTGATGAGCATCTCGTACAACATGGATTTGTTAGAAATCCATACGATCCCAATCTTTACCTCAAAAAGCAAGGGGGGAGATTGTGATTTTCATTGTTTATGTCAACGATCTAGTCATCACTGATAGTTCAGTGAGGATGATCGATGCAATGAAGAAAGATCTTAATTGATCGTTCGACATGACCGATCTCGAGTTGATGCATTATTGTCTTGGATTGGAAGTATGGCAGAAAGAGAATCACATATTTGTTTCTCAGATGAAATATACCAAGACAATGCTCGAGAAATTTAGGATGATGGATTTCACACCAATTGCTACACCCATGGAGAATAGATTGCAGTTATCTTGTTCGATCCATCTCCTGAGGTAAGTGCCACTCTCTATCGGACAGTTGATTGGGAGTCTCATTTACTTGACCTACACTAGACCAGATATCAGCTTTGCAGTAAGCTATCTATCCAGGTTCATGCAGGAACCCAAAGTTTGTCATTGGAAAGCAGCAAGGCGCATTTTGAGATATCTCAAAGGATCAGTGGATCTTGGTCTAGAATACAAGAAGAATGAAAACTTCTTCTTGATGGATATTCATATTCAGATCATGCAAGAAATATTGATGACAGAAAATCCACTTCTAGATTTGTGTTCTTTATGGGATCTGGACCAATATCATGGGGAAGCAAGAAACAACACTTGCGTTTCGCTCTTCCACAAAAGCCGAGTATCGTCAAGGAGCCGTCTATGAAGTGATTTGGCTACGTCACATACTAGAAGGACTTGGAATACCACAGGACAAACCGACCACCATGTATGTTGACAATGAAGGTGTTCTCAAACTTGTTCACAATCCAGTGTTTCATGAAAGAACAAAGCACATTGAGGTATAAGTTCATTTCATACGCGAGCATGTGTTAAAGCACAACATCCAGCTTCAATTTTGTCCAATAATCTGAACAACGGGAAGATATCTTCACAAAGTCACTTGCACGTGACAAGTTTGAGTTGTTCAGAGAGTTCCTCTCCTCATCCCTTGAGACAATGCACAATTAAGGGGGGGAATGTTAGGTTAATTATGCATAGTATAATTATTTATTTAATTTTATTAATTAAATAATTATATTATATGGTTATATTATAAACCATATTATTGTTGTATGTTGTTAAAATGGTTTTTTAAACCATATTTGTCTTTTAGTTTCACAGGGATAATTGTTATAATTATTATAACAATTTATGTGCTTCCAGGATAATATTTGGAAGCTAATATATTTTAAGTTGGTTGTTGCATTGTTGCAACTTCTCTGTTGTTTGTATCCCGAGTGTGCACATACATACATACATACATACATACATACATCTTTGTAGACACCAAATTCGTGTCTTACGACCCCTTGTGACCCGCATCCCATTTCACAACCTAACCTCATTACCTAAACCTTACACAATTATTTATTAATTACCTCATAATTGATAAATCCACATCGCCTTACCCGCCACCTCACTTGGCCACCTCACCATGACCTAGCCCTAACCCTAAACTAACCTAATTAGGACCCATGACTTGGTCTACAGACTCACATCCATAACTAATGCCTCCTTACTCGCACCCAAAGCCGACCTTCTAGCCACTTGACCAAGCCCGCCCGATCCTCGGGAGAAAAGCGGGGAAGGTGGGCTATTTTACTAAAAATAGCCTACTTTTTCCTAACCGATGCGGTTCTACTCGACCGCCGTCGGTTACGCAACCGCCATCGGTTCCTGTAAATGGGCTCCCAAACCAAAACAACGGATCGGAATTTCATTTTGGAGATCGGTCGAAGGATTTTGAATCAAGGGAGAGTCAAAGCGATTAGCGAGTCGAACTTCACTTGACCAAGCGAGAGCGCAGTGAAGAAACCGGAAGAGTTGGCAGCCAAGGAGATCAACTTGCATCTTCGTCAAAAACCGATAAGTCACATCTTGCATGTCCTCTGTTATAACATTTCTTATGCTTTTGGAATTATAGTCCTCCCAAATCCATCCACGAATCCACTACCCAGCGTGCATATTACATCTAAGCGCCATCCATCTACCTCTCATCACCTTATTTCTTAATATCACCCATATACGACCTTACTTTACAAATAATACGATTACCAAACAACACAAACACCCTACAAAACAACCAACCTACAAATCCTAAACCATAACCGGTATCGGTTATCGGTAACGTGATATCGGTTATCGATGCCGTGTCGGTTAACACGACTCCTAAACCACGGCCGGTATCGATTATCGATTAACCGGTGTCGGTTCTTGTGATTCACAACGAGAAAAACTTGACCTTTCCCTACTGTTTCAACGAAGTGATTTAATTGATATTTTACGGTATTTTGTGTTAACTCATATCGGCAGAGAACCTGACCACCTTCGAAAGGAAGTTTCATATTTCTGGGCCCAAGGCGAGTTCCCTCATTTATTATCTAATCAAAATCTTGTGGTCTTGTGTTCTTATTTGCGGGTAGTCCTTCCAAGACAAAAGGAGTTCTTCGCGAGTCGGCTTTGATCTTTCTCTACGGTACGCGCACATCATCTCGACATTCTACAGGTATTCCTCCTAACCCTAACCTTATCTGTTTCTAAAAGGAACGAAGCATTTCCGAGTGAAACATTTTGGCACGCCCGGTGGGACCCATTTTGGGTTTATCTTTATTTCTTGCTTGCTTTCATATAGGGAGCATACTTGCTGTTTTCTTCTTCTAGAGATATTCACAAGGTATTTTATTATTCTGGTAAAAGAACTTGCTTTGTTTTTGCATCTTGCATTAGTAAAAGTCATCTCTTTTGCTTCATCGAATATCACTTTCGATTTGGGTTTTAAAACACATGCATTGCATTCCTGCCTGTTGTTTTTCAATTCTAGTGAACATAGATTAAGTAACAGGTCGTACACGTGGGGGTGATATCCACGGTATTGACAGGAAATTAACCTTAGTTTCACTGCACAACACATACCGAATCACTTCACAATTAACACAACAGCTCAAACATCCCCCCTTTTCCGCGGTATTCCTCCGCCCGATTGAGGTAACCTTATAAGCCAAAACAAACTTGACATTTCCCCTAGGTCTTGTTGTTTAGGATTCTGACATCATCTTACGTCTAAAGGCATAAGCCCACGATAACTAAAATTAACCCTAGGGTTAGTCTCTAGATTTGCGTGTGCCTCTTGCTTGTTTTCAAATCCTGTTTTCTCTGTCATACTTTGTCTTCTGTGATCAATAAGTTGCTAAACATACTCAACATTACTAAAATCAAATCAGCAGCCTTTTATATCTTCTTATCCTAGACTTTTGACACCGCCATCGGTTAAGGGACCGACGTCGTTTGATCTGTGACCGACAGCGGTTACTAAACCGATATCGGTTACTGTCTTCATCAGCCCCTGACAAACCAGCAGCTTGCCAAATTCACCATTCAGAGGTTGTTTTTGTTCTTGATAGATTGAAACTTTCCTGTGTGTTCTAGTCTATGGTTGTCATCACTCGGAAGCAAGCCGCCGCCATGGTTTCACATGCCTGCTCTGTGTCTTTGCCTGAATCACCCCCTTCACATTCTATAGGGAACCCTACGGACACCGGTGAGATCCCCAAATTCTGTAGGAGACAAGGACTTTGCCAAATTTACGGATGCTAATCCCGGTCTTTGTCTGCAATACTATTTGTCTCATACCCCTGACCGTACGCCTGATGGTCAGCTCCTTATGGGCATGCCTATTAGTATAGCTGCTCATTTAGCTCCTACTCCTCCTGATAACAATACCTTACTTCCTGCATCACTAGCCCCGTCTCCCAATCCGACAGCTTCAGAGGTTCATACGACCCCGATTAGCTTTCCTTTGGTTAACCTGGGGCCCCACGTATCGCTACCACCAACTGCCCCTATCTCATCTCTCTTTCAGACCACTCCATTCATGACTTACTCTCTGCCACCTATTCAAACGAGCTTTCCTTCTCAAGCTCCGCCTACCTTTTCATTCCCATACACGTATCCAGTAACCTCAACACCTTATATGGGACATCCCTATACGTGGCACCATCACCTCATCCAACCACTGATTTCATCAAGCAAATGATGGACAAAATGCAAAACACGGAGGCTTAGTTTCGGGAAGTCGTAGCCTTGACATACGAGCAAGTTTGTGGGGAGCCCATTCACCCCTCTCTGTCCCCCTTCATTCATATCCTCCTCAATGGGAGTTGCCAAAGTTTACTCGTTTTAACAGTAAAGAGGATCCTCAACAACACTTGCGATCATTTAGACATGCTTGTTATTTGATTGCCCATGATGATGCCTTGTTACTCCACACCTTTCCCATGTCCTTATCGGGCTGCCTTGGAGTGGTACGAGTGCTTTAACCCAAAGACTCAATCTTCTCTTTTAACCAACTAGCCCAATCTTTCTTGGATCATTTCTCCATTAACATTGCAAGAAAGTATCTATCACCGACCTCTATGCCATCCGACAATTCGAAGACGAATCTATCGCAGATTTCGTTGGACGATGGCGGGGCCTTATCAACCAACTTACGTATGCCTTGCCTCAAACCGAACTTATCGAACTGTTTACGCGGGCCTGCGCTAAGCACATCTCCCCTACCCTCCAAATTCAAACTTTCCGTACATTCGACGAGGCCTTTACTATGGCTCGAAAATTAGAAATTCGAGCCTTAGAGGAAGAGAAACTGCGGTTGCGCAACAAGAACTCCACTTTCCGAACTCCTGATTCTACCAATAAACCAAATACCACCACTCCTCACGCGTCCACCTCTTCTAAATCAAAAGGAGCTGTCCACGCGGTGATGGTCAAATCCCAACCACCGTCCAATACTCCACCAAAAACCACCTATAAATACAAAGCCGAACCCATCAGCTACACTCCCTTGGGAGAAACCTATGGTGTGATATTGGAGAAATTGCTCAAAGCTGGGGCTATCACCTTGCCCCCTGTTAAACCTCACTCCGGGTTTGACTCCACCCGCGCAATACCTTCCTGGTACAAAGAAAATGACTTTTGTAACTTTCACCGCGTAAAAGGACATAGTCATGAAAAGCTGCAAGATGTTGAAAAACATAGTGCGGGAAATGGTTGATGGGGGGATATAACACTCGATAATCCTAACGCCCTGCTAGCAAAATTTGAAAATTTTCAACAAGCCATTTCCGAATCACTCGTCCAACAAGAATGCGTCAACCAGATATCTTAGCGAGGAGAGTGTTCATGAGATCCATGCGAGTATTCGATACCCGGCCAAAAGCCTCTATCGAGAAAATTTTGAATCAAGCCTCTTCACTAACACAGAGCCGAACCTCCTTTACCACCATCAAGCCAAAGCGAAATCGTTCCTTTACCCATAGAAGAGTTAAGCGCCTTGACCTTCCCTTCCCATCAATGAGTCTTCTTACACCACATCCCTACAAGATTTCGAGTGGATGTTGTCTAATCTATCCATTTCCCAGGACGTCTCCTTCTACCACTCTTGCTACTTTGCACAAGAGGAAGGTCGCCACTCCTTTGACATCCTTAGGCGAGAAATCTCTTGCACCGACATCACTAAATTCTTTAGCCGTGACAGACCCTCTCCAACATGCCCTTCTGCCTATTAGTCCCTCATCACCTAAATCTTTTCAACGACCAGTCGACCTCTTAACATCTATTGATACAGTGCCTCATCTACCCCCTGTATCACTCCCACAGTGGACTGGAATTACAACCCACCTTTCTTCCGTACCAAAATTACAAATCACACCTGGAGACTGTCATTCCACAGAAGATAGACAGGCCCTATGGGAACGTTTGAGTACCCCTTTTTCTACTCAAATGCAAATGACTGATCCTGATGTCTCCACCATCTACCCGAAGTGCTTACAGAAGCTTAAAATGCCCCTGTTCTCGCCTTCACCCCCCTCACCTCTACCAAATGCCCCGTCCACTTCTATCAACTTAACCAGATCTTCCCCTACGCTTGGGACCTCACCAATGCCCAATCTGACACACCCGCCTAAGCGACTCGATCTATCCAAAAATAAATCCGTTCCGCCACCTAGGAGACGAACGCAATCCGGGTCTCTATCACAATTAAAACCCTCATCATCACACCCACCTTCCATATTGGGACCTCATCCCTCCACATTACACCAATATATCATACCTCCTTTGTTTTCTGCAAAACGACCTACGCCTTCTACACCTATACAGAGATCAAAGGGTATCACAACATCGTTACCCCGCGTATCCGGTCCACCTATCAACCCTAAACCAATCCCATCATCAAAGGATTTATTTTCTGTCACTCCCCTTTCTCCGTGGTTGTTTCCCGCTACCACGCCATCTGTAGCCTCATCATCTAACCAGCTGAACGTAACTTCTATGTCCAAGAAACCACGTTTAGTGAAAAACATGTGTCAGCACCCCTCGGCTAAACCATCACCCATACGAACTAAACACGCCCAAACATTACCACAACCCACACAATCAATACCCTCATCCTCTTCCGATTTTGACCCACTCAAAGGATCTTACGCCAAAATCCTTGCTATGTTGGTGGAGAATGCGACCATTTCCCTACCTCCACTTAGACCTTATGACCCGTCTAAACCCCGACCTATGGGTTACGATGAGTCTAAAATCTGCGCTTATCACCGCACACCAGGACATGATGTGGAGGGATGCAAAGCTCTAAAAACCCTCCTTCGTCAGTCACCTCTCCCGGATAGACAGATTAAGAAAGACAACTTACGAAGGGAGAGACCTCTAGCGTCAATTCCCTCTACTATATCATCTATCCCCGCCTCACCAAGATCTATCATTATTACAACCCCACCTCTTGAAGACCATGAATTATCCCAACCATCTTCCTCATCTCAGATCTACGAGATTAATATGATTAGTGTCATTACTAGAGACGAGAAAAACAATGGGAAAGCGAAAGAAAACACACTGCGGCATCTCTTTCTCCTTGACCATCCCGATTACACCACCACCTAAAGTGGTTATTCGCGGACCCGCCTATCCAGTCTCTAATGGAGTTGCCCACCGAACCATGATCAAACGGCTTCATCAATCGCAGTAAAAATGACACTATATGATCTCATTCGGACTTGAATCTCATCGACAAGCTCTCGTTGAGATCCTTGAGGATAGAGGTTTTACCCAATGAAACCCTTCCCGTTGCCTCCATTCTAACACCTAATCACGTTGCCTCTCTCACCAAACAATCCATCCCCCCACCATACGTCTCAAAACAACAAGCGCTGCGGTTAGTTTCTCGGAAGATGAAATTATCGACTTTGGTGCGAGAAGACCACGACCCTGCCCTTTTCATTTCGCTTACGTCCAGAGACATTCGAGTACGTCGGGTTATGATTGTGGGGCGCTAGCCTAAACATCATCTCTTCAAAAGCCTTCCAACAAATGAACATCCCTTCTAGTTGCATGTGTGCCAACCCCATCATGTTGCGATCATTCAATGACGCTATTACTTCTACCTTAGGCACCGTGATCCTCAACATTCGCGTAGGCCCACGTACTTTACCCGAACTCTTCTATGTCCTTGAAGGAGAGTTCGATATAATATATTCTTTGGGTCATCCTTGGATCGAGCCATGGGATGCGTTCCCTCAACATTACATCGATGCATAAAATTTGAGTACGAGGGGAAGTCCTACACTGTAAAAGCTGATCCTCCCCCCTTCAAAACTTGCAATATGTTATACCACCCAAACGATGTGCTTATACCAATTAAGACACCCATACATTCAACCCAACCATCCTCTTCAAATGTACCTCAACCATCCACCTCAACTGCACCTACGCCTTCAACTGATGAAACCACCGTCGCACAAACCACTTCTCTTCCCGCAGCTAACATCCCAACCTCCGACCCCTTAGTAGATGTTTTTCATCGCCTCACGCTGGGGGAGTACCGCCTATATAACGTTAGTTCTTTCCCTACCCCGCAGGAGTACGGACAATTACATGCGCATCCCACCTACGACCGTCGCGTGGGGGAGGTAATCTCTTACGGACCACCCCATTGTCGCACTAACCTAACGTATGGGGGTGTTGACGCATCCTCCATTACCCCTGAACCTCCTCTTGGTGTGGTTCCCTTTCAATCTGATTTTCAATACCTGACAAATCGTCGCTTCGCCCTCACCTTCTTGACTCGCTGTGCGTGGAAAGGCTTTGGTTTTGGCCTTTACGAACAAGGCCGACATACTCTCATCCCCATCACCACACGCAAACATAATGATCGTAGTGGTCTTGGATTTCCAGGAACGCTTACCCCAAAAGAACCTCGTGACAGTTGCCTTCTGGAAGAGGACGACGTCACCCCTACCGAACCATCATCACCCATTTTGCCTTCGTCACCCACGGAGTCGATGGATCCTGAATCTATCCCTCCTAACTTTTCTCACCAACGATGATTTCCGCCAAGAGCGGTTAGCCCAATTGGAGCTTCTTGACGAACGTCGTCTTACAGCTCTTGATCATCTTCAAATCTATCAAAAACGCATCAAGCGTGCTTATGATAAGCGACTTCATGAGCGTACCTTTAAGGTTGGTGATCTCGTCCTCAAAGAGAATCAACATGTAACCAAACTAGAAAAGAGCAAACGCGGAAAATTTGCTCCCAATTGGATTGGGCCTTATATAATCACTCACACCTATGGATCAGGCACTTATCGTTTAGCTTCGCTTAATGGTAAACCTGAGCCTGAACCCCTTAATGCCTTGCATCTTCGACCATTCTACTGTTGAAATTAGTGTTATATCACTTCTTATCCGCCTACTGCTCGTCCCTTGAGCTCACATACCACCACATACACTTGTCTCTTACATCTCGAAATAAAATCAAGCTCACCCCTCACCTCCCCTTACGATGCCTTCCCCTTCTTAGTCTAGTCCATGACTTCAAAGTATTAAAATAAGCCGTATTCTTATGGGATTTTCTTGAGTCAAACTTCCTACCAAACTAGATGCTTCACGCCCAAAGAACATCTAGTCATCTAAATTAAATATAGACTGCTCCCTCGAAGGACAGCTATATGCCAAACTATTGCTGCTCTTATATATAGACTGCTCCCCTGAAGGACAGCTATGCACTAAACTCATCTCTGCTACTATAAATAGACTGCTCCCCCGAAGGACAGCTATACACAGTCAGCCTTTATCAGAAGCTTCTCGCATTGATCAGCTTCGTGAAGACCTCAAGAATAAAACAATCAATATCCCTTGTAGACTTCCCGCATCGATCAGTCTACATTCAATAAAATAAAAGCCTCATACAAAAGAACTTTTTGGGTCATGGACTTGTCTATTTAGGGTAGGTTCTCTTTCGTTGTAACAAGTTCTTTGTACCTCAGCTATATCATCCACATCACCTCACCATTTGTTTCAACTCAAGGGACGTAACGTACACCTGATATATTGTGATCATACAACTCTTTTCAACTATGGACTTCTCTAAATACATACACGGCACTTAGGGCTTCAGGCTCGTTCTACGTTGTGTGGTTTGTTTAGCTCTTTTCACCTACGGAGCACTCTTTCCGCTTTGCCTCGCATCTAGAATTGTGTGTTGATCTTAATCAGGACACTATTCCCTACTACTTGGGTATGCTAACCTTTGCTTTACCTATACCTACACCAACAACATTATCCTACCAAGCGACCAATGACATTACCCTACCAACATCAAATTTTTACCAAATGATAAATTGCCTAAACCATACCAAATTGCCTAAATTCACCCCTCCCGATCCTAAGGGAGAACTACATCGATCACGAGGCCCCTCCTTGCTTTGTGCGATGGGCTATGTAGGCAGCACTTTGGAGACATGGGGTCTCCCAAGGTTAGCTCGACCATCCCCTACCATAATCTATCATGTGTGGTATAATAAATATTTCTGTGTATTTCTATTTAATCACATTCCTCTTTATCCTTTTTCAAAACACCAAAAGTCACAACGCAAACATTCTTATTATTATCATAACTCAAATCACCATACATATTCAGTTTTATTTAGATGTTAAACAAATACATCTTCTCTATCATCGGTCATGCAGAATCGACATCGGTTCTCTACCCAACTTTCACCCCATTCTTTGCCCTTACTTACTCCTTGCCTCTTTTTCACCAATATCGCCTCTGTCCACCTTTCTTTGCACAATTTGTTCAACATTTGTTCACTTGTCGGCACTGACCTACGGCCTCAACTTACCTATTCGGCCCGACCTAAGGCCTCAACCTACCTATTCGGCCCGACCTAAGGCCTCAACCTACCTATTCGGCCCGACCTAAGGCCTCAACCTACCTATTCGGCCCGACCTAAGGCCTCACCCTAACCATCCGGCCCGACCCAAGGCCTCAACCTACCATTCGGCCCGACCCAAGGCCTCAACCTACCTATTCGGCCCGACCCAAGGCCTCAACCTACCTATTCGGCCCGACCCAAGGCCTCAACCTACCATTCGGCCCGACCCAAGGCCGCAACCTACCTATTCGGCCCGACCCAAGGCCTCAACCTACCAATTGGCCCGACCTAAGGCCTCAACCTACCTATTCGGCCCGACCCAAGGCCTCAACCTACCTATCCGGCACACCTCAAGGCCGCAACCCAACCACTTGGTCCGACCCCCGACCGTACCACTTCCATACCTTACCCACAATCAACATCATACATTTTATCCACCCATCATGTAGCCTTTTGTTCACTCGAGCTCACCTGTTCGTGTTTTAGCATGATTAGGGTCCTTGACTTGATCTGTCGACCAACTTTGCCTAGACCAGACCGTGACGTTTATCTCAACCAAACCAACCATTTGAGTACCGCCGAACATGCCTAAGCGTTCCTGTACCTTACCTGTTATATACCCTGGAGCTACTTCCTATGCCTTGGATACCAGGATTATATCACCCTTGTTTGGATAAACTATCGACCTTTGCCTATACATCGCTGGTTTGCTCGTCAAATCATATACCCTAGTCGTACTGTTGCATTTCAACATGCGTCTGCTTCCTTGGACCTTCCCTACCACCTTACCATCCTCTCTACAACATGTACCCTTTATCAACCCTATCCCTGATTTCCCGTTCACTCCATCGGTGATAGATTTGAGGGGGATTACCTATATCCTTAACATGAGAAACCACTTCATATTATTGTTCGCGCAGCTTTAACAAAACAAGCTACACGACAATAAGGGGCTAATGTAGACACCAAATTCGTGTCTTACGACCCCTTGTGACCCGCATCCCATTTCACAACCTAACCTCATTACCTAAACCTTACACAATTATTTATTAATTACCTCATAATTGATAAATCCACATCGCCTTACCCGCCACCTCACTTGGCCACCTCACCATGACCTAGCCCTAACCCTAAACTAACCTAATTAGGACCCATGACTTGGTCTAGACTCACATCCATAACTAATGCCTCCTTACTCGCACCCAAAGCCGACCTTCTAGCCACTTGACCAAGCCCATGGCCCGATCCTCGAGAGAAAAGCGGGGAAGGTGGGCTATTTTACTAAAAATAGCCTACTTTTTCCTAACCGATGCCGGTTCCTACTCGACCGCCGTCGGTTACGCAACCGCCATCGGTTCCCTGTAAATGGGCTCCCCAAACCAAAACAACGGATCGGAATTTCATTTTGGAGATCAGTCGAAGGATTTTTGAATCAAAGGAGAGTCCAAAGCGATTAGCAGAGTCCAGAACTTCACTTGACCAAGCAGAGACGAGTGAAGAAACCAGAAGAGTTGGCAGCCAAGGAGATCAACTTGCATCTTCGTCAAAAACCAGTAAGTCACATCTTGCATGTCCTCTGTTATAACATTTCTTATGCCTTTGGAACCACAGTCCTCATAAATCCATCCCTGAATCCACTACCCAGCGTGCATATTACATCTAACTGCCATCCATCTACCTCTCATCACCTTATTTCTTAATATCACCCATATACAGCCTTACAAATAATACAGTTACCAAACAACACAAACACCCTACAAAACAACCAACCTACAGATCCTAAACCATAACCGGTATCGGTTATCGCAACGATATCGGTTATCGCATTAATCGTATCGGTATAACCGTATCGGTTATCGATAATCATATCGGTTATCGCGAAGAACTGTCGGTTAACGACTCTAAACCACGGCCGGTATCGGTTATCGATGGCGGTGTCGGTTACTGTGATTCACAACCAGAAACCAGCCTTTCCCCTACCTGTTTCAACGAAGTGATTTAATTGATATTTTACAGTATTTTGTGTTAACTCATATCGGCAGGGGAACTGACCACCTTCGAAAGGAAGTTTCATATTTCCTGGGCCCAAGGCAGTTCCCTCATTTATTATCTAATCAAAATCTTGTGGTCTTGTGTTCTTATTTGCAGGTAGTCCTTCCAAGACAAAAAGGAGTTCTTCGCAGTCAACCTGATCTTTCTCTACGGTACGCGCACATCATCTCGACATTCTACAGGTATTCCTCCTAACCCTAACCTTATCTGTTTCTAAAAGGAACGAAGCATTTCCGAGTGAAACACATACATACATACATACATACATACATACATACATACATACATACATATATATATATATATATCTGCTTCTATGTATGAGGTTGATTCTGATTAATACAATTTTCGGGCTTCCGTCCTTTACTGAGAGATCTCACCAAGAAATGGATTTACAAGGGAATTTTGGATCTTCCCGTGCTCTTCAATTTGAGAGAATGGATGCAAGATGGAGAAGCTATTTCAACAATGAAAAAGGGCTCAAGATTAAAATGCCTATAGTTTTCACTATTCAAAGCATGGTCTGCATTTAGAAGGAAAGAGGAGGGTTATTTATATCACCTTCCTATTCGAGAAAGATTCGCAACTTAGTGCATGTGGGATAAGAGTAAAACAATATTAGGAATGGATAAGGTTGCTTTAGAAAAGGTAATCTTGATTTAGAAAAGTTTAATTTGTCATTAAACAACTCATGGGAGTTGGGGGATGTTTTAATTAATTAGGTGTGATTAATTAATAGGTAGATGCAAGCTTATAGGAGATAATTAGAGGAAAATTAGTATGATTTGAGGGATGTAAGAGAGGAATTTCATCCAATAAATGGTGATTTATTGATTTAGAGCAACGAACATAATTAATTAACCCAAGTAGAAGCGAGACATTACTTAACGAAATGTATTTAATCCACATCCTAAGTGATAGGAAGGTTTAATTAACAAAAGATCGTTAATTAACAAATATGAAGAGGAATGTTTGTTAATTAGTGGAAAAGCACTAATTATTATAGAAATCATGATAGAGAGGATAATTAGTGTAATTTTAATATTAAAACTGCGTAAGCGGATTTTAGGTGTCTACATTTGCCCCTCTTTGGGGTGGCGTAAGTGACACCACTTCAAAGATAGTAGACAAGTACATACAAGTAAATTTTGAAGGAATGGAAGAAAAATTAGTAGAATGAAGGATGCCCCTCGAGTGTTGATGGGGTGATGGAAGAGGTCGATCGATAATCGAAAAAGATGAAGGAAACAGATAGAAGAAATGTGAGGGGGATAAAAGGTGATCCCTATTGCCCCAAGTGATTTGGAAGAATAGTGTTGATAGAAGAAAATGATAAGGAAGAAAAATGAAGTTAAAGGGAATGGAAATAGCTTGCATCTAGTGATGTAAAAAAAAATTTATTTCATCATTTTACTTAATGATCTACGTCATCGGACCTTTATTATAATATAAGCATACAACAAAAGTGTAAAATAACATGAAAAGCTATAATACTAACATTTTTTCATTGATAAAACACTAACTCAATGCAACATACAAACTGAAATGCAATACGAGAAAGTAAACAGGCTAACCTGATAGGGAAACAAGTATAAACACACATACTCAAACAAACAACATTCAAAATAGTTGCACCAATGTTTTTGTTATCAAGCTTCAATTCCCAAATGTTTGATTTAACGACAAGGGTTAACAATGGTGCCCGAGTAAGGATGCATGTGAGGGGAATAAACGGAAGACACATGGCTCTTATGAAAAATAAATCGTGCACTATGAAATAGTACCAAACAACTCGTTGTGCAAGGGAGTACAAACATAGTAAGCAAACCAGTTTTGTTAATAGAAGTAGATTTAGATGATCCACGAGTCGATTGCGAGAATAATTGAGGACTAAAGAAAGATGTTTTTTAGCACAAATTTTGATGTTTGAGGATGATGCATCCAATAAATGCTTCAGATGTGTGTACATGCTTGTTACCAATTTTTGGAAAAAAATGAATTTTCCAATTTTTTTGGATTTTGTGATGATTTTACCAATTTTTGGATTTTTAAATGATTTTACCGATTTTTGGATTATTTGATTATTTTACCAATGTTTTGGATTTTTATTTTTACAAATTTTTCGATTTTTAATTATTTTTTACGATGTTTTTAGGGTTTTTTTGAAAGTTTTTCAAAGCTATGTACATGAAAAATGAAGATACAAAGATGCCCCCAACGAGAGATGGGAATGTACAAAGGAAAATATTTGCGCATATATACAAGAAGATGTGTTGGATCAAGGCCACGAAGGATAGGTTCAACATGATGATGAACTCAAACCAATGAAGTGCTAAGAAGGAATGAGCATGCCCCCAGTGCAAGCTAGCCAAGAAACATATGATAGAAAATAAGTAGAAGATTGTTTGATTAAAAGGGGACAAACGTTCCTGTAAACATGGTAAAAAGACAATCTTATACACATGGATGTTCAAAAAGCGGAAGAACAATATGAATGTTGTGGAAGGATATGGAAAATGCAGCTAGAAGCCTTGCAATGAAAAGGTGATTAGCCAAAGGCACCAATCATGAGTCAAAATAAGGACTAAAGTAAGAATTTAAACAAGGTCCAATCAACATTTGGTAACATACTAATCTTGTTTTCTCATAGAGACCCAGTGTGTGCACGTGGAAATTAATTACTTCTTGAAGGGAATATTTGAGAGACAACATGTGAAGACACGCTAGCCAATGTGTAGGAATGATTTATTTTGATAGGTTATTTGTGAATAGAGGATGGAAGGAGAGCCATACATTGCTCCACCGCCAATCGGACATCCATAGCCCCGATAAAGATACTAGAAATGCCCCAAGAGAGAGTTATATATTGTTTTCTTTTGATTTTTGATGTTTTGATTGATTTTGTTTTCTTTCTAAAAATTATTTCAGCTCTCTCGATTGTTTTGATAAGGGGTTAAGAACCACTGATGGCTTGATGGAAGGATGTGGAAGTGATTGTGATGACGACATTGGCTAGTGTCAACAAATACACCCAAAAGTTCTTCACAACAAGTTTATTAGATGTAGATATTGATAGGATCTCTAAAAGGTCGATGTCGTTACGTAATTTACCAAGGTGATGAAGGACCAAGGTCACCTTTTATTTATTTTTGTAATGTTTTAATGTTTTCTCATTTTATATATATATATATATATATATATATATATATATATATTTTATTTTTATTTTAATTTTTTTAGATTTTGACGGTTTTATGAAGGGAAAACCGTGAAGGGAGAAGAAGATGAAGATGAATGATTACAAAGTTGGGACCAACAATGTCACTTCATGTGATAGGATCCAACAACAATGTTTACAATTTATTTGATGAGGGAGATTAAGATTTTTTGTTTATCAAGAGTGATATTATCTCCAATCTCGATGACCATAGTGAGATCATATTCAATAAGTGATTGTGACTTATCTTTCAACATGTATTTTGTATGTGGGATCTTAATTTCCCTATCCATAGGTTGCTGCACTTTACACCATACTTGATGGTTCCGTTGGTGTGAATTCTTGAATCGCGTTTTATTTTTAACTTAATAATTTTTTGAATTTTTGGGAGATTTGGAGCTCTTCGGAGTTTTGATCTTCGCTTGATGAAGAAATTATTTGGGTTTTATATAAGATAATGTGTGATTTATTTGATCTTGGGAAGTGGGAGAAGAAATTGGATGTTTAGTATTGATGAGAGGAACATTAGGGATGATGGTGGGCTTGCCAAAGTTTTTAATAGAAGGATGATATGATGGACGAAGAGGATATGGTCCAATATTTGAAGAGGATGGGCTACCAAGAGGTGAGCCATAGATAGAAGATGAAGGGCTACAAGGATGTCGCCCCAAGATAGAATAAAATGAGCTACTAGGAGGTGAGTTATAAATAGAAGATGGAGGGCTACTAGGATTCAGCCCAAGTATAGAAGATGAAGGGCTACTAGGACCTAACCCACATATAAAAGAAGATGAAGGGCTACCCAGAAATGACCCAATGAGATATTATTATTGGGGAATTGTGATATGTACAGAATGATGGGGTGATGAGAAGATAGGTCAAAGATCAATGACAACCCCATGCATTTCTATATGTAATGGGGAATGTGAAAATTGAAGAACAAGAAGAGGATCAAGTTTGATGATCTTAGGATATTCCTCTATTTTCTGACAACATGAGTCAACTTCTTCCCCACAATACATGAACACATCAAGGTCAAAAGATAATCCTCATTCATGATCCTTTAGAGGAATGCCATCATGTAGCCCATGAATTCTCTGATTGCTTCTTCATTCTAAAAGAAATCGATCGGTACGGGTCGTTGTTGGTCGATGATAGTAGGTTGATTGGAAGAAAGAGGTCCAACAAGTGTGGAAGATTTAGAAGATGTTTGATGATGATTGATAGAAGAATATGACTCAGGAGATGAAGTAGATTTGGATTTATATGTCTCGTTAGTGGAAGAAGATGGGGATTTGGAATGGGTTGGTATTTGTTTTCCTAGAAAATGGCATAGCACAAGTAGACATTGTTGGGTTTTAGATTTACACTTGGAATGAAACCACAGTTAGGGGGCAAGCAAGTCCCTCCTCTTTAATGGGAGAGGTTCCCTTATTGAAATCAGGGGCAAAACCTATGTACAAATACACAATCTTTCATTCAATGGTGGTTTCTTGATATCTTGAAATGTGTTTAATGCCTGAAAAGTTATCAATACATGAGGATAGAATAATTGAAGAGAGGAGGGAGGCAAAAGAAGACAATACTTTCAGGGAAAAGAGATGGCAAAGAAAACCCTTATATGTATTGAGAAAAATGAGATATAGAGTAGAACCATTCACGTTTATAATGGGCACAATCCATAGACTCAAAGTTCTTGAGATTGTATAAACTAGAACACAAAGTTTCTAAGCATGCAAGGATTAAATGATTCACAGATCAGAGAAAGAAGGAAAGAGAAAATAGAGGAAAAAGGGAAAACCCTTGTATTGATTTCTTCATATTCAAAATTATAGTTCCAGAATCTCAAAATTCCCACCCTTTACAATGGCTTTGAAAGCCTATGAAATAGCTTGTAAGAGACGGTTCAAATCATTCCAATCATTCGCACCCTTTTGAATTCTTGATTCGCAAAGAAACGTTAATGGCAAAAAAAACCAGGCTTTCCAATATACGATCATTACATTATTTCGCCAGTTAAATATGGGCCATTCGATATGCTTTTATAACTTTAAATTTGGGTTGTCCACATGGGAGAGATTTAAACTGAAGCGGGCTGTGGATGCCTTTTGCATTTTTTTCCTTTGAAGTTACGCCAGGCTGACACGTGGAGAGTTGGGCTGGTTCTTTTATACTTAGCCTGATTTGGGCCTATTTCCTGCTTGACTTATGTTGACCCCTAGACACGTGGAGAGTTGGCGCTCATTTGAGTTTCCACTTTAGAAACACCTCCTAAAATTATGTCAAATAGACGCATGGCTTTTCCGCATTGGTCTTGGAATTTTCAACGGCCAACTCTGTCTCTCCATTGACTCTGACCACGTGGCGAGCTGGCACTCATTTGGAAACCTGACCTTTTGGTTTCACTTCTGAAATCCGTGCATCGTTGAGGCACGTGGAGGCTTCTATTGACCCGCTCATACTTAGTCAATTTAAATAACCGATTCTGTCCTTTTTGGACCTGGGACATGTGGAGGACTAGCGCAAGTTTGAGAACTATCCCTTGGCTTTGAATCTTGAAGTTACACTTGATGAGGCACATGGCACCGTCCGCTAAACCTTCCATACTTAGCCGATTTGGGCTTGTTTTGTCTTAATTTTGGACTGGGACACGTGGAAAGCTGCACTTATTTGAGGATTGTCCCTTGGGCCCTACCCTTGGAGTTGCATTGTTTGGATGCATGGAGGCTTCCAATGTTGCTTGAAACACACCATGCCGCATCCAATTAGGGATGTCCATATACTTACTGTGGATCTTGGGACAAAAATTAGCGAGAAGATACGCTGTCATTCCCAACTGTGGGAAGAAATAAAAAGAAGGGGAAAAATTCCACCATTACACCTGACTTTCAAACTATTTTCCATGGAATGAAAAATTGCAAATAATACTAGGCTCGATGCGATCCAATAGTCTAAGGTACTGACTCAAAAATTTTGAAACTTGACTTCAAAAGAGGGGAATTTAGAGAGTGACAACAGCTGGCTCTTTCTAGGGATGACTTGACTGGAGGAACAATGGAAGATCAAGAACCACATAAAAACTTAGGGAAAGTAGACCAGTACCTTATTCATTGGGCAAATAGAGTCAAAGGTAGAACCAATACAAGGCAACACACACAAGATAGGAAAAGAAACAAAACAAACCAAAAGGGAAGACCTAAAACAAAACACACCACACAACAAAGAACAAGAAAGGGAAACAAGCCAAAACCAAAAACCAAACGCAAAAAAGGACTTCCTAGCCACCTAGGACTTGAAAAACTTTAGGTACTGCCCACTATAAGGAAGTAGGAGGGGAGAGCCATCCATGTAATCTAGATAAAAATATTTCTCTCCAACAAAATGTTTGATTCTAAAAGGACCAAGCCAAAGAGAATCAAACTTACCATGGCTTCCTCGTGGCTCATGTCTTTTTCCCAAAGCAACACAATGTCTCCTGCTTGGAAAACTTTGGGTTTGGATTTCTTTTCAAACAAAGCCTTCACTTTCAATTGATGAGTTGTTATCCTGTCAACCACTTGCAATCTGTCCTCATTAAGCTTCTGAAGGTACATGATCCTCTTGTCCAAGGAACTGGAAAAACTTGAATCTTCAATAGCCTTCATTAAGTGCAAGGCTATTAATTCCACTGTTACTGGTAACTAGGCTTCAACACCACACACCACTTGAAAAGGATACATCCCGATTGCTCTTTTGGGTGTAATTCTATCTTCCCAGAGAGCATCATAAAGTTTCTTGTGCCAATTCCTCTGAGAATCATTTACAAGCTTTCTAACTATGTTCACCAAGTTCTTGTTTGTTGATTTACGCATGTCCATTCCTTGGGGGTAGTAATCGAATAATGAGCAAGGAGATCCCATACCCATGGAAGTCCATCATCTCAAAGAGAAGAAAAGTTGGAAGCATTATCAGTCACAATTTTGTTTGGGGTCCCAAACCTGATCAATATGTTCTCCTTAATGAAGTTGCAAACTACCTTGGAAGTAGTGCTCTTGACTGGGATGGCTTCCACCCACTTGGTGAAGTAATCTATGGCTAGTTAACACATGGGTATGCCTAGCACTGGAAGATGGATTGAGTGCTCTAATGAAGTCTAAACCCCATTGTTGAAATGGATCTTTAATCACTACAGGCTTGAGAGGTAAAGTAACCAACTTAGGTCTTCTAACAAACATTTGGCATGCTTCACATTTACCAACCCATTTTGATGCATCTTTGAATAGAGTGGGCCAATAATAACTAGCACGAAGTATTTTATGAGTTGTTACAGTAGAGGAGAAATGACCTCCACAAGCCTGGTCATGAAAAGTAGAGAACAACTTCTTTTTTGCTCCTTGTCTACACACTTCAAAAACCTTCCATCTATGCCTCGTTTGAACAAAGCATTCTCCCATAACACATATTGTGCATACCTCAGTTTGATGGCTCTCTTCTCTTTAGCACTCAAGTGAGATGGACATTCTCCATAGGTCAAAAAGTGAGCAATGTCAAGCATACCATACATCTGTCGAGCTGAGGAACAAACAACAGGGACATCAACTCCATCTTTGGACAACTCCTTGGCAGCTCCCTCAGCAATGAGTTCACATAGGCCCTTACCTCGAACCAACTTTATTGGCTTGATGTCAAAATCATACTCTTGCACCTTTGCTACCCAATTACCTCTCTTGGTTCCAAATTCTTGATGAGTAAGAATGGATTTGATTGTTGTATCAGACACCAACACCACAGAATGATAATTAAGGATGTAAAACCTAAACTTCTTGTGACTTTGACAACCGAAAGCATGTTTCTCCATCATGATGTACTTCAGCTCATGATTTTTCAAGACATAACTCATGAATGCAATTGGGAGATCATGATCTTCAACATTCTTCTGGGCTAACACATCAGCTAGGGTATTTTCGGTGGCATAACAATAGATAATGAAATCTTTGCTAAAGTTAGGGCATGCCAAGATTGGAGTATTTACAATAGCCTGTTTAATGTCCTCAAATGATTTCTTCCCTTCAGAGGACCAACCAAAAGTTTGCTTCCTTGCATCATGTGAGAAATTCTCATAGTAAGTTCTACAAAATCAGGGATGAATCTTCTTAGGAAATTGATCTTACCAAAGAAAGAATGAACACCTTTCTTACTTGATGGAAGAGGAATTTGCTAGATGGCCTGAACTCTCTCTCGGATCAATCTTGATCCCTTCCTTTGAAACAATGTGTCCCAACATCTTTCCTTCTATGACACAAAACACAAACTTCTTAGGGTTTAAAGAAATTTCATGCTCTCTACACTTCTGCAATACTATTTCAAGGTGTTGGAAGTGATTTGTTCTTGCTTTAGAAAACACTGTCAAGTCATCCAAATACACAACAATGCATTTCCCTTTCAAACTACCAAAAGCCAAGTCCATGGCCCTCTAGAAAGTAGCACCAGCATTGATGAGACCAAACGGCATCCTCTTGTATGCAAAGGTGCCCCAAGGAGTAGTAAAGGCAGTCTTATGTTGATCTGCAATATTCACCTCTACTTGATTGTACCGAGAATCCATCTAACATAGATAGCATCTCCAGAGCATGTGACAACTTATAATACTTGGTCCATCATGGGAGAGGGTAGTTGTCCTTCAAAGAACCTGTTAGTGTGAAATCACAGCACCCCCAAATGAGTTATGGATCTGCTTTTCTAAGGTAGGGTCATTTGGTGTGATTTGCATAACATTGGATCATTCCCCAAGCCATGGGAATTGCAAATGGGAATGATCCTCTAGATAAGGTTGATTCCTCTTCCTAATCCTAGCACTAAACTACTTCTAAGGAAGGAAATGTGACTATCTACTCATAATCTAATAATTCTAAGGGACCAAGGAGAGAGAGAGAGAGCATGAAAATAAAGAAATCCTACACTACATAGGTGATAGCACCGAGAAAAGGGAACTGCTGATCACAAACCCAACTACCTGAAATGGAGAGAGGTGAGCAATGGAGAGGATGGATAGATGCATCACATACCAAGGATAAAGTTCACACAGAACACCATTTCAAACCCCTTAAACATAGCTCCCAAAACCTACAATGGACATCAGAGATATGCACAATATACCCTACAATGGTGAGAGGTGAGAAGAGACAACAAAATGAGCAAAGGATGGACAAAACGCATCACGAAAACAAATTTTATTGCTCCAAGAGTTCACACAGTACACCATTAATGGGAAAGAGGCAAGAAAATGCCATTACTGAGGCCAAGGGAGGAGACTTAAACTCCACATTCAACCATGAGAAGAAAGAGAGGGGGGGAAGAAGAATGAACAACCACTAATTATGTGCCTCTATTTACATTTTATAGAAAAAACACGAGAAGAGAGGAAAAATGTAGGATCTACTCCAACCACTTTTCAAAATGTGTTTTAATTCTTCCTCTGTTGATGGGCTCAATGCAAAAGCTCATAATTCCATGTATCTACTTCGCAGACCAAAGAAAATGACCCATACTTCATTAAATCTGGTGGTTGGAATTGGTTTTGTCTTTTCCACGCCAAACATGTTTTGTAAATTTCTCCCCCAAATATTTACCAAAATCCAAAATCAAATATTCCATGATGAAGAGAATCTTCAGATATTTCCATTGGTACCAAGAACGTCAAAAATAGAGCTCTGGATCAAAAGATATGGCCTTCTGAGTTTTTCCTTAACGTTTTCGCAGAAAAAAATAGCTCGGGAAAATTTTGAAATTTTCTCCCACAAATCCTCTGATGACATGGCATCCAATTGGGTTGGCAGAGGTAGGGGCTCCTTTTTCCATTTTACACTTTTTGACAAAAAGTCAAAAAATCTCATTTGCCTCCGAAGGTCTCCGGCCCGCATTAGCTTTTTGATGTGCCAGCTCAACACTTAATTTTCACCTTTTTGACAAAAGGGAAATTTTCACTTTTTCCTCAATTCCCCACCGGTCCGAGATTCCTTGGAAAACATCTCTCCCAAGCCCCGTAGGTCCGCCTTGGGCAAAGTTTCCCTTCTAACTCCACTGAGCCATAACTCAAAAAATACAAGGAGTTAGAAAGAGCTCTTTACCTTTCTGGAAAGGGGAAGAAATTCTCTATCTGATGGAGTATTTTCCAAAAATCCTTGAGTGCCTGAAATTTGTGAAATTTGGACTGAGGCACAAAAATGGAGTAAGTTAACCCAAAATAAGAGGGAGCTTATTTTGGTTAACATAACCTTGATTTAGATTTCTAAAGTCCACACATATCCGGATCTCACCGTTCTTCTTCCGACATGCACTATATTAGCAATCCACATTGAATGGTGGATGGGGAAGATGATCTTATCCTTCAAAAGCTTTTGTATTTCTTGAAAAATTGTATCAGCTATCTTTGGATTATATTGCCTTTGCTTCTGTTTGAAGGGTTTGATCCCAGGCTTAAGAGGAATGAAATGTTGCATTTCTTTACGCTAAAAAGCCTTAAGATCATCATAAGAGTAAGCCAAAACATCATCATACCTCTTCAACAGATTCACCACCTTATTTTTCTCTTCCTGAGTGCAGCATTTTCCAATGTTGACCATTTTGGGATCATCAAGACTCCTAATATTCACTTTCTCTGTCTCAACAGATTGCCAGGGCTTCTTGAGAAACTTTAGACTTCATATACCTATCATGTTTATCAAAATAATCCTCCGAAACTTACCACCCTTTAGGAATTTCTTGCCTTTCAGTTTGATGCATCCATCTTGATCCATCTCTTCTTTGACACCCTCTTCAACAGATGACACACACTCTCTAGGAAGATTGTCACTTCCTTCAAAGTCTGGTGATCAAAGTTGTCTCTGAGCTCCAAGAAAGAAAGAAAATGTTGGTCATCATTGAAAACTTGCCAATTATTTACATTATCAGGCACATTGGGTCTATGGATCATCTCAATGGTGAATTTCTTTTGAGGGAAATTAGGATGAGGAATCAACAAGGATCCTGAAACAGCTAGAGAGTCATCCCTAGTGTTCCTTTCCCTTGGCACAACTTTAATGGAAAAAGCATAAAGGAATTCAATGGAATCCCATACCAGACTCCTATAGTGCTTTAACCTTCTATTCTTTACCTAATAAAGGTCTCTAACTTGTTTTATAATTAGCTCTACATCTCCACGAGCAAGAAGGTTCTTCACTCCCATTTCCTTTGCCACGCTCAACCCAAGAATAAGGGCCTCATACTCAACAGTATTATTGGTATTTTCAAACTGGAACTTGAAGGAGAAAGGATGAACCTTACCCCCAGGAGAAATGAGCACTACACCGGCTCCAAAACTAGCTGAAGAGTATCTTCCATCAAAATCCAAAGTCCACACACCATTAGGATCAAACAACACTCCCTTTGACAAACTTGTCTCCTCTTGTGACATGATCATGTAGTTCCCATGCCCAATGTCTTCATATAGTATTTGTGCTTTAGGATCATTTGTCTTTTACACAATATACTCTGCTTGTTTCTTAGGCAGTAACTTCTTCATCTTCCCATTGACAGGATCAAGGCATGTGACCAATCCATTTGGATCTCACCTCCAACATCTTTGCAAAAGTTCCTACTTAGCAACATGCCATATGAAGGAGGGATATCAACAACCAAGATGGTAGCCAAGACCTTCTTCTCTGGTAAAGTAGCAAAAGCTACTTATGCATCCTTGATTCTCCCAACCAAAGGCACTTCTCTACTTTCCATGGAATAACAAGAGCCATAAGTGTGGGTTAGGGTTAGACCCAAAGCATGAGCCACTTTTGCAGGCATTACATTATCAGATGCACCAAAATCAATGACACAATTGCTAAGCTTGTGGCCAGCCTATGAGGAGAGTCACATAGAAGGGCTTGATCTTCTCATTGGGTGAAGTGACTGCAGCCACAAGGCTGGGTTGAGGTGGAGAAGGAGTGGGCAAAAGGCCTTTAGAAGAATGGGTTGGGGTTTTAGATTTAGAATTTACAAAGTTAACCATTTTGGCAAAGGCTTTAGGATGGGTTTGATAGAACTATGCCTCAAAAATCTAAATCTTGGTCTTTTTAAGATGGTCTATAATGTAAATAGATTCAGGTATCATTTAGTTGACTGGAATGAGGTTTGCACCCCTAAAAATTCAGGGGGTCTTGGCATTATGAATCTCAAATATTTCAACTCAGCCATGCTTGCCAAAATGGGCTGGAGATTTCTTAAGCAAGAACAACCCTGGGCTGAGCTACTCAAGACCAAATATTTAAGTAACCGCCATCACCATCTCTTCCTCTCTGAGGACGCCCTTCCTGCAGGTTCCACCTTCTGGAATAATCTTGTTAATACAAGATACATTCTCAATAAAGGTATTTTTTGGAATCTTGGCACTGGAGACCGAATAAACTTTTGGAAAGATTCTTGGAGCAATCATGATCTGGAAAGGGACTTCAGACAAATTAAGGAACCCCTCATTAATTTTTATGGCACTACTATTAACAATTATATGGAAGAAAGTAATGGAGTTAAAAAATGGAAGATCCTCCATTTACCTAACTCTAGTATGCTGCATATTTTTTCCTCTCTCCAAGATAAGCTGGATCTGATTCCTATTGATCAAAATGGCACTACCGATGAGATAGTTTGGAAAGATTCTTTTGATGGATATTACACTCATCAAAACTGGTTACACTTCCTTCTTTGCCTCTCTTTCTAGCAATATTAATTGGACCAGAATTTGGATGAAAGAACTCACTCCTAGAGTCAATCATTTTCTGTGGTTAGTTATAAAAGGTAAAATCCTCACCAAGGATAACCTTATCAAATGAGGATTCATTATGCCTAATGGTTGCTGCCTCTGTCAACAGGATGCTGAAAATATCAATCACCTCTTGCTTCATTGTGATTTTGCAAGAAATTTCTGAGTGGATCACGGAACATTTAAATCTTAACTAGGTTTTTCCTGATGATATTTTGGAGGCCTGGACCCAATGGAACTCCCCCTTCAAGAATAATTTAATTAGCAGATTTTGGCTCTTGATTTTCGCTCATGGGATTTGGAACATCTGGAAAGCTAGAAACGGGGTTATTTTCAGAGATAAGAAAACTTCTACAGATATTCTTTTCAAAGGTTTCATCAAAGATGTTAAAGATAATGCTGTCACCATCAAACCTGCTAAGAGCATTTCCTTCAATAAAGAAGAAATTTCCATTTTGGAGAAATGGAAGATTATTCCTAAAAACCTCTTGAAGAGAGGAACCAAAATTGACAGATCTTTAATTAAGTGGATCCCACCCCCCCTGGGTGGTACAAACTTAACTTTGATGGAGCTTCAAAAGGTAACCCTAGAGCTGCTGGTGGAGGTGGCATTATCAGAGATCACAATGGTAACATGGTGGTGGCTTATGTTGGGCAAATGGGTTACCAAACTAATCACTATCTTTGAAGCTCTCTCGGCTCTGGGGTATTAGGATTGCTAAGAATTTGTGTATTGAAAAATTCGATTCAAGGAGACTCTCTTAATATTATTAACAATCTCAATAATAAACACCCCCCCAGTTGGACCGTCAAAAGTTTCATTCATGAATCCATAAGTATCTGTGGCACCTTCAACATATGCAACTTCATGCATACTTATAGAGAAGGTAATAGAACCGCCGATGTATTGGCGAACGAGGGAGTTGCAAACACCCATACAAATCTCACCATTTGGAATTATCATGACGCCATCTCAGATAAGCTTGGAAAGATCTTGGAGCATGATAGAAATCCTAGCCGTACTGGTTAGTTGGATTTATTGCATGCATTATGTGCTGGCAAACAGGTACACCGCTGCAAACCAGTCACTTCGCCCTATGCAAAATCAAAGGAACAACTACCCTTCACATGCTTTCTGGGTCTTTAATAAGCCTGGTCCAGAGATGTTAGTTTGCAGTTTGATCGTTGTTGTTAAGTGATTTATTCATTCTTTGTTTGTTTTTGTTTTGCGTTGCGGCTTAAATTGGCCGCTTTCTCGCTCTGTTTCGTTTTTGTGTTTTAGAGTTTGGCTCCATTTGATCTCCTCTCTGTATCCAGATTTTGATCCTTTCTCTGTTCTTCTCTTGCCCTTTCTCTGTTGAGCTTTTTGTACAAGGGTATAGTCCCTTTCAAAAAACTAATTTACCAATAATTAAAAAAAGATGGTCTATAATGTCAAAAGATCCGGATGTGGATGGGGAATCACTACTAAGAGTAGGAGGAACTTTTTTCTATCGGCCTTTATCATTTGTTGGACAAGAATTCTCAAAAGTAGAAGTAGAGGGAGAAGGACTAGCAGAGCTTACTTTTTGGGTGGAATTAGTAGGAATAAGAGCTCCTCTTCTTGCAATCATCGGGATGGTGACGAGGTACTCCTTTTTTTCAGGATGCACCACTTTTTCCTTTTTGTTGGTCTACTCCTGGGTCATAACAACATATGACTCACTATTCATATCATCCACTACATCATCATAGTCATATTCATCATCCACACCTTTAGTGGTGAGGAAATGAACTCAAGAACCACCAGACTCTTCCAGTTCTTCATCAAATTCCTCTTCTTGTTCATCATAGAGCCCATTCTCTTCCTCATCATCAGGCTCAAGAAATTCACAAGTAGCATTGACATGCACCTTGAGGGGTGGACCTTCAATGGCCAACCTGGTTTGAGAAGAGGGCAAGTGGTTCCTAGGTTGAAAGTTCTTCCTTAGAACATCTTGATATGGAGCATGCTGAGCCAATTGTTTCTTGATGACAATGAGGTCATTAACTAGACTTTTGCACCAATTGATCTACATTACCTCCAGGAGAAGAGGAAGAAGAAGATGCTTTGGATTTGAAAGGATCCCTTTTCATCTTGCCAAACATGATCAAGTCATCTTCCACACTAACAACCAATCTCTGATCAGCATCCAAAGTTGCAAGATTTTCTCTCCTCAGGGCATAGCTTACTTCCGACAATTGAGCATTCAAGAAGAAACACTTCTGAATCTGATCAATAGGCCTAGTATTTTTGGAATATTGTTAATCAACTTGTTGAACTTGGCCACAAATTCTCTCATAGGCTCATGTGGCTCCTTCTTGATTTGAGAAATCTGAGCTAGCAAAGCATGCACATCTTCAAAGCAGTTTGAAATGCTACTCAAATGCAAGTCCTCATAGTAGTCCAATCGGTGATGGTCCCAGCAGGAAGATGGTAAAACCAATCTGCAACATTATCTTGTAAGGTCTCCACAAACAGCCTAACAAAGACATCCTCATGCTCAACTCTAAGGACCCCACATGCAATAATGAAGGTTGCAATGTGTTCATCAGGGTGCACTTTTCCATCACCTCTAAATTTGGGAAAAATCTTCCTGTTACCCCTAGGTAACTCATGCAATGGTTGAGGAAGAGCTAGAGGCCCAACTCTTTATCCCCAAGGCAGAGGTGTTGCCATCCTTGGAAAGATTTCTTGAAGTGGAACTGAGACACCAACAAGAATTAGGGCATGAAGATTAGGGCTAAGTTGTGCTTGAGGAATGCTACTACCAGAAGCATTGTCTTCAACAGGAGGTGTGCTTGTGGAACAAGCTCTTCTATTTCTTCTTGTTGGAGGAAGTTGAAAACCTTTTTGATCCAGGAGTTGAAATTGGGGATCTTCAATTCTAAGAGCCCTTCTACCACGAGTTTATCTTAGAGTCATCCAGATCAAAGAAACGATCAAATTAGTTGTTTTTTTAGAAAGGAATTTTGTTGAACAAATCCCCAGTAGAGTCGTAAAAAATTGTTGGGTTTCAAATTTGCACTTGGAATGAAACCACAATCAGGGGACAAGCAATTCCCTCCTCTTTAATGGGAGAGGTTCCCTTAGTGAAAAGGTGGTCAAAACCTATGTACAAATACACAATCTTTCATTCAATGGTGGTTTTCCGATATCTTGAAATGTGTTTAGTGCCGAAAAGTTATCAATACATGAGGATAGAAGACTAAAATAGAGGAGGGAGGTAGAAGAAGACAATACTTTTAGGAAAAGAGATGGCAGAGAAAACCCTTATATGTATTGAGTAAAATGAGATATAGAGTAGAACCATTCATGTTTATAATGGGCACAATCTGCAGACTCAAAGTTCTTGAGATTGTATAAACTAGAACACAAAGTTTCTAAGCATGCAAGGATTAAATGATTCACTGATTATAGCAAGAAGGAAAGAGAAAACAAAGGAAAAAGGGGAAAACCTTTGTATTAATTTCTTTGATTTGAAATTATAGTTCTAGAATCTCAAAATTCCCACACTTTACAATGGCTTTAAAAGCCTATGAAATAGCTCACAAGAGACGGTTACAAATCATTCCAATCATTTCGCACCCTTTCAAATTCTTGATTCACAAAGAAATGTTAATGGCGGAAAAAACTAGGCTTTCCAATATATAGTCATTACATTATTTTGCAAGTTAAATATGGGCCATTCGATCTACTTTTATAACTTTAAATTTGGGTCATCCACGTGGGAGAGATTTAAACTAAAGCGGGCCTGTGGACGCATTTTGCATTTTTACCTTTGAAGTTGTGTCAAGCTGACACGTGGAGAGCTGGCCAATTATTTTATACTTAGCCGATTCGGGCCTATTTCCTACTTGACTTATGTTGACCCCTAGACACGTGGAGGGTTGGCACTCATTTGAGTTTTTGCTTTAGAAACACCTCCTGAAATTACGTCGAACAGACACATGGCTTCTTCCGCTGGTCCTGGAATTTTAAACGGCCAACTCTATCTCTCCATTGACTCTGACCATGTGGTGAGCTAGCACTCATTTGGAAACCATCCTTTTGGTTTCACTTCTAAAATCACGTCGTTGAGGCACATGGAGGCTTCCACCGACCCGCTCATACTTAGTCAATTTAAATAACTCGGCTCTGTCCCTTTTTAGACCTAGGACACGTGGAGTACTGTTGCAAGTTTGATAAGTGTCCTGGCTTTGACTCTTGAAGTTGTGTCGATGAGGCACATGGCACCGTCCACTAAACCTTCCATACTTAGCCGATTTGGGTTTGTTCGTCTTAATTTTGGACCTAGGACACGTGGAAAGCTTGCACTTATTTAAGGATTGTCCCTTGGGCCCTACCCCTAGAGTTACATCGTTTGGACGCATGGAGGCTTCCATTGTTTCTTGAAACATTGCCATGCCACATCGAATCAAGGATGTCCACGTACTACCCATGGATACTTTGGGAAAAATTAATTGGGAAGATACGCCCATCATTCCCGACTACGGGAAGAAATAAAAAGAAGGGGAAAACTCCACCATTACGCCCGAATTTCAAACTGTTCTCCATGGAATGAAAAACTACAAACAATACCAAGCTCAACACAATCCAATACTCCAAGGTACCGACTCAAAATTTTTGAAACTTGACTTCAAAAGAGGGGAATTTGGAGAGTGACAACAGACGTAGAGGATCATGTACAAAATCGTAGATTAAGACATAGGGGTTGACTTGGATGATTGCTTAGAGGAATTTTGAGTCGCATGAGATCTTCAATAGAGGAAGATTTTGTTAAGGTGATTGATAAAGGGGGTCATGGGAAGAAAGGGAGAACCGAGACTCAGGAGTCAAATTAGATGTTTGATAGGGAGAATTTGTGGTGAAACAAACCCTTGGAGGAGGAAAACATTGTTTAGAAGACTCGGTTATTCCTTTTAAGAAAGGCAATTGGATGAGGCTCAAGAGACCGAGGGGAATTTGAATAATAGTTTGGATCTGGTTGGCGAGAGAAAAATTTTGGGTGGATAAACTTGTGGGTTTCTTACCAATGCTCTAGGAATCTAAGTCCCTCTACTTAACTGGTGCAAGTGTCATATATGTAGGCGCGAGAAAATGTGGATTTCTGTGGTGGCCTTTCGACCAGGAATCCAACAAGGGCACTCCATTGACCCTTCAGAAGAGCTAGTAATTTCTTACTGGGGAGGAATTTGTCAGTAAAGTGGGAAAGGGGAGTGAGAAATGAGATAGGTGAACTAATGTTATAGGTAGGAAATTAGATTCCTGCACACAGTAGTTAGAAACTTCAACACATGCATTTATGAGAAGAAACAACCCAACAAATGGCAACAAAACAAGATAAGATTGCGAGCTCAAAGTTTCTAAAATCTCCTCATAAAAAGGGATAAAACTCCTTCTTGTATTGATGCTTAAATAGAAGTTGTACATAGTGTGGGAATGGAATAAAATTGAGAGTGGAGGAAAGTAGAAGAAAATGGCTATCTCCTTTGCTTTCTCTAAGTACAATGCACTCTTGAGTTTACAAGATCAATTCCAACCCTTTGAAATGGGAATGGCTTTACAATTTATAGAATGAGATATGACTCTTCATCTACCCCCAATGCCTTTTCATATGTCCTCACATAACTTAAAACTTTTCAACTTCCTAGGAAACTTTTAAGTCCCTTTTTATAACATAAAGGTGACTTATTACATTAGGAACATTAATACATATGAAAAAGTGCAACCCCAATGCAAAATTAGAACATTGAGAAGAGAGAGAAATTTGGGGGAAGAGGAGAGAGAAAGAGAGAGAGAAGAAGAAGAGGAGATGTCATTCCTAATGAAGTCTGTTGATCCTTGTTGATGGAAAGCTCCAAATGTAGTGAAACTTTGAATCTTCGAACTCCTTGCACACTGAGAAACTCCTTCAAATTAGCTCACGAACGCTTGCCAAGTTGAATGAACTAAGATGGATCTCGAATGCCCTATGAAAAATGCCTATGATGATCCGAACAATGATGTCCCCCTGAATGATTATCCTTATACATCCCATTGTGCCAAAATTGCTCTTTGAGTGTAACTTACTATTTTTAGTAAGTACACATGGGGAAACTTACTATTTTTAGTAAGTGTCATAGTTAGCTTTTCCCAACCTTAACTAGCTATGGTAGCTTGAATTATTTCTTCTTACCGTGCTCCTCTCGCTTTTAGACCAATTGGATATTTATAGCAAGGGCTTGTGGAACCACTTACTATTTTTAGTAAGTGTGAATTGCGAGCCGAGATGACCTTTTTAATGACTTTTCCTGTGATACTCCTTTTATGTTCACTGCCTTCTTCGTAACCTCTTCAAATGGTGGCTTACCTGAAGTAACAGACCCCTATGTAGGAAGGCATGCTATTTTTAGTAAGTGCACCGCAGATGTCAGATTGCAACAAAACGGGTCTTGAAATTCTGGGTTTTATTCGGGGTTCTACGCTCCAATTTTGAGTAATTCCTTCGTCTGAACAAGTGGGAAAATGAGATTTTCATCGGCGGGAGAAAAATAGTGAAAAAAACACATCCTTTGTATCCCTAAAAATAGGGATTTCATGGCATGAAAACTAGTTTACGCGAAACTAGATTTTTCAATGATCATTCCCTCCAATTTTTGCGCGATTTCACCCATTGGAACCCTGAAAAGTGAAGAGGTAGCTCACTGCCTTTTTCTTAAATGTTCTTCATATGACAAGGAAGAACTATGTGTTAGAGTAGGTATTTACCTTAGCTCATGTTCACCTAGGTACTTTATTTACCTTTATTGTATTTATCCTCACCCACTTATGTGTGTGGATATTTCTTCTATCTAATTTAGATATTAAGAGATATTATCTAGTTGTTAGGTATAGTTCTTTCCTTGATCTATGGTATTGACTAGTTCTTTCCTTGATCTCGTGGTATTGACTAGATCCTTGATGTCTAGTTCTCTCTCCTAAATCTATGGTCTTGACTAATTCTTTCCATGATTTATGGCTTGATCTACGACCTTGACTAGTTCTTAGATTGTTATTCCTTGTCTATTTAAGCAAGGCCCATTCTCAATGTATTGCATTGAGTTCCATAATAATATATGATATCGTTTCTCATTTGTTTGTAAAGGTTTTATGTAAAGTTATTCTGGCGAATTACTTTCATCTTATTGATCGTGGTGTTTGATTAGCATCTGTGTTCTTGGCTTGGTACGATCTGGGTATCGTTCTTTCATGGTATCGAGTGAAGATTGTTGTTGGCATCCGTCTGTAAGTTTTATTTTTGTGTACTCATTCACCATTAAAATCCTTAGCCCTGGTCATATGGTATCGTCATATGAGGGCTTAAAAGTTTGTGATTCCTCTTGGTAGGTGCTTAACTTCAGCCCCTTTAATTTTATTTATGTGGTGAAGGCAAAAACAATTTATTTATTTTAGTGGCAACTAAAATAAATAACAGAGCAAAATATTAAAAAGCTTGTAACTTTTGATCGGTAACTCAGTTTTGAGTGCCATTTGGAAATATTTATTTTGAGACTTGCACTATAATTATAAAGTGTCAAATATGGAGGAGTGTTGTAATCAATTGTGGATGCAATTTCAGTTGAGCCCGACATCCTAAATTTTTGGGAGTTGCAGTTTGTACCTATCATGGATTCTGAGAATGATATGCTTTTCTCTGAAGTATGTGGACTTCAAGAGGATATTATAAAATTTGTGGAAGAAAATAGATTGCTCGAAGCGAAATTTTCTTCTACAATCACTCATTCACGATAAGGATACAATAATACACTTCCTACGAACAAACTTGCTAGCCTACAAACATCACCATCATATTATGGATAGCCACATCCATGCTTCTAGTCCACTTGTAACTATTGCTCCTAAACCCACTAATATTGATCTGTCAGTCTTTGAGTTTGTTCCTACTCTTGATGCTCATACACCTATGAATCTTGTTACTGCATGCTCTTCCACATCTGTGCCTATTATAGTACCACATGTTGTGTATCCTATCGCTTATTGCATGGCTTTTTTGAGAAGCATACCATTGCATTCGAGATCTCACATGCTCGCTTACATGGTTCTCACTAGCAGAGCCATTGGCAGACATTCACAGGGTATTGTTTCCTTGATTCCACATGTTAAGTGGAATTCTCGTCGTGACATTGGTTTTCGAGCAGATACTTCATCGGGATCACACATTGATAGATCTCATTTTTTTGTTCACTCGACTCTTTCGAGGATCATGAGCAACACATGAGTTCTGCACCTTCACTCAGGCTTGAGAAACCTAAGATTTCAGCTGTCAGACATGATCAACCTGACACACATTCTGATGTTCTTTTACATGCACCCATTGTGCATTTTACACCAAGTCATATGCAAGCATCTTCTTCATCCATCTGTGTTGATTTGGGGTGGATATCTGATCACTCGTGGCGGCGACATAGGCATTCATCGAGAGGAATCTACGATCATGGCTCCTCCACCATTCACCTCTTGCTCCACTTTTGTACCTTCGCATTGTAATGCTTCTTGTTTTGAGCATTTTCTTTAGCAGGTGTAGTGTATCTCTCTTGTTTGTTGAGAGATTTTGTATCTGTATTTTCGACACTTTTGGCATGTTGATAGTATCTCTTGTGGGGGATCTATTCTGGTGAAGTCCAGTGTTATTTTGTCAGTGTTCGAGTAGTTGATTTTGGGCAACTCATATAGATTTGTAGTGTCACTCCACCCATTCAGCAGTATGGGAGGGTGTGGTGTTGATCCTACTTCTTCGGGTTTCGTGTCCTTGCCTTGTTACCTTGGCTTTTCTTGGATCGTGACACTCTAGAGTTTTTGTCCTTGCCTTGTTACCTTGGCTTTTCTTGGATCATGACACTCTAGAGTTTGTGTCCTTGCCTTGTTGCTTTGGTTATTGTTCTTGGATCGTGGCACACCTATTTTTAGTAGTTGGTCGAATTATGTTTGGTGTTTTTGCACTTTTGACATCACTCCATTAACAGTCTCCTTGTATGGAGCTATTCTAGTGGAGCCCAGTGTCAGTTGTTTTTGAGTTTTGTGATCGAGCAGTGGATTTAGACCACAGTGCACACCAAACTTCTTGATTGTATGAGTTTTTCTTGGGATGCCTTGGAGTGGATCTTTACTCTCTTTACTTTATTATTCTGGTTTTAGGTACCTTGCGGTGTCCCTTTTTTCCCCAGTTATTGTACATGAGTACCTCATCAGACCTAGTTGTTGGGACTCATATTGTGGACATGCCACATCTATTTTGGCCCCTAGCTTCACTTGAGGGGGTGTTAGAGTAGGTATTTACCTTAGCTCATGTTCACCTAGGTACTTTATTTACCTTTATTGTATTTATCCTCACCCACTTATGTGTGTGGATATTTCTTTTATCTTATTTAGATATTAGGAGATATTATCTAGTTGTTAGGTATATTTCTTTCCTTGATCTATGGTATTGACTAGTTCTTTCCTTGATATGTGGTATTGACTATATCCTTGATGTCTAGTTCTCTCCTAAATCTATGGTCTTGACTAGTTCTTTGATGACTAGTTCTTTCCATGATTTATGGCTTGATCTACAACCTTGACTGGTTCTTAGATTGTTATTCCTTGCTTATTTAAGCAAGGCCCATTCTCAATGTATTGCATTGAGTTCCATAATAATATATGATATCGTTTCTCATTTGTTTGCAAAGGTTTTATGTAAAGTTATTCTGGCAAATTACTTTTATCTTATTGATTGTGGTGTTTGATTAGCATCTGTGTTCTTGGCTTGGTACGATCGGTTATTGTTCCTTTCACTATGATAAAAAAATCAATCCTCCATATCCCTAAAAGTAGGTACTTCATGACACAAAAGCTAGTTCACGTGATACTATATTTTTCAATGATCATTCCCTCCAATTTTCACATGATTTTGCCTATTAGAACCCTGAGAAGTGGAGAGGTAGTTTGCTGATTTTTTCCACTATTGTGTCATGGTGGCCATTAATGGAGCTTGAAATTTATATGTCTGGTTTTTGTCTCCGTTCACTTTGAAATCAACTCCATTGCGATATGTTTTTTCTTCTTGTCTCATTGGTGAAATTTCTCTTCGATCTGGTTGTCGGTTTGACGTGAAATTGAACTTTGTTCTTCGTGGAGCGGAAGTGAAATTTATTTGCTGTGAGAATTCCATGCTATGAATGGGAGGTTTAAATATGATTTTTCAATGGCCTACAAGATAGAAGAACTCAGCAACACATGTTTTTTCAATTCGTACTGGTTTGTAAGATCTCTTCGATTTTTAGTTTCATGGCAATGAAGATTTTCAAACTTTTGGCTTCTTCATTCTTTGTTTGATCAATATTCTTTCGGGACCTGCATATTGTGATGGAGTGAAGGATTTATTTTATGTGGAAATTTTGGTTTGAGCTTTGGAAATGGTGGAGTGGTGGTGAGAAGTTGTGGAGAAATTTACAGAGTAAGTTGTGCACAGAGGAGTTAGATGTTAGAAGTTAGAAGCAAGAGGGATTTTTAAAATTTTGAAATAAAGATGAGATGGGAGATGGGAAAATTTTCATGTCCCTGATGTCCCTTGCCTCAAAGGGACATGAGGGACATCAAACTCCATGACGAGCAAGGCAACGACACGTGGCCGAGATCCAACGGCGAGGAATGAAGGCTAAAAATCAACTTTAAAGCACCGAAATTTGGAAGTTGGTCATATGGATGACCATAAGTCTTCCTTAGGGGTTGGGTGAATTTTTCCATGTTTGATGTACCTAACCTATGAGGGACATGAGTGACATCAAATTCCATGGCGCTCTTGGTGATGACACGTGGCAACGATGGGATGGTTGAGGCTTTAAGCTCCCACAAACACTTGGGGGCTGAACTAGCGATCCTAGAGGTTGCATGAGGATCCAAAGGTATTATGGGGGATAGGAACATTTTTCCATGGTTGATTTACCTGACCTTGAGGAATGTGAGGGATAAAAATCCTACCAAACTCCTGGAGCTGACACGTGTCCTCCCAAAATTTGACTAACTCCCGAACTCGCTCCAAGAGGACAACTTGAAACGACGATAACTTGAGCTCCCAATGGAATATTTTGATGAAATTGTATATGATCATGATTGGAAATGGAATTTTTAAGCTAAGGTTGGGGTATCATGTATTTATTCCTCCATTTTATCCCTGAAAAATTGTATTTTTATTTGGTACTCCACTTGTGCATGAGAAAAGCGCTTGCGAGACTCCAATGCGCCAAAGTGTTATGAAAAAAATTCACCATATTGTAGGGCCTGTAATTATATTTCTAACTATGTTTTTTTCTCCTAACTCCATCCGAAGCTCCCAGAATCACCTTTGGAAGCTCAATAGTTGTTTTGGCCTATGCACTGCCTAGGCCTATGAACCCTGATTTTGATCAAACTGCTCCAAACTCCTCAAATATTCCCTGAATCTTCCAAAATAACTTCCATGATGTTTCTATGCCTTCAATTCACCTCCATGTTGGTTTTGGATCCTCCATTCAGCTTCAAGGGGTTTCTCTAGTTCTGGGAAGGCCAATGATAGCCCTTCCCAACACTGCCCAGAGATAGCATTTTTTAAGAACTCCTAAAATCACCTAGGGGTTGATTTTACTTTCCTAAATCACCTAGGGGAATTAATTAACACCAATTGGGATGTTATTGGACTGACTAGGTAGACCAGGGTGCCTCGGAATGATAAAACATGAAAATTTTGCTACAGGGGTATCGTTGTCATGCTTGGAAATTATCAATTTCCTGTTGCACATTGCATGACAACAAGATCATAATAATCGGGGAGATTGAGAGGAATCAGAAGAATAGTTTGGATTAGAATCATCAAAATATTGAGAGGAATCGGGAAGAATAACATAGATTAGAATCATCAAAAGATTGAGATGAATCAAAAGAATAACATGGATTAGAATCATCGAATCGTATCATCGACTATGAGATGAAGGTGGGGAAAGGGGTAGCGAACGGGTTCTCTAGCGTGAAGAACCACTCAAGGTTTAGTCATGATAGGCATATTTCGACTATACCTAGGTTCCCTATTGTCGTAAGTGTGAAGAACCATGTGATAGTCATTCATTATTAGCATCGTTGGGTCTAAATGCCTAGACCTAGATAGTGTGATTGAACTCCTTCAAATCCAAGGAATTTCATGTCGATCGGGGCAGCATAATGATGACCAACTAGACATTTTGTAAACAAATAGGGGATTCTTGTGTGATTTTCCAAAGGGGATCTAAGGCAAAAAAAACATATTGATGGCATAATTTTGACAATCTAGTAAGGTTTGGACAACACGTTTGCAAGTGTAAATGTCAAGATGAAGAACCAAGGGATCAAAGGATTAAAGGATCAAAAGGATTGTCCTAGGAAACAAGTCTACAAGATGGAAGATCATAAGGAACAATCATGCAAGTTTGGCACATAAATCATATCTACAAGGAAATAATCCCTATGCAAATATATCTCAATAGTATTTTGGCACAAGATGATCAACACAATGTCAACACTTACGTCAAGTTTAAAATAAACAAGGAATAAGTATTAACAAGGGGCTAAAGTGACGTCCAATGTAAATTATATTATAACCAATCTAGATATAAACAAGGCCTAAATCCCAAAAAGTGGAATTGACAAATGCGAGCAATGCAATAATACCACTTACATACATTAATTAGTTTGCCTTAAAAATCCCTTTCTAGATGCTAAGATATAGAAGACTATTTTGGAAAATATAAGGATGAGTTTGAACTCGTGAATGATCTTTCTAACATGACTATGGACCCTGGTGAGGCTATCTATAATTCTACTATTCATTTCACCAAGCTACAGATAGAAGATACCTTCTAAAGTAAGACCTCCAAAGAATCTAAAGCAAGGTTATATTATTGTAATGTTTTACCATCAAAATATAGGCTTATGTTAGAGGATAAAGAAATCTATGACTTTGAGGAGACTCTTACTTTCTGTTTGTAGTATGAAAAGAAGTTGAAGAAAATTGGTTTCAAAGATAGATCATCATCTAACTCTTCTGCTGAAAATACAGAAATTTTGAATGTTATTCGAATTTGGGTAACGAGTTAAAATATAATTAAATGACCAACCATCATCCCCGAAAAACACACTTATAGGGTCAAGTAAGGTAAAGAGTGAACCTAGGAAAGTCAAAACTGAACCTAAAGAGATGTATTGTGGGGTTTGTGAATTGGAACATGACCCTGGCATGTGTAAAGCTACTGAGAAAGTTATAAATTTTGTTAAAGCTAAGAATATTTCAAAAATGTGTAGCTTTGTTGATTCTGATGTAAATGCGTTCAAACTTGGTCAAAAGAGCAAAACAATTGATGATTCTAAGGGGAGGCTGAAATCGATCAACCTAATAAAACAAAAACACATGACAAGCCTCCAAGAAACCGGTTTGAGATGATGTTCCATCTGGTTTGAACAATGCTCAATATAAGCCCTACAAAATCTTCTCTATTTACTTATGGGTATGATATTATAGCCGACATGAAAAAATCTAGGAGTGATCTGAACATGTTTGAGAGTCTTGGTTTGTATGCAGTGGGTTTGAAAAGTTAGAAGTTGCTCATAAAATTATATTTGAACCTAAACTATTAGTAGTTGTCCAAAAAGTTGAATATAATAGTGAAACAAACAATGATAAATATCAGGTAATGAATCACTCTAATTTTGCACCTGATTATGTTCCACCTTTTTATGTGACAATTAAAATCCAAAATAAGATCATTCATAATTGTATCTTAGATACAGGTGCATCAAATAACATCATGTCTAAGTCTATTGCAAATCAGTTGGGCATCTCATATGAACATGATAATCGAAAACTAACTAGTTTTGATTCTCGCCAAACTAGATGTTGTGGTAAATTCAAGGACATAGTCATTAAGATAACACAAGATGAAAGAGTGAGATTTATTGGAAATGTACATATCTTAGACATTCCTACTAACTATGCTATGTTACTTGGAAGAGATTGGTCACAAGCTACATGTGCTTTTGTTGGGAAAGATCTTACTTGGGCACCAGTTGGAAATGCCATAACATTCATTCACAGAGAAGAATGGTCGTACACCAATTGAAGGAATCTCATCATCTGTTTCTTTTATAGAACTGGTATGGGAACTTATGGTTTAAATTCTTTAGACATCAATGCTTTTGATGATGAGGATCATCAACATGTTAGATTATTACCTTTTGATGACAGTTGGCAAATGTGTTTTGACGAAGCATGTTCACAATTTGGAAGTGGTGTTGGTGTAGTCATTAAATCACCCACGGGAAGATAATTCAATTATGCTTTTCAATTGGCATTTGAAGCAACAAATAATATAGTTGAATTTGAAGCTTTGTGTTTAGGTCTCAGTAAAAGATTTAAGTCGAACATAAAAATTTGACTATTTTTGGAGATTTTGAGATGGCTATCAGACAAGTGAAGATGATTTATAAGACCAATCAGAATTGTCTCCACCATTAAACTCAAAAGGTTTGGTATTTTATTGAGCGATTTGAGGCTTTTAACATTAATCGCATCTTTCAGAATTTTATTCCAAAGCTGATAAACTTGTTTTTGCTTCTAATCCCAATTTTGTCGATCAAATTGACTACATTTATAAGGAAGTTTGAGACTTATGATACGATTTGGAAATTAATTGGCATGTTTTCTCTGTGATGAGCATATTGACACATTTTTAAGGGAAATTATTTTGATTCAGATGACTATGTGTTGAATTGTGGTGATTATCTGTAGCTTTCTAGTAATAAATTGTATGTTGGTTTGGTAAGCTTGGAATCCATGTTTTCACCTCATGACCAACCAAAATTTCTTCCTTTCTTTGAAACTTCTAGGAGGATCATAGGTGAAACCATTGTTGTTAACCTAGGTACAAAAAGATCCAAAGTATGTCTATCTTGGTGTTTTCTTGACTCCCAAAGAAAAAGAGGCTTTCATTAAATTGCTGAAAGAATTCATTGATGTTTTAGCATGGTCATACAAATATTTGAAAGGTTATGACACTAGGATCATCAAACATGACATCCCTATTAAACCTGGAATCAAACTTGTTCATCAAAATCCTAGAAGAGTAAGCCCCTTATTGGAAGACACCATCAATAAGGAGCTTGAGAAAATGTTAGGTGGTGGTTTCATTTACCCTGTAAGATATTCTGAATGGGTTGTTAACTTAATGCCAATACGAAATAAAAATGGAGACATTTGTCTCTCTGTTGACTTTAGAGACCTAAATTGTGCAAGCACTAAGGATAACTTCCTTTGCCAAACATTGATCAAATCTTACAACAGGTGTTAGGATTTAGTATTTAAAGTGGGTAAATTACTTGTTACTATTCATTATATGCTTATTGTGGTAAGTTAGTTTTAAATAGATATATTGTTATTATAACAATATATCTCGTATCATTAGTAGCTAGTATATTGTTATGAGTTGTTAGATCAACTCGTTATATTAAGTGAGTTATTTGAGAAACCTCCTCGAATATAGGAGTTGTCTTTCCTATAAATCTGTATGAGATTTGTAAGCATATCAGTTCAATTAAAAAGAAAATTGTTTTGTAAATTTTCTTTGCTCTTTCATCTGGTATCAGAGCAGGTGGAATTTTTATTTTACATTTGATAAAAGCTATGATAGTGTGTGCTCTGGCAGTTTGGGAATTTCACATTCTTCATTTGATTGACAAATAAAATGTATAGGCGGACCATGTTGTAGAAATATCAGTCCTATTGCTTGGAGCCTATGCATGAGACCAATTAAGCCTGCGAAGGAGGTGTTGCAATTTAGAGTGAGGCACCATTATTGCTAAGAAGATATCGATATCTTGAATGTGAATTAAAGACTTTGTGATTTTGTCATTCAACAAATTCCACCACATTTATTCTGTCATGATACTCTTTCAATCGATCAATATATATGTGTGTGTTGTTTCATTTTTTCTTAAGACAAATCAAACTTTCCGGACACAAAGGAGAAATCAAAGCATACAACAAGTCAATAGAGGATACCACCAAACACTCAAATCTACATTCCACTTTATATCTGCCATGGATGCATAACTTTTTGATTTGTTGCACCAAAGCTCCTACAAACTCATCTCGAATCTTTTAAGAATAATTTTGAGATCCAAGGAAGCAAATGCACTGGTCTAGGATTTTCAGACTTGTCACCATAGTCGGGTTGTCTTTGCAAAACTTTGCATTGATTCTGCCAACAACCATGTTGTCCACGTGGTGAGTTTAGAGCTAGTTTGGACTTTTTCGTATAAAGTTGAATGTGTCTACATATTTTGTTTTTAAGTTACGTGTCCATTAGATTGTCAATAATAGCTTGACATATATATTCACTCGTATCATCTTTGTTCCAATTATTTATTAGGTAATGTCATACCATTTGAAACAAGTGTAAAATACTCCAATAGTAATATGAGTCTTTAGTGTTTTTGGTATTAGATTTAATCTTTTAATTATAGTTAAAAGTGTCAAAAATAAAGTCTTTTTAATAAGATATGACTATAGTCCATAGTCATTATTAGTATAAAGTTGTCAAAAGATTTGAGTCGTCTTATGTCAAAAGTTTTATCAGGAGAGTTTTTGTTAAAGTCAATGTCTTGGTCATTTTGTAGTCATCAAAAATTATAGAAATAAACAAATATTGCCTTATGAATGCATTTTTAGTTGAACCTGAAATTTTATGTAGGCATGTAGTTGAGCCGCAATTCAAATCTGGTTGAGCTAGCAGCACATGTACTAGATGTCAGAGGCAATAGAGGAAGGAAGGTGATTAACGCCTCTCGTCAATAACTAATGGCGGGGCCGCATTTTGGTATGGTGGCATCTCTTTTCAGTTGTGTGGTGTGTGTAAAATAAAATGGTGTGTGGTTTCCTTCCCCTGTTATGATTAAAATGAGGAGAATGTGCATTTTGGATCTTTGTGAACAGATTGTATAGGAGGGAAGTTGAACTAGAGTGATCCTCTGATTGCTAAGATTCTTCAACTATCATACTTCTAACATCGACCGGTGGTGAAAGAGCATTCACTAGAAGTGAAAGTGGGGAATTGTTGAGTTCATGTATGTAGGTGAATTAGTGGAAGTGTGATCATCCGGTATGGGATTCACTATGGTGAAGTGGATTGGTCATGTGCAACAAGATCCAAGTCAACGGAGGCATATGATTCCGTTTCCAATTTTTTCAAATGTGCTTCTTCCCATGTAAACACTAAGGGGGAATGTTAGGATTTAGTATTTACACTAGGTAAATTACTTGTTACTATTCATTGTATGCTTATTGTGGTTAATTAGTTTTAAATAGATATATTGTTATTATAACAATATATCTCATATCATAGTAAATTTAGTATATTGTTATGAGTTGTTAGATCAACTCATTATATTTGGCGATTTGTTTGAGAAACCTCCTCGTATGTAGGAGTTGTCTTTCCTATAAATTTGTATGAGCTTTGTAAGCATATCGGTTCAATTAAAAACAAGATTGTTTGTGTAAATCTACTCTACTCTTTCAAGCAGTCACAGGATCTCGAAATGATATCTCTCTTAAATGGATTTTCAAGTTACAATTAGATTTTTGTAAATCCAGAAGATAGGGATAAAACCACCTTTACTACATGAAAAGGTACCTTTGCTTTCAATCGTATGCCTTTTGGCTTAATAAATGTAAGTGCCACATTTCAAAGAGCAATGCATGTGGCTTTTGATGATTTGATTGGAGTTATAATTCAGGTTTATTTGGATGATCTAACTATGTATTCTAGGAAAAGGAAAATACATTTGGATCACCTACGAGAAATCTTCATATGCTACCACAAAATATGGTATCTCTCTAAATCCAAAAAATTCTAATTTTGGCATTACTGAGGGTAAACTATTGGGTCATATCATTACACAAACTGATATTTCTATTGAGCTAGAAAGAGTTAAAGTTATCTAAGAATTGCAGCCCCAAAAATGAATCTAGTTTACGTTCCTTTTTAGAAAAATCAATTTTGTGCATAAATTCATATCTGATTTTTTGATAAAGCTGCCCCATTATAGATTTTGCTAAAAAGAATCGTAGTTTCTCATGGAATTCTCATCCGATTCTACTTTTGTTGATGTTAAGAACACCACTATCGCACTGTCTTAGCTAAACCTTACTTGTCAAATCCTTTTGTCTTATATTTAAATGCAATTGATAAAGCTATGGGTGTTGTCATAACTCAATATTTTGAATCAAACAATGAGAAACCCATTGCTTATTTCAGTCAAAATTTAAAAGATGTTAAAGTCAGGTATCCTTTGATTGAATTTATTTTTTCACATTAGTTTCAGTCTTAGGAAAATATAAGTATTTGTTGATGGGAAATAAGATCATTATTCATTCTAACGTTCCAGTTTTAGCCTATTTTCTTAAGTAGCAGTGATTGATGAAAGGTTAGCTAAGTGAATTTTCAAAATCTAACAATTTGACCTAGAGTTAGAAACATGCAAAACTATCAAAGGAAATGAACTTGCTAAACATTTAGCTGAGAATGTTGATTCTAATATCAATGTGGTCATCCTAGTAGTTGATATCTTGCATGTTGTTCCTCATTTTCAAACCATGATAGGTAATGAGTTATCATCTAAATTCAATATAGGTTTCAACATGCATGAATGAGATTGTTTATTATCTCAAGATGATTGGTATCATGATCTTATTTATTACTTTAAAACCAATCATGTCCTAAAAACTTAGACAAAAGACAATGGAGAGAGCACTTCGTTTTCAAGCTCTTAAGTTTGTTCTTTTAGAAAATCTATTGTTTTTTAAAAATTGTGATGGTATCCTTTTGAGATGTTTGACACATGACCAAATTGAATGTGTGTTAAGGAGTTGTCATGAAGGTGTTTGTGGTGGACATTTTTGCCAAATTAATTGCTCATAAAATACCGCACATTAGTTATTATTGGCCTACTTTATTCAAAGATGCATATAAATGGGTAAGGTCTTGTGCCCCTTGTCAAAAGTTTTTGGTCGTGAATGTTTACCAATCATGCCCTTGAATTCTATCATTTCAAAGAGACCTTTCTCAAAGTGGGGAATTGATTTTATTTCTGACATTCATCCACCTTCTTCGTTGGTCATAGACACATCTTAACAACTATTGATTACTTTACTAAATGGGTTAAGCAGTTTCTCTTAAAATCTCTTTTACTAGCGAAGTTGTTCAATTTTTCTAAAATCAAATGTTTTCATGTTTTGGAGTACTTCAGAAATTATATCTGATAATGGTCCACAATTTATTTCGAGGAGTACTTATACTTTCTTAGTAAATACTCCATTATATCGAGCCATGCATCAAAATATTACCCACATGGTAATGGACAAGTTGAATCTACAAACAAAATTTGATTAACATCATGAAAAAATTGTCAATGACAATAAAAGGAATTGACATCTTAAATTTTTTGAAGCCTTATGAGTGATAGGACCACCCAAATCAAGTATGGGATTTTCACCCTTCATGCTTGTTTATGGTTTTGAAGCCACTATGCCTATTGAATTACAAATATCTTCAGCACGTATTGCTTTAAACTTTGGCATAAATGAATTAAATGACTTATAAATGCGTTTAGATGAATTGTTGGCTTTAGATCAAATGAGGGTCACTGCTTTGTAAAAGTTGGAAAAGGGTAAGGAGAAATTGAAAAAGTTTTTGACAAAAAGGTTACTACAAAAAAATTTAAGGTTGGGGATTTGGTTTTGTGTTGGGATAAAGCGAGAGAAAATCCTGGAAAACATCACAAGTTTGATTCATTATGGTTGGGTCCTTATCAAGTTGCTTCGGTTTTGGGAAATAACGCTTTCCATTTGAGAGAGATTGATGGTGATTGGTTGTGCTTTATAGTGAATGGCCAACATTTGAAACATTTTTATAATTGAGTTTTTCAATTGTATATTATGTATATATTTTGTTTTGTTAGTTTTGGCTTGCTTTTCTTATGGTTTGTTGTTTTGCTTTGTCTTGTTTTAACAAGTTGTCATGATCTTTGAAACTCTAATATGCTACATTTTGCAAGTATTTTGGATCAAGATGCGGGTGTTCATCAGACTACTCAGATGGTAAGATTATTTAAAGCTTTGATTAAGATAATTTATAGAATATATCTATCGATTTTCGTGAATGATATTTTTCGATATATTTGATGTAAAATAAATCATACTTGTTTTTCAAAATAATGAAGGCTAACTTTGTATTTTGATCTTGTCCAACCCTCACTTCCCAATCTCTTGTATTCCCTTCTTCGCTCACGATCCGTTAGACTTTCATCCCTTTTGATCTAAAATAATTATGGGGTCCATGCAGATCGAATCAAGAAACAATGAACCTACGTTGCACTCTTGAGCATGTTAAAATTTAATCATTTTTGATGCAGCCTAGTCTCTTGTCACAAGAAACCAACCAACATGGTCGCCAATGTTATTGCTAAAATTTTAACACCCCCTTTTTTCAAAATAAGTTGTAAATATTCCTATTACTCCTTGTTTTCAATCGTATTCATAATGAGTCTAGAGGGGCCACTAGGTATTTAATGCATTATTTTATTTGTCTAACACTAAGTGGTTTCGTGGCATTCTTTAAAATTGTCGGCCATCATCATAAATTAATATATATTTGTCATTCGTTTATCAACATGGATGGTGAGTTGCTATCATGGAAATCAAATTTCACTTTGTGATATCGTTGTTCAACTTTCAGGCTCATATTTTGATATTTTTGGTTTTTTCCATTCTAGAAATGATCATTGGAGGTGGTTTTGGTCCAAGTTGATATTTTAAAACAATCTTTGTTTGTTGTATTTGATTGATATATTGTTTTTCGCAGCTATCTTTTCATTTCAAATGAGTTGTTTGCATATGAATATATATTCAAGATCAATAAGGTTGAGATCCCATCATTTTAATGATATATCTTAGATTTGATTTGTTTATTGCCATGGTAAACATTATATCACATGGAAAGAGTTTGTTTGGCTCGAATGGAATTTGAAGGGTAATATAAAGTTTTGGCAATTTAATAAATTGAATGGTTTTGGGCATTCAAACCATAATTTGAATCTCCATTTGTAAACACCAATTCCTAAGGTGTGAGTTGGCATGATGTTGGTGAGAAAATTTGTCGGGTGGAAAAACTTGTGGATTTCTTGCCAATGCTCTGGGAATCTAAGTCCCTCTACTTAACCGGTGCAGTATTGTCGTATGTGCATGCACGAGAAAGTGTGGATTTATGTGGTGGTCTTTCGACCGGGATCCAACAGGGGCACTCCACTGACCCTGCGACAAAGCTAGAAATCTCTTGCTAGGGAAGTCTTCATCTATAGAGCGGGAAAGGGGAGTGAGAAAAGAGGTAGGAGAACTAATGCTACAGGTAGAAAATTAGATTCCTACACACACACTAGTTAGAAACTTCAACACATGCATTTATCGAAAGAAACAACTCTGCGAATAGCAACAAGACCAAATAGAATTCACCAATCACCAAGTATCAAGAAACCCCTTAGTCAAAGAAAGCTAGAAACTCCTTCTTCTTGTATTGATTGCTCAAATCAAAGTTGTACATAATGTGGGAATGGAAGAAATTTGAGAGGGGAAGAGAGTAGAAGAAAATGGCTATCTCCTTTGCTTTCTCTAGGTACAATGCACTCTTGAGTCTACAAGATCAATTACCAACCCTTTGAAATGGGAATGGCTTTACAATTTATAGAATAGAATATGACTCTTCATCTTCCTCATGACCTTTTGAATACCTTAATATGACTTAAGATTGTTCATATTCCACTTTAAATATTTAAGTCCCTTTTATAATAGCAAGGCGACTTAATTTACATTATGTTTCTAAAGTCACTTTTAAGTGACTTAAAGGTATATCAAAAAGTGCAAACCCCAACGAAGAATTAGAAAATTTGAAAGTGAGAGAAAGTTGGGGGGAAGAGGAGAGAGAAAGAGAGAGAGAGAGAAGAAGAAGAGGATATGTCTCCCGATGAAGTTTGTTGATCCTCGTTGATGGAAAGCTCCAAATGCAACAAAGTTCTGAATGTCCCATTGTGCCAAAATTGCCCTTTGAGTGTGACTTACTATTTTTAGTAAATGGTCATTTCCACTATTTTCTACTCCGGATAATCATTCTAGCCTTTTGGAGATCTTCAGTGCACACTGCTCTTTCCATAGCCACTTTTGATGAAGACTTGCCAAAAATAGCAAGCATGTATAGGAAAACTTACTATTTTTAGAAAGTGTGTTTCCAGTGCTCGATTTGCAATGGAACATACTTTTTGGACTCTTCTTGTCGTTACGATCACACCCTCTGAATTTCACATAGTTTTGCCCACTAGAATGCCTGGAAATAAATTTTGAAATTTTGACCTAGCAGTGACTTCAGGCGTAGAGCTGTCATGGTGGCCATTAATAGAGCTCGAAATTTGTAGGTCTAGTTTTTGTCTCCATTTGCAATGAAAACAACTCCATTGCGATAGGTTTTTCATTTGGAACTCATGTGCAAGTTTTTAGCTCATTTCCATTGCCGAAATGATGGGAAATCCCACTTCTTTCTTCATTGAGCCAGAAAGGACATTTCTTCATTGTGGATGCTTTGTCGCACATGGGGGGAGTTTGAAGGTGTCTTCTTGATGGCCTTGGGTAGAGGAATGAGCAGAAAAATATATCTTGTTGTTTCATGCATCTGTTTGGGAGATTTCTTCAACTTCTCATTTCATGGCTATGGAGTTTTCTCCGTTTTCTCCTTCTATGCTTCGTGCTTCTCCTTCTGTGTTTGATGAGGATTCCTTCTGAGACCTGCACATCGCTGTGGGGAATGTGTTTCAGTTCTTGGGTTGAGCAGGTCTGATCATTTGCAATGGCGAGTGATGGAAGAATGTTGCAGAGGAAGTATGGAGGAATGAAGTGCACATATAACTGTTAGAAGTTAGAAGCGGGAAAAAGCGGCACTTGGAAAAATTTCAAAAAGATATGCACAGGTAGGGCTTGGGTGAATTTTTCCATGCTTGATTTCCCTGACCTTAGGGACGTGAGGGACATCAATTTCCACAATGAGCAAGACAATGACACGTGGCACTAGATCCAACGGCAGGGAATGAAGGAGGAAAAAGTTGATTTAAAGCACTGGGAGCTGAAAGGAGGTCACATGGGTGTCCAAATGACTCCCTATGGGGGCTGGGAGAATTTTTCAAGGTCTGATGTCCCCCACCTCAGGTGCATAAGGGACATAAAATTCCACAGTGGTCAAGAGCATGACACGTGGCGCCCGATCCGACGAGGCAGGGAATGCACGCTCCAAATAAGCACCTGGGGGCTGAACTGCGGTCACGTGAGTGTCCAGAAGACTCCCTATGGGGGATGGGTGAATTTTTCAAGGTCTGATGTCCCCAAAATTAGGTACATAAGGGACATCAGTTTCCATGGTGGTCCTGGAGCTAACACGTGGCGCCCGATCCAACGATAGGGGATGAATGCTCAAGAATGCACCTGGGCCGAATCAAGTCTGAAGGTCATATGAGGGCCCCAGAGGTCACATGGGGGCTGGGTGAATTTTCCAAGGGCTGATTTACCTGACCTCAGGGATGTCGGGGACATGAAATCCCGCCAGGCTCCTAGTGCTGACACGTGTCCTCTCGAAAAAATGACTAAGTCTTGAACTGCGTTTGAGAGGGTAACTTAGAATGAAGATAACTTGAGCTCCTGGTGGAATTTATTGGTGAAATTTTATATGATCTTGACTGGAAATGGAATTTTGAATCTAATTATGGGGGTTTCATGTCTTGATTCGGCCATATGATCCCTGAAAAATCATATTTTTGATCTGGTACTCCACTTGTGCTTGAGAAAAACTGCCTATCAATCATATGCACCAAGGTGTTGTGAAAAATATTATTTTACCATCATGTAGGTATTAGAATCCTATTTCCGATGATGTTTTTTTACTTCTAAATCCATCGGAGCTCCCGAAATCTTCTTCTGAAGCTCAATAGCTGTTTTAGGCCTATGTACCGCTAGGCTTGTGAACCTTGTTTTTTACTCAGACTGCTCCAAGTCTTGCAGAACTTCCCCAGACCTTCCAAAATCATTTCCATGATGTTCCAAGGTATTTCATTTACCTCCATGTTGATTTTTCTCTTCTGTTTCACTCAAGGGGGATCCGATCTTGGGAAGGCCAGCGATAGCCCTTCCCTATACTACCATGAGATAGTGTCTTTTTAGAACTCCCTAAAATCACCTAGGTGGAATGAGTACACTTTACTAAATCACCTAGGGGAAAATTTTGACATCAAATAGGGGTGATCAGACCGATGGATTTGACCAGGGGTACCTGGGAATGAATAATTTGCCATAGGGGTATAGTTGTCGTGCTTGGAAACTTCCAATTTCCCTGTTGCACATTTTCACGACAACACATGAGTATAGTGGAAGATTTGGTGGTGGCGAGTTAATGGCCATTGAATGAGCCCGTATGAGCATTGAACAAGGTGATGGTTTTGATTTTGGGTCATTTGTTGGTTTGACATTGGAAAGGTATTAGAAGTCGGGAGTTTTCTGGTTATGGACGAGTATACATTGTTGGTTTCGAGCTTAAGTTTTCAGTTTAGACAAATACGTGTTGATACTTAATAGGTATGAACTATTTATTCGATAGTTGTTTTTGTTTTGACTCGAGTTAGGTTGTGTGTATGCAAAGTTGACATAGCATTTACCCAGTTCATTTTGTTTTTTTCCTGTGAAAGTTTTGAGCTCTTAGAGTTCTTGCTATTTTGTATACCCAATTGTTTTTTCAAAGAATTTTTCATATGATGAAATGGATATCACTTGCATGTCGAAAAATAGTGATTTATTTAAGTTCTTGTTCATATTTTCGAGGCATGCATGTTAGTCTTTTAGCTTGCGCTATGTTAATAGTGAAAATATTCATTGTAAATTTATTATTGCTCATTTTAATGGTCGTCGAGTTGGGTATCGGTTATTTTGGAAGCTTGTTCAATATAAAATATCTATCACTAGTTCTCTTTTCTAGGTCGAAATAGAGGTCTTTGTTTGATTAAATATGAATAAGTTTGATTATTGTGAGGATTTATTTGCTCATTGTGTTTGTGGGTAAATATTGACTATATAATAAAGCTCGGGCTCTGTGGTTTCATTTCGGTTATTTGATACATTTCTTGAAATTTCTCTGAGACTACAATAAAGATTCTGTTATGCATGCATTCATTTAGTTGTTTTAAGGAAATAATGATGAAAATTTGGGCATATAAAATTTTGTTGGTTGTAGTCTATAAACCGAGCTCGATGGCGAGTTATAAGTTGAAAATAATGGAATATTTTGGAACTAGTTGGTTTATTATCGTGCATGCATATTTTAAAGGTTTCTTGTTTCAAAACTTCTTATTTTGAGAACTCAAAATGATACAGTCACTTGGTCGGTTTCAAAAAGGAAAATGGTATTCTGGACTATTATTTTTTACTGTTTAAGATAATATGTGGAAACGAAGATCAATAGTGAAGTAAATTGGTTCTGTAGAATGTATATGTGCATTTACTTCATTTCAAAGAGTTAAGTGTACTTTTTAGATGATTGTGACCTATTTCTTTGATTGATGACTCTGTTTTGGGAAGTTAATGATTCTACATGCTAAAATTTGATAATCATCTCTCATTTTAGTTGCAATCATGTCTGGATGGGATGGTTGGGGTTCTAGAAGATCTGGGTCTCATCACTCTTGGGGAATAATAGTTTTCAAGGTCAATCATAGTGGAAAAGGGGTTCACCTAGGGGTGGTCGAAGGGGATCTAGTATGCTTCGAGGAGGTAGACCTTTTATTAGACATTACCTTACCTGTGTTTCCATTCATTTTGATGCAAATGAACCATGCCTTCATGAAGTCCTATAAGTGATTGAATCTTATCCTCGCACCCAACCTTCCCGTAGCATTAATAACCCTCCTTTACATAATGTTGAACACGCACATGCTGATCATAACATGGCATCCTATAACAGTCTGTCAATCGCCCCTTCTCATGTACCTCCTTGTCATGTCTTACTTGTTACCACTTCGCCACTATTACTTGGACAGAACCAAGTTGTACCTTCACATGACTCCCCACAAACCTCTAAGCGTGCTAGGTCCTCTTCCGTAGTGCCTAAGGTGACAAGTGCGATAAAGAGAGTTAAATTAGAAGTGGAGGAAGATTCTGGGACTATTACTCGCACTATTCTACCGGTGGAGCCATATGAATACATCAAGATGATCATTGAGGTAGGGACACCATTGCTAGATTTGACAGGGGAAGATTGATTATGATGTTTGGGATTGATGAACTTGATAAACATATTAATCATTTGCAGATACTTTATATTTTTGGATTATGTTGGTAAACTTATGATGACAATTTATTATATCTATATGCATATAAATGGATGAATTTTTAGTTTGATTGTTGTTTAATGATGATGATGTATTGGTCTTTTGAAAAGGAATGAATGTTTTATGGTTGTGTTTTGCATTTATTTAATGTAGGGAGTATCTAGTGGGCCCTTGTTTTGATGACTCATGCCTCATTTAAATGTCTAAAGTAAAATGTTTTAAAGTTGCTCGAGTCCTTGGTTATAATCATACTTTATTATAAAGTATCACTTAAGTCATAAGTGAAGACTTATTATAAGTTATAAATTATTCACTTGAAAATTATTCAAATAATTCAATCGGTTATAACTGATTTTGTTTAAGAAGATGTTATAAAAGGACTTGGAAGATACAATTTCAAGGGATGAGAAATCAGGTATTGAATTTATTTTTTGAAGGTTATGTCATTCTAAATTATTTCAAAGGTCAATGATGTTTTTATGAGGAAAGTGATCTTATAAGCATTGTGATGACATTATTTTGAGGTTCGAGTATGAAATTGAATGCAACATGTATATCCAGATTTAATATTATTTCTCTGATTATCTGATTTATTATTCTGCATTTATCTAAACTGATTGTAGATCTTTATCTATCATATCCAGAGCAGGCCTTGATGATATCTTCTTTTCGATCTCAAAATAAATGTAATTTTGTAGCCATGTTGGCTTTGATTTTGAATCATGACCTTGTTAAGACGTTTTAGCGATCATTGTACTCTCTTTCATTAATGCAAAAATTTGTTTCTCTTCATCATGTCTATTTCTATTTTTCATCTTATCATTTGTGTAAATATGTTCATATGTTAATATCTTTTATTTCTATTTCTTTTAAGTTTGTTGTTATGGTTTTATCTTCAAGATCATAATATCATTTGATAAATCATTGCAAGGAAGAGATTATAATATATCACTCAAAGTTTTCACCTTTTAAGAGGTTACCTAATTGATAGGTTTCACTTTGTTGGATAAAGGTTGATAACATATTTTTTAATAGAAAATCAGTTTGATTTATGAGTGATTATCTTGCACACAAAGTTATAAAGGTTACAAAATTCTCTCTATCAATCTAATTAATCTTTCATGCGATCTTATCGTGTCTTTTGGCATGTTTTATTTGCTCTTTTGTTGAAGTGTGTATATTCTCTTTCTTTGCCAAAAATAGAAACTTCCCAGATCTTAGGTTTAATCATTATTGAACCTATGTTAAACTACCCACACTTAAGCCAATTCTTAAGTATAATTACGATTAAACTGGTTTGATTTTGTCTTGACCTTTTGCGTTAGGCAAAAGGGTTGATTAGTTGTCAGTCTAATTTTTATCGACAACAAGATACACATACAAAATAAAATATATATAGAAAGATACACAAGGAAAAAAACTACATATGCTCAAAATGATGGTTTGATATTGATTCTCGAATAGGAAGACCTGCAAGCACATTGTCAGCGATTGTAGAGTTTATTTGGGCCTTTTGACAAGTGTGAAAACATGTATCACAATGAAAATGATGTTTTCATGAAAATAAGGGGGTCATTGTGAAAATGACATGGTTAGTCACGAAAATGATTCTCATGGAAATAATGTGGTCATCATGAAAATAATACGAGTGTTTCAAAAATGAAGTGCTTTTTGAAAATGACACAATTAACGTAAAACTTATGCGGTTAGAGAATTAGATCAAAATTGATTAAAATAGAAAACAAAGTATGTAATGATGTTAATAAGATGATAAAAATGATATTAAGAATGGAAAAGATGATTAAGCACTAGATTTAGCATAATAATTTAAAAAAATGAAGTTAATTATACCTTCTCAAAAATGGCCCGATCATCAATAAAATGTCATGAGTGATCCACAAATACAATGTGGTCCATCAAAAATAACATGGTGAAGCGTGAAAACATTTTGGTACCTCACAAAAATGACACTGTGGACTTAGAACCTACACAAAGAGAGTGAAAATGATTGGATTCTCACTAAAATGACATTATTGTTAGTGAAAATGATGTTACATAGTGCAAAAATGACGTTCTTAGCTTACTACGAAATTTTGACAAGAAAAATCCAATTTTTTCAAAAGTTTGCACCTTGATTGATATAATGTCTCTATGATTTAAATAAATTTAGATCTTTTCAGAGGATTGAGATCAAATAGATAAAACAATATCAAGCAAGATCTAGCATGCAAAGTACAAATAAGTGTGTAAGATAGGAGATAAGACTGACATAGCTTGTATTGGGAGATCTAGGCTAAATCAAGGTCGGGAAATAGGATGAGAATGTTGGATATGGATTGTGCAGGATTTGTCTAAGAAATTGGAGTCTAAAACTTCTTCAAATAGAACAACCCAAAGGGGGACAGGATCGCCTCGTGCACAAGCACGATTTGGGCGCTAGTGTCGACAAGTGTTCTACTTCTAGTCTTTTCGAGTGGTCTCGAACTTGGTTTCTTCATTTCATTATTTTCACATCATATCTACTATAGGGTTCATGTGTCGCACCTAAACCTACAAAACAAACCCTAGCTACCTACAAAAAGCACAAGAAAACATTAGATGAAACAAATAATGCATACGCTTGAGTTGGAGTGACTCGATGATCACCCCAATGTGATTGTCATTGAGCATTGCACTATATTTCAAACTATATGTAGTTTGGTGTGTGTGTGTGATATACATACATACATACATACATACATACATACATACATACATACATGTATGTATGTATGTATGTATGTATGTATGTATGTATGTATGTATGTATGTATGTATGTATGTATGTATGTATGTATGTATGTATGTATGTATGTATGTATATATATATATATATATATATATATATATCACACACACACACCGTAACTACATATAGTTTGAAATATATATTGGATTTGTCCCTTGAAGCTAGGTTTCCCTTGTGTCATTCACAAGATAGCAGAAACAACTATTTTGTTCCCAATATGAATGTGTGAGATGGAATTGAGAAATTGCCAGGTCATATCATATGCAGTGAACAATGTAGCCCAAAATGCAATCCTTGAGTGTTTCTCTTATAGATGGTAGATAGAAAGTAATTGCCCCTAATAATGGTAAGTAAGTCATGTATATATATGATTCCCTTATTTGAATTTCTTCATTAACAACCAAAAAGGCCGACCCAAAGTGATAAAAGAGACTTTAGAAAATATATCAAATGATGTGGCAATCCAAATTTGAAAAAGAGAGGGAAGAGGACAAAAATTCCCAAAGGGGGATAATAGCGCCAGCGCTCTTGTCCCTAATGGGCAAAGATCTTATACGGGATGCTCGAGAGGATATAACAGTAAAATACGAAGTTGTGTCATGTGTTATTTAATGTCCAAAAGTAAAGTGACCATTTAAAAAAGCAAATATCGAGAGTATCAAAAGAGATAAAACAATGTGAAAGTGAAATAAGTGTTGTTAATGTATAGTTTTCTTACTTAGGAATCATACATATATTAACATACTTAGAGGCATGATGTAAGTAGTAAGTGTGTGATTTTGTGACTACACTCTACAAGTCTTATGCTAGGTATTAAACATTGTGAACCAAAAATCTATGTGGGAGTCTCGTCAAGGGTGTCGAGAAATGTGTACATGGAAATTAGAACATAAACTAGAAAACCATGGATGCAATACCAAAGCTCTCTACTCTAACTCAAATGCAAACCTCCAATTGAGTGGATGGTGGATTGGTTGCTTCAAAATGGAGTTTGTGCATGAATTTTGGTAAAGCACCTCCCTTTGGAAGCTTGATGATTGATTGATGAAGGATGGTGGTTTGATTGAAGATCAAGGTTGAAAGAGATTGGCATGCTTCTCCTTAGATTCCATAACTTGGATTATTCTCCTTGCTTGTGTGGAGGATAGTTTAATTTATAGTTGAAGAATGGCAGATTCAATGGCTAGGAAGAGGCCATGTTGGATTTGGATCAATGGTGGAGAATGGTTGAGGATGTGGAAGGTTCTAGAGATGAGAGGGATTTTAGAAATTTTAAATTCGTGGAAGGTGGTAGAAGATGAAGGTTTTAGAGATGGAGAACTCTAGAAAAGGATTATGTTAGGTTAATGATGATTAGATGAGAGATTAGTTGGAGGATTTGTAGGAGAGGCTAGGAGGGTAGGTAGCTAGGAATTTTAAATTCCTAAAATATGATATGATGTGATTAGATGATTGATTAGAGAAATTAATTATGATGAAGGGATATGTGGGATGTTATAAGTTCATACGCGATGAAGGGAAAAATAGTAAGAGGGTTATTTTAGGCATATACATCTCCATGTATATAGGAGATTAAGAGGCGTATTTATATGTAACATGTTTTATGGAATAATTAATCTAATTTGACCCCTATTTTTAAGCCTTGGCTCTCTGAGATATAAGGAAACATCACATTTGATATCAAAGTAGGTTTTGTGACCTCTTTGATCATGTTTTCTCCACTCTTTATTTTTAGATAACACATATAGACAATGATTATGTAGTGCAAACCTTTGCAGAAACCCCGTTGTTCATCCATTCACCCTTCTTGCATTCTATCACTAGTCTAATAGTGTAGACCACGTGTAAACTTGTTGACATTCACCATCCATTTGCACTTCCTTTCTCCGTCATCATGTCCACTTTCTTTGCAATTTTCACTCCATTTTTCTCACTATTTGCGTACCTCCATTTTTTTAAAAATTGTTTGTTTGTGTTTAAATTAGGTGTTTAACATGGTTGGGTGAGCACTTGTTTGTGTCAAATTTCTCCTACTAAATTTTGGAGAAAATCCGACCTCAAAATTGATTACAAAACATTGAAAATTGCTAGGATTGACTATAAACACTAAATACTTGTATTACAGTCATTTTTTTCATTTTTACATGTTTTTCAAATCTAGTTTTACATCAAATCCAAATCCATGTCAAGCTCCTTTTGGTATATTTTCATTAGTATTTGAGAATTTTTCTCGTAGTGTTTTGATCTACATCAATTTGTAGTCAAGTTGACAAATTAAAAGTCCTTTCTTGACAAGTTATTTATAAACTTGTATTGAGCAACTTGGATCTATCCATATAAATTGATTCAATATATCTATCCTTAACTCATATCCTTTAACTAGCACAACCTTTAGAGAAACCCGCACAAGCTCTTGTTCCATGGGAAACCCATCTTTCTCAACTCCCTATAATTTTCTTCTATCAACTCGGCTCCCTTCAACCATGAATCAACCGCCTCAAATGTGATTCCTAATATTCTCTACTCAAATACTACATTAAATATTTGCCCCCATGTATTGACATTACATATCATATTGCATCGATAATAATCGTTTGACTCAACATTCAATTGTAAGCTTATTGTTTCGTGAATTAGACTTAGACTTGACACTAACTCACCACACCGAACATGTCTTTGCAACTCATCCCGAGCTTGCTCCTCTCCCCTGGATCACTCCATCCAAATCGGTGGTGATTCACTGACTCATTTTGCATTGGGATTAATTGACCTTGGATTGGGAAATTCAAGCTCCCTTTGGCATTCAAGCATTGATAATGGTTTTAAAGATCTCTATTAGGAACCTATATTTGATCAAGTTTCGTGGAACTCACTAATTCCCAACTTAGATCAATCTCCATTGTGGCGTTGAACCATGAGCTCCTTTCAAATTTTAATGGCTAAGAGTAGTATACTTCTTTCATCAATTCATTTTATTTTGCATTGGGATTTGATCACAACAATACTCAACATAGAGCTTCATGCCTCCACACATTACAACGAATCCATTGCTTAGTCTACAATGAATGTATTTGGTTGTGAATTCATTCCACTGAGGACTACACACACCTCATGTCGTAACTTGGATCTCAAAACCCCCTTCATTCAACCCTCCAACTCTAAAGTGTTCAATTTCTCTCTCTCATTGGTGACGGTGAACGAGTTTGCTTGACCTTCTCACATCTCGATTCTCGAGCACAAACTTTAATGTAAAAACCATCTCAAGTACCTCAACGAGCTCGGTTAGGGATTTAATTTTTTCAAAGATTTTATCAAGTTTTTAAACCTTAAAATTAATAATTCCCATTTTTTTTTTACTTTCAAGAGTCATGTTCCTCTAATAAAAAACAAAACATATTCAACAACATACAATGTTGGATGGGTTCGATCCTCTCCAAAACTCTATTTCTTTACTAATTTTTTTATAAGAATTTTTAAATAGGAACTTAAAAAAACTTAAAACGGTGAATTTTTTTTTGGGGGTATTGTATTGAAATTTATTATAAAGCAAATGAGATATATATATACATGTGTGTGTGTGTGTGTGCACGTGTTAGTAAAGAAGGGGGCTACCATTTTTCAAAAATGTAATTGGATGCAATATCGATGGAAATTGACATTTGCTATTTTCGTGTTGTGAGGGGGAGATGTAACATAATGCTCAATTTATGTTCCATGGCATCTACAACCTAAAAGACAAAAACAACAAGTTGATGACACACTATAGCTCTAAAGTGATGTTTTTCCCCATGTTTGCACTAAGGGCGGTATTAGGAATATCATTGCTCCATTACAATATTATTGTGATTTAGTTACTGTTAATATATTTGCGAGTGATGAGAACAATTCACATAAAGAGAGGTTGGGAGGGAAAAGAGGAAAGTAGGAACAAGTTTAGAGATGTGTAGTTAGAATTGTTGGACCTATCTCCACGTATATAGGAAATTAAGGGGCCTATTTATATGTAACGTGTTTTGTGGAAAAATTAATCTGATTTGCCCCCTAATTTTGAGCCTTGGCTCTCTCTAGATATGAGGAAAACCTCACATACTGCACTTCAACCCATATATTAATATTTTTTCAAGGGTTTCACCCATAGTTAGGGTATTGGATCTTTTTAGTTGGTTTCAAAGGGTTTCTCACATGAACGGATCAACGGGACCTAATTTCTTACAAGGCATATCTCGATTAGTTGCGAGGCATAAAAAGTAACACAACATTGACATGTCCTTGGATGAAACCGCCAGTTAGGGACGAAAGTTTGGTGGTTTTGTTTGATTTCAATAGTTTAGTCCCGTCAAGGTTTACACTCCCGAGCGAGAGATGAAGCATCTGCAGGACATTTCTAGTCGGTTCATCATTCTATCACACCTAGATCAACTCCTAGATCATCTAAATAGCCAAGCGCACTTACTTTCTCATGTTTTACTACATTTGACATATGTTTTAGTTGATCAATATATGTATATTATTATCGCATCCTTAAGTGATACGGTGAATATACATCATGTTTCTAACCCTAATCTAAAAATGAATTAAAATAAAAGGAATTGACCCCTTTCACCGTCTCTTAAATTCATTTTGGGTTAAATCAAAACCTTACCTTTATTTTTCTTTTTCCCTTGTATTGTTTTCCTAAGAAAACATATCCTAATTAGAACCTTGTATTCTATAAATATTGGGTGCTTGAATAATATACCTTCTTTAGTGTAATGCAAAGGATTAAAGGGTATTCATTCCATCATATTATCTGGAGACTTGAATCTTACTTTATCCTTTTCCATTCCATTTCTCTTAAAATTTGTACATCAGTGAATAACATAACTGATACAACTTATCAATACAGACACTACGCAACAATAAAATATCTCAATTTTATGAGCAAGAAAATGTAGAAAACCCTAACTCAGTCACCACTCTTTCAAAATTTCCTATATTTTGAAGTGTGCTTCAACCTCACCCTCAAGAGAAGTGTCCTTACCTTTCTTTTCATGGGTCTTATCCTTTGCCACCTCTAGACTCCTCCCAAGAAAGCCCATAAAGTCACACAAAGAGACAAATGGAACAAATTCGAGTAAACCACACTTTAAAAAGAAGTGAATCGAATAAAACCGAAAGAGACCCTAACTTTACTCTCCTCCACATCATCAATTACTTCCTCTAAGGAAAAAACATGCCACATCATGGCTTACTTATTATTTTTATTTAAAAATAGAAATAAAAACTATTTATTCCTTAGATAAAATTGTTCCCTACAATTACACATAAACGCAGAACTTTCCTTGCACGCCCAAGCCTAAAGATAAGGCTCGGATTCAGCCTCGGTGCGACGTTCGGAATCGGGTTCGGCTTTTCCCTAGGAAGCTCAGGAAAAACAATAAAAACCCCAATGGAGTATGGGGCAAAAACATATAAATAACGCTCAAGGGTTTGATGAAAACCATCGAATACTTTCACGGCAGGCTTGAATGACGGACCGTTTGGTTTAAGCGGAGCGCAATCTATGTTGGGTCGGTTTTAGATTTCGAAAACGAAGCCCACATCCGATTATCGAAGAACAAGTTTTTATTTATGGAAGCTCGAGGGTTCACCCTTACAGGTTTCAGTAATGGCGGGTGGGTTGAGAACTGAGAATAAATGCCGTAGGGAAGTTTCTTCATCCATGGTGATTGCATTGGAAATAGTTTGTGTTAAGAGACGGACGGAAGGGAACGGGAAAAACCAAGGGCTTTTTTATGCTGTGGAATGCTGCAGGGGCTCGCAGGTGACGCGTTCGAAGAAGTACAGATGTGGGGAGAGGGGTTTTGAGGATCCGGAGGCGAGATTAAAGGCGTTGCGTTTTGGGTTTTCTGCGGAAGGGCTTGTGGCTTTCAGAAGTTTTCTGTTTGGCGAGGGTCTGAAGGGCTCCGAGGGTTTGGGAAGGGGCTCTAGCTGTTTTGTGTGCGTGAGGAGGAGCCATGTGAGTGGCATGCTGTTTGCGGCTGCGGTTTTCAGGGCAGGGAATGGCGTCATCCGCGGCGTATCTTTTGCAGGGGAGGAGGAAGCTGCGATTCAGAGGGCTTTAGGGTTTCTGAAGGGGCCCGAGCTTTGGAACTGGGCGCGAAAGATTTTGGGTCTGCAGGTCCAGGTTTCGAGTCCCGGGGTTTGTAGGCATTGTGGGCAGCAGCAGCAGCAGCAACAGGAGCAGGAGCAGGGTGATATCGAGTTCGGGAAACAGGTTATTTTCTTCTTCATGAAACTTAATTTTACAATCTGTAACAGGGCTTTTGCAGGAAAGGACAAATGTGCTTAATTTGAGGCTTTCTTTATAAATGCTGACTACTACATCGGAATGGAAATCTCGATGGCCCTCACAGGTTTTATGCATATGGGGTTTCTGCAGCTAGATAGTCACTGCTTCAATTGACCTATGACCCATTCCTCACGATTATCGATTCACAAGAACCCGTATTTTGTAATGGCCCACCCCCACTTGGGTGCTGCACTAATTAAATCTGGTGATGCTCACAGGGATGTTTAGGCAGGGCTTTGTAACTTCGGATTTGCAAAACCCTTACCCTCTTTGGCTTCGATAAGACCTGCCATTTGCAGTTGTCTTGTGTTTTTCCAAAATGAATGGCAACAATGGAGTGGTTGATTGCTTGAAGTCTGTGAGAGAAAGAGTGCTTTACAGAACTTCAAAATCCAATAGCTACGCACTAGACCAGCACTCACTCCCTCAGAGCGATCCTATTTAACGTGCTGATAATAACTGCAGTTGTTTCCTAAAACTCGTTTGTTATCTTTTAATGAATGAAGGGAAGGATTCTAGGCTATGTGAGAATGGCACACTTTTAACATGGAACTGCGCAGATGGGAATATATGTTTAGTTCTGGAGAATGAGCTTTGGGACCTTAATATATTTTGATAGTTGGATTGGACGATGATAGTTGAGACATAGGTGTTGCACTCTTGTTTGGGGAATGCAAACTGTCATGAAACCAGTAGGTATCTGTTAGATGTGCCCATTTTGTCACAGGGATCTTTAAGGAACTGTCTGCTACCAACTTCAGGGCATGTTAGTCCTTGAGAATGAGCTTTACAACATTTGTTAATGTTGTTTAATGGATTGGGCGGTATGATGGAAACTCAGGCATTAAACCATTGGCAGGGAAATGCATCTGTCCTTAAAACTAATCATAATCTCTCAAATAGGATTATCCCCAAAAGTTAGTAAAAATCATACAAACTGGAATACCCCCAAAAGTACAGATTTAGTTCTTGATAATGAGCTTTGCAACTTATAATGTGCCGTGCTTAATGAATTGGATGATAATAGTAGAGACGTAGGCATTATGTCTCTTTTTTGGTGAATGTCAGCTGTCATGTAACAAATAGTTAGCTATCAAGGTGTTTCTCGTTTTGTCTCATGGATTTTTAAGCTACCAAGTGTTTCATAGAGTAGATTTAATCAGAATGGAGATTCATCTCATTCATGAATATAGGATACGATTAGACCAAGGATATTTTTTTGGGATCCTACTGGGGCATACTGATCTGGGCAAGGAGCTACTTCTACTATAGGGGCAAGGAGCTACTCCTACTAGAAGGCTATGGTTGTATCTAGAAACTAGTTATATTTTAACTACTCCATTCCATTACTTACAGAGGTTGTACGCTCGAGGAGGAACATGCAGTGGAGCTTGAAATCTGTAACAAGGTTCCTCATTCAACTTGACAATGGAATATAACAGGGCAGAACCATCTTTTCTGGCCTCAGTTGACCTTTGGGGCCTTTGATGGACAACTGAATGGAGTTCTCACCGTGGGATGATTTTGTAGGAACTGAAAGCATCCCCACTCTTTTGGCCCCAATTGATCATTGCAGTTTTTGATGGAGATCTGGAATAACTCTTTCCATGGAATAAGTTAATTGAAATTGAATGCGTCCCACTGAAAAGCGGTGGTCAGCAATAACAAACATTAGAATAGCTGTCATGTCATGCTATGGAAGTTGAAATTTGTAGCAGGACTTTGTGCATGGAACACATGTTTGCCAGTAATATTTGATTAAGGGAATAGATGGCAATAAGGCCAAATGATATTTTTTGAACCCAACCGAGCATTGGAGTTTTTGATGGATGTCTGAACACAATTTTGCCATGGAATGTTTTCAATGGAATTGAATTTACCACCTCCCTTTTGACTTGGTAGATCTTTGCAGTCTTTAATGGATGTCTGAACCATCTTGCTGTGGAGTGACTTCATTGAAAGTAAATGCATTTTCATGAATAACAAAATCACTCAACTAGTGGCCACTTCATTCATGGTATTGCCATTATGTGGAAATGTTTTGGAAGTTGAACTCCTTTTGCAGTAATCTGCACAGGGAACTCCTTTCGCCAATTTTACTTGTTAATGAAAAAACTGACAATAAGGCTAAAATTGTCATCTTTGACCCCAAGATATCTTGTATGGTCTTTGATGGATATCTGAACACAGGTGTTGCTATGGAATGACTCATGGGAATTGAATGCAATCCCGGTGATTGGCATTAGGCAGTAACAACCTTTAAACTTGCTGACATGTTATCAGACTGATCTTAAGCAGGCTGTCCATTGGTGTTTGGACTTGTAACATAGGGTAGGTATTTGTAGCTATGATGTACTATGGGGACTTATACTTTTTCTTCCCAAATGGGAACATGATTGCTCAGCACCGGACCCAATCCATCTTTTTCAAAATCTTAAATGTTAAACTAAAGATGATCTTTGAGATACTTTAGGCAGTTCCTGGTGCAGGCCTTTGCCGTGTATTTCTCATTTACAGTGTTATAGCAACTATCAATAAATAACCAATGAGGTAATAATCTGTGTAAGACACCTGCTGTTGGTCTTGGTACAGGCCTTGCCTGGTCATTTTCCATATATTATAAGATGACAATTATTGATAACTAATCATCAACAAGGTGCTTATATGGATAACTCTTATGAACTTCTAGGCTTCTGAGTTTATTGCATATATTTTTTGTTTATTAGTTAATTAAATTATTTGATTAGCCTTGTATTTTAAAGTGAGGCAGGGGCTATTAGACATAAGAAAATGTCAAATATGTCAGGTCAAGATAACCTTTCTCATTCTTGAATAGGGTACACGAGTGTTGAGAATGCATTGCATGTTTACATTTGTGGATTTCTGACTTGCAGATATCTGAAGTGTGCATTTGCTCAGCTTGTAAAAAGATGGAAAGTGGAGAAATAACCATCATCAGGATGGATGATCAGGTCAGTTTCAGGCATCTATGCAATTCAATTAGCCTATCTTCATCTCTGCCTATTTAGAACCATGTAGTGGGACCTTTTTGGGTTCTCAGCTTTAGGGACTTGTTGAATGAAGGTTCACAGAGGCATTTTAACTATAGATGAGAGTGTCATCCAAGTGATGGCCTCTGGATGCAGGTTCTGGCAAGCTATTATTAGCTTAAAACTTTCAGGGATCTTGGTGCAACACTGGAAAAGGGAAACTGATAGCAAGTTATAGTGTTATTTTAGATGATCTATATGATTTCAAGGACTTATAGAAGGTTTGAATGCGTTTTGCAGGGGGATATAGATCAATTCCTGTTGAAGAGATTTGGACAGATAATAAAAGTGCAGAGATGCCAGGTGGTGAGCCTATTTGCATATTTTGTGGCTGTGAAGACAATGAGCATTTTGAGAAAATGGTTTGTATTGCATCATATCAATTGATAGATCCTAGCAAATTGCAAATAGTTCTATCCATATTTTGTGGTAAACTGTAGAAGTTGTGCTGCATGATTTATAGTTTTTGTTTATATCCACGAGATTTGCTAATTTTGATATCTCTTAATGCAGATTTCCCTTTGTCGTTGCACTGGAGGTTCAGTTGTCGCCCATCCTGGCTGCTTCCGTGCTTCCCAGGCAATTTTCAGGACAGGGGGCAGTCAGGCGCCAATTTTATGTAAAGTATGTGGTAGCAGGGGTTCTTCTGCCATTGGAGCTGATGGCAAGATTGGTGCAGGGTCAACAGAAGAAGACTCTAAGCCAGTTGATTTAAACTCAACTTTGAGTAGAGAATCTCTTAGTGTTACTCCAAAAAAAGGAATAAAGCACTATTCTAGTGACTTGACCAATGGGTGGACTGGAACCGATGATCAGTTGGAGAATCAGCCTCCTTTGAAGAGGTTGAAGGGAGAGAGTGACAGAAAAGCTGTTGAGGTTTCACATAAGGAGGGCTTATCGCTTTCCGAACCTGAAAAGGTGCCTATTGTTTTGTAATCTCATTAGATGACAAGAAAAATTTAAATTTTTAACATTTGCTAATGGTTTGGCTTTTTCATGAGCAGCTTGGAGTCACCCTTCCTGTTAGACGTTTTGATGACGTTGTTGCAAGTGTTCCCATCAAAAAGCGCAAATTTTGGCCTCCATCGCCCCCACCAGCATCCCCAAAAGCACCTTCTCCATTGGAAATGTCATATTCAGAGGCTCCGTTTTCTGTAGTTAATTCTGCCAGGTTATCAGGCACAGAGGAAGATCAAGGCTTATTAAATGCCGACAGGGAGCAACAAGCATTAGATGGCATTGATATCGCAGCTGAATCTTTTCAAAAGACGTCAGGGAAGATTGTTGGTGATACACCGAATGAGACTAGTGAAAAAGCTTCCAGATCCATAGTTTACTTTTCACAGGACATTGTTAGTAATGCTGACTTATCAGGAATATCAACTTCAACTACAAATGCGTCTATGGGTAAGCTGGCAAGAAACATCTTGGACGATGGAATATATCAAACTGGGTATCTAGATCTTGAAGAGGCTAAGCCTGCAGGTGTAAACTTGAAAGATACTGGCATTGGTAACTCAGAAAAGCCACAACAGGATAATATATATGAGGATAGTCAAAATCAGGAAGAAGTCCATGAGAGCCAAGGGCATGTTATGGAGAGTAATCTGCTACCAGTTTCACAGAATCAGAGCCACATAATCAATGAAATTCCAGCTTGTAATAGTTTGAATGAGTCGATGGATACTACTTCATGCAATGAAATGAAAGAAGAAACAGAATTGGCACTAGGTCGAAATAGCACTTTAGTATGTGGTAATCATTCAGAAATAGTATTTGGCATTAAAGTGACATCTGAAGCAGGGGAGTGCTCTCAACGCAAGTCTGTATCTATAGGGAAAGATGGACAAAAACAAGAGAAAGGCATGCTTTTGAGGTTGAATTCTGGCTATTTTAATGATGATAGGTCACATTGGGACTTAAATACCCCAATGGACTCGTGGGAAAAACACCCAGAGGGTGTAAATATAGATCCTGAACCTACGTTTGGTGGAAAGTTACCTGCAGGAAATGCAAGTGACATAAACAATGAAAACTTGGATGGTATACAGGTACAGATACTTGTTTCAGATGACAAGCATGACAGTAGAAAACCTGAGCAAGACATGCTGAGCAAGGGATTGCAGGCACAACAGGATGATCATGTATTGAGTTCTGGAGAAGGTTTAGTCCTTGATAAAATGTCTGTACTTGATATGTCCCTTAGTCTTCAGCCTGATGCTTTGCTCAGTCATCATCCTGCAAATTCTCAGAATAAGTTGAAACGTGCTCTTGTCTCCAAAAGCTTTTCACTATTAGACAAATCAGTTCCTGAAAGGGATTTAAACCTGTCCATGGCACATTCAGAAGTGCCGTCTGAACTAGCTGATGGCATTTCTTCCACTGAAGTCCAAGATGGCAAGCTTTCTGTAGAGAGTCCTCCTGATGTCATTTTGGAGAAAGAACCCCAACTGCAGAGTGATGAACACATAGATACTACAATGATTGATGTCAATGCAGATGCACTTGATGGATCCAAGCATTCGTCTCCTCTAGGATGTGATTTTGAACCTGTAGAAGATAGTCTTGAAGCAAGTGATCTTGCTGATGCCAAGGAAACTTGAGGTGTCTTCCACTAAGTCATGAATTTCCTGAATGTGAACAAAAATGTCCCCCATCCCTTCCAGCAGGTAAGCAAGATTTACTGGGTAATCAAGATTTACCGGGTAATCAAGATTTAAATGAGACTATAGAAGAGGACATGACTGTTGATATACATGCATCAGCTATCTGCGAGATTGATGTGGGTGCAGAGAATGCTGACATTCCAGGGGAAAAATTAGGAAGCCCTGACGTTGTGTTGGATAAACAATCTGCAGAATATGCCAAAGAAATTGCGTACGGTGGTGACTATGAATCTGATGGTTATGATGATGAAGATGAACCTGTTTCAGATGCTGAAAAATCTGTTGAACTGGCTGAAGATGAAAACCAAGGTGAAGAAGGAGAATACAGAGAAACAGAGCTTCATGATTGGATTGAAGAAGATGTGGGGAAGAACTGGAAGATGAACATGTTGATTATGGCGATTCTGATTTTAGGGATGCTGACGATCTTGGCATGGAACAGGATGATAAGGGGAAAGATGTGGAACATGAAAGGAATTGTGATGATAGCCATAAGTTTGAAATGGATGAGAGAAGTTATATTCATCAAGAAGCACAGGATTTAGAAGTCAGAGCAGGTGGAGAAGATACCAAACCTGAAACAACAGCAGCTGGAACAGGTGGTGAACTGTGTGTTGAAAAAGGAAAGCATAAAGCCGATGGTATTATATCTCTATCCCCTGAACTATTGAGCGAAAATAAAGGTTTGGAGATTGAAGAAAATTGCATCCTAGAGATGAATACGGATTTTCTAAGATCAAGAGAAGTAAGGCTCTCAGCTTCATCACGACAGAAATCTTCAGGTTGGGATCAATTGCCTGAAGGATTTGAAAATGCAGACGAAGCATTCAAGGCTGTCCAAGATATAATCAGTAAGCGGGGCCGAGGTTCTACCTGGCCCACTGGGGGCGATCAGGACCTATGTCTGCTAGGATCTCTTCCTCACGAATAGATGCTGGATTCAGGAAAGAATGACTGCAGATGACTCTATACATGGAAAAGAAGCATTCTTTATGCGAGCAAGGTCATTATTAGTTTTTTTGGTTCTTTTCTATATCATCTTTACCAAATATCATCTTTACCAATTATAATTTTTACTGTAATGCTTGCTTGAGCATTATTCCTCAAGGTCTAATCAATTCGATCCTTACCTTTGGTTAAACAGGGATGGAAACCTTTCTACAAGTCCAAGTTTTGCTTCAAGAAAACCAACCAGAGGTCGAATTGTGGGAAGGGGTGGCCCTTCTCGAGGCATTCATCACAGAGGAAGGGGTGATCCTTGGGGTGATGGTGCAAGCAGTCATTGGAGTTCAAGTAGGCATCATTCTCCTGATTATTATGGCAGTAAAGTTGGATATGGATCACCTCGATCTGCAAATGCTGCTGCTGTTTCTGCTGCCAAGGTTGAAAGCAGTGGGTTTCTTGTTGCTAGTGATGGTACTGTAACAAAGATTACCAGAGGAGGTGTCCGTGGTCGAAGAGGCCGTGGTACACTGATGGGACGGGGTTCTGCAATGGACATTGAGGAGACCCTGGATTTTGGAATACCAATGAGCATGGGACCTGGTGCCATGATGTCTGATACAGGGATGAATGCCACCAGGGGTCGGACCATCACTATAGGGCCTGACAGAATTGATTCTGGTGGACGTGGAAGCCGTGAAAGATATCGAGGACCGTCATTTGGACATAGCAGGTGGGATCATTCAATTGGTGATTCTCCTCGCAGGTCAATGGACCATCGCTTGAGAGAAAGAAATGGGAGTTTTCACCTCCTCCAGGAAGGCGATTGACTCGTATGCCGTTCACACACACAGTCTCGTTCAAGGTCAAGAACACGATCTCCACGGCTCAGGTCCTCTCCAAGGGGAAGGGCTGGTGCTGGAATGGATCGTGGATCAGCAATCAGAAGACGGAGTAGGTCTCCTCCTGCACTAAGGTCCGAAGCTAGGATAGAGAGGCCAAAGTCCCCTATATATCACCGTGTTGGCTCCTTCGAACATAAGATGTCATTTAGAACTCAGCGGACCTCTCCACAATCATCAAAATGGTCCTATGACAGAAGGGATACGGGCCATTTCAGGGATTCTGACTACAGGAGATCTTTTGTTCGCTCAGGTAGTCCAAGGAGAATTTCTCCTCGAGTTGTTCATGAATCCAGTTTGACGGGATCGCCTGGTAGATTTAAGCACACTGAGTACCGTGGGTCAGTGTATTCTTCTCGGGCTTCAGAATTGAACAGTGAGAGTAGACGCTTCAAGCATGATGAAAATGAAGATGTCAGGGTAAAGCAGAGTGATAGGGCAGCAGGTGAAGGATGTGGCATGGATGTTAGACGCTTTAGACATCAGGATAATGAGGGCGATTGTCAACCTCGCTTTAGACATCAGGATAATGAGGGTGATTGTCAACCTCGCAGCTCTAGTGCCAAGGATGCTGGGATATCAAGAGAACAGGTAATCGATGACCACAATAACAGGTTATAAACACAAATTGGCTGCTAGAATTATGTCTTAGAGAGGAAGAAAGCTCAATTGTGGATTAGGTATGGATGACAACATTTGAGTTACGAGCTTATTGCGGTAATCAGAAGATTTCCCTTTTGGTTTTAGTGCAGGGAAAGTATCTGGTTAGGATGTGCACTTCTTGGGGTTCTAAACTCCACAATATATGTAAAGTCTGAGAGTTTATACTTAGGATCTTTGCAGGTTTGGTTTTATAAATTACATGCTTATCATAATATTGACTACTACCTATTGTACCATGTCAATCTCTTGGAAGTCTGGGTGGGTTCCCTTTTTATAAGTTGGCATCCATCATGTAAAAGTAGTTCCAAGTCCTGTGCTTTTCAACCCAACTATCAGGATTTCTGGTTAGTGGTGAAGATCCACTTTCTTGGTCTGAAATCATGCAGATCAGGTACTGGTACTGTTGAATTTTGATACTATTTGGCAAAATATGTCTCTTCTGCTCGCGACTTAACACATGCATTGTATAAACGGGCTACAATGAGTAGCTCTAGCTCAATTTTGTTTTTCTTCAGCTCCTGTGATGTTTCTTTTGCACGCACAACCATTTGTGGAAATATATGGGTTCTCAATGAAGCAGCTTTGTTCACTTTTACATGTCTTCTGCAATTTGTAAATTATTTTAAATTCCCTTTAAAATCAAATAATTAACTTCAATGTCTTATTTTTGCATCATGGACTGTCTTGCAGCTTACACGAACCTGAACATATTGATCTTGGCATTTTCTTTTTACCATAGAATCGCTGTAGCTAAACACCTAATTCAGCATTGTCCAATTTGAAGTTAAACTTGCATATTTGTTGGATCGAGTGGTCATCGACACTTGCACAAACCTGAACACATTGATCTTGGCATATTTCTTTATTACCTTAGTATTGCTGTGGCCAAACACTTAATTCAACATTGTCAGATTTGAAGTCAAACTTGCATATTTGTTCGTTTGAGCGATCATTGACGTGACAGTGTTCAGGGCACTTCTGATGTGAGCTAAGAAAATAAATTTGTCTAATGCCATTTATTCCCTCATTTGCATTGGGGAAGTGATTATGGTCACAATGTTCTAGTATGTATTTTTTCGGCTGAAGTTCAAAATTTATTGAAGAAGAAAACATGATACAACAAGACAGAAGTGAGGCAATCACTGAAAAATGGGGAACACTCCTTAACAAGAAGATAGAAGGGAGAGGTAATCACCCAAACCTGGGAGCACTCCTAACAAGAAGATAGAAGGGAGAGACAATCACCCAAACACGGGAGCACTCCTAACAATAAACAGAAGTACAATCACTTAACCAGATATCAAATTAACAATGGATTGAGTTTGTGTCTCAATGACAACAGCCAAGATGATAAAAGTTGCAGCACCAAAAGCAAAGAGAGAGAAGCTTGTCTTTTATCAGCTGTTATGGACTCCTAACAACAAACAGAAGCATCAAACAATGAAGGCCCAATTGCTCAAATCAGAATACCAAAACAACAATAGCAACAATGGATCGAGTCTGTGTCCCAAAGACAACAGCCGTGAGGATAAAAGTTGCAGCATGATAAAGCGAAGAGTGAGAGCTTGTCTTATTGTAGCTATTATAGATCTCGGATTGCAAACAATAAGACTGATTTCATTCACTGAGAAGAGGTAGAATGGAGTGCAGGTTGATTGAGTATACACAGAGCCTGCTAACTGTTTTCACTGGTTTTTATTTCGGATGAAGTTGCCAAAAACAGAACTGCTTTAGCCAGGTGAAAACAGCCTTCAAAGAGTAGTTTTTTCCAGAATGGAAAAGAGATCAGGAGAAGAAACTCCCCAAAAACAAGAGGCCGAGGAAAAAGCTAGCTGTTTGTAAACTGGGCCTCAGTACTCCAAAAGGTGGCCGGTTTTTGGGCTTTTCTGTGCTCGGAACAATCATCTCAGATTTATAGAAACCAGTTGAATGCTTTTGCCCAGTCAACTGAATGCCCCCTAATTTAACATTTACCAGACCACAAGTTTAAAAATAAAAACAAGGCACGGAAGCAAATTGTGGGGTGTCTCATATTTTCCTAAATAAACTCAGATATATCCAGGAAATGAGGTAGAATGGAGTGCAGGTTGATTGAGTATACACAGAGCCTGCTAACTGTTTTCACTGGTTTTTATTTCGGATGAAGTTGCCAAAAACAGATAACTGCTTTAGCCAGGTGAAAACAACTTTCAAAGAGCAGCTTTCCCGAATCGAAAATAGAGCAGGAGAAGAAACTCCAAAAAACAAGAGGCCGAGGAAAAAGCTAGCTGTTTCTAAACTGGGCCTCAGTACTCCAAAAGGTGGCCGGTTTTGGGCTTTTCTGTGCTCGGAACAATCATCTCAGATTTATAGAAACCAGTTGACTGCTTTTGCCCAGTCAACTGAATGCCCCGCCTAATTTAACATTTACCAGACCTCAAGTTTAAAAATAAAAACAAGGCGCGGAAGCGAATTGTGGGGTGTCTCATATTTTCCTAAATAAACTCAGATATATCCAGGAAAATGACAGCTTTTGTAGCTTTTGCGTTAGTTTGAGCCAGCCCATCTAGAGCTGATGCCGAATAAGAGAGTTAGTATTCCCAAGTTGCACAAAACAAGGGTCATTGCCCAGGGACGATCTGCTGGTTAGCCCAAAACCAGCCAAGGCTGCAAAAGGAAGAAACCTTTGTGCTCAAGCTCTGATTTACTGTTTTTTTAATTCTTCAATCTTTTTCCTATTATGAACATAACCAAGGTGTAGTTACCAGCTCTATCAACTTTCATATTATCATCCGTAACTGATAGTATTCTTCAGGTTCTTAAACTGTTGGTTTTCTTCCAAATCCTTCCCGCCACTTTACACAACTTTTTTCAGGTTATACGGAAATGGTCAAGCCAATCCACAGCGTTGTTGCTACACCTAAAGGTATGTTGAAAAATGATTTGCCTCAAGCTTCACTTTGAGATGCTTAACCTCTTCTACTATACTTTGCATTGCCAGCAGTTCATCATACCCAATATTGCTCCATTAACGATGATTTGGGTTTCCTTCAACCACTAAATTCTCAATACCATTTGAATAGCCACGGTTAGACCAAACAAAAGACATGCGCCCTGTGCCAATTTTTAAGATTTTCTACTTGTGATAATAAAACCCCAAAGACTATGATCCTGATAGTGTTTTTGATAATGTAGCCCTCCCGAGACTCTAGGATCCAATTTAGAAGTGCCATCAAAGTTGAGTTTGTTCCAGTAAGCAGTAAGTTTACCACTCTAATATGACACCATCTCTTTAGAATTCGTTTCCCTTGTGTTGGTGAAATAATTTTGGTTCTCACCAACGGTCACTGGGCTAAAACCCTCCTTGGGTACGAGGAGGCTTCTATATTGAATGTAAACTAACTAAAATTGTGAGGTGACCGTTACGTTGGGGATCACACATGAATATTCCACTAAATTTGTGGCAAAGTTTTTGTACAGTGTACACAGACAGAATTTACTTTGAAGAGAGGCAAAGAGAAGTAGGAGACAAGGAGGGTTAATGTTGTAAATAGGTACTAGTGGATTCTCACCAACTGTAACCAGCGCAGGTCCACATTCAATAGAAGAATACAACAATGTAAGCAACAACAAAACTAATTAATTGGAGACACAAAGTTCTATACATCCATTACTCAGAGAGTTTCTTTTTGGTTGTACAAGATTACAATGCTTGCAAAGTTGGAGAGTAGAGGATAGAAGAACATAGACAGAGATAGAGGAAATGTAGTTTTTATTGCTTGTAGTGAAATCTAACAACTTACAACAATCAACAATTGCCAACCCTTTGGAATGGATAAGTCATCCCAATTTATAGCTTACAAAAATGTCTCTTCCTCTCCCCCATGTGACCTTTCATCTCACCGCCCCCTGTGACTTTTCACATTCCCTAGGAATGAAGTTAAGTCCTTATTTTTGAAAAGGGACTTTTACAATACAAAATTAAGTCACTTAAGTGAATAAGATGAAAGAGTGAAAAAAATACATTCCCAATGAAGAAATAGAATGTTAGAGAGAGAGAGGGGGGGGAGAGAGAAGAAGAGAGAGAAGTGAAAATCCGGAGATGAGGAAGCTTATATTGATGAAGAACCTGCTTCCAATGGATCTTGAGTGAATGCTCCATGAATGAAGTTTTACGCCTTTGACACGGTGATTGCAAATTCCTCATGAGAGATGCAAATACACTCAAAGGCATTGAATGAGTGTTTAGAAACATTGGTATAAGATGTGCAGCGATATGGAAACATCATAATCCTTTTTGAACACAAGGTTGAAGTTAGAACATGGAAATCATCACCTTGGCTTCAAAATTCACCTCCGTGACAAAAATGTTTCCTTTTTAAATGGAATCAACCTCAGGATGCTCGAACACCTTCATGCTCATCTGCTCCTCATTAAAATAAGTTTTTTTCATCCAAACGAGAAGAATTGTCCTTTTATTCAACTAAAAGTGCATAGTGTGAAATTATGAATTTGTCGAGTCACTATGATGTTGTGCACCGTTTTAAACATATCTAGGTGTTATTTCTTCAATATGAGAGGCGCAACATCCTTGTTTCTTGACCAATATCCCGACACTTACAATTGTCAGTAAGTCTTATTTTGAGAAGTCCATTTTAGTTACCAATTGCTTAATTTGGCACTTTTGAGTTTCCTTGATGTGCAAGGGGCAATGACAACTCTAGAGAATGAACTATTTGCAACACTTACTATTTATAGGCAATGAGGCTTAGGAAGGCTTACTATTTTTAGAAGTGGGTCTTCTCGGTGTCGGAATGGAATGAATGTGGTTTCATAAGTTTTGTTATTTCAATGGGATGCTTTGCTCCAAATTTTGAAGGATTTCAATTGTCAGAACTCCTTAGTTTGAAACATGAGTTTTTATTTCGGGAAACTTTTTGACCATTAAAAATAATATAGCACACCATTGGATGCAAGGTTGGGATCATTTGAACAACGTTTTTGAGAAGGAGTTACTATTAAAATCTCAAGAGGATCGAGACAAGGGCTTTGGGAGATATGGGCAACTTTCCATTTTTAACATATGAGATCTTTGACATTTTTTAGCTATATAACAACTAACAATCACACATGAAATTTGCGATGGAAACGCCAAAGGGATGCATTCGGAAGGTGAACTCGAGGCATATAAATATTGTTGGAGGAAGACGGGCGATGAAGAAGGAGATTGAGGAAGGAAAAGTCAAGGGGTGTTGAAAGTGGTGGGGGGACCTATGTGAAAATCCTTTTTTTATAACCAAACTTATATGAAACATGTGCCATATGTGTCAAGTGTTCAAAGGAGGAAAGGGATGTCTTTGTGCATGTCATCTAGGTAACACACTTTGGAAATATTACAAAGCAAGTCATGATCAAAAATACTTCTAAAGGAAATGTGTAGATGTAAGAATTTTGAACTCTACATATGTTCGATATGGAACTCTACTTTAGTGTTCCTTGTTTCAACGATTTCATGCACATTGGCTATTAGAATTTATCTATGGAAATTAAGGCGGTGAGTAGGGCCCCCTCCCCCCCCCACCCCCCTCCCAATAGTCCAAATGATGATACTATTCATATCCGCTATATGTGCTCCACTTTATCGTCTCGATACTATTTTAATCATCTTTATCATTCTTTGTTTCCATTAAAGTACTTCTCTTACATTATGTTACAATAAATTTACTCAAATATGAATGGATTTATATTACTTCCCTAAAGCATAGGTATGTCATAAAATCAATCTAATTGACAATTTGTTGTTAAGAGACAAGTTTTGGGTTTTATCTCACTATTCATATATCTTATGTCTCTACTACCGCAACGGATCGAGGTCTTTCATTGTTATCGGTGAATGATTTTTGTTATAGGCATTGAACAATTGAGCGATGTTAGGGCCTTGCATTGGTTGTAGATTTGCACTACTCATCCCTCGGTTCGGTTGACTCCTCACTACCAACATTGCATTCAATCTTACGCTATATTGAATATGTGTTAAGATTTGTAACACATAACATAAAATAAAATAAATACAAAAGAAACATTGACTCGTCCTTACGACAAATTAATGAAATATAGATTATCTGTCTTTGAAATGCTTCTATAGAAAAATGAAGAAATATAATACAAAAAGTACCAAATTCCTCATCTCATACATTACATACATTAAACAAATACATTACCACGTGCTGTAACATCTCCTTTACTATTATTTATTTAAAAAAAAGAGGTGAGTGGGGTCGAACTTCGAACCAACACTTGTTCAAACTTGTAATTTCATCGATGCATGCAAAGTCTTTTTTTAGCAAAGTTTAGATAATTGCATTTTTACAACGTAGAGCTACGATGACTTGCACATATCTGTGTTTCAGATTTCATGTACGAGATAAATACTTAAAAGTCTCGGTTGGAAGTCTATTTACATTTTTTTTTTTCACTTTGGAGCTAAATATTGCTCTTGTTAGATATCTTGGTGAGATAGAGTCGCCCAACTTGTGGGGATTGGATAAACGGACAAAGGCTTATGAAACCCTAGCAAGTATAAAGCTGGATGGAAACCCTCAATGAGATAAATCCATCATGGATTTTCCATTTGTGCCGGATGGAAAAGTAATATACAATCTGATATGATGCGTCGAGAATGGTAAAAATCTCCGGTAAAGGGGAGAGGACAAAATACAAGCACACAAACATCAAAAGAAGCAGATAAACAGAATGAAAAGCAGACGGATAAAGATACCATTGATTGGTATGTAACTTATAGGTGTCATACCATAAAGATGCCTTGTATGTTGAGGGTTTCCATCTGGTTTATCTTGTTAAATCGCTTGAGAAATGACATGTCATTTTCATGCGGCGTAGCTTTTATGTCGAAAGCGCGTGGATGGATGTGATCATTCGATAAGCAATGGTGGAGATTGTTTGTATGAAGCGACTATAGGGTCATTCTAATAGGTACAAATTCCTTCAACGTAACAAGAAGAGTGAGTTTTGGAGGAAAAATGAAGCTTTAAAACATAAAAAATGGCTAAGTGTTTGAATATGAAGCCTTTTGATCTCACTTGCACACCTTAACCCAAGTTTGAATCAAATAGGATTAACCAGAAGTTGAATGAGGGTTGATGTGGAGTTGCACCTAAAAAATAGGGGAGAAGAGGGACAAAGGGGACACTGAGGACACACAAGTTCTTTGTGCATTAGATCGGACAAGTGTTACCTTGTGGTTTCATGTGAGTGAGATGTAGGAGGCTAGAAATTATAACACGGGGTTGTCTTGTGGTTCTGCATGTGTTTGGGGGCTAGTTGAGAGAGGAAGAACACCCTTTTGTGTCCCCTTTTTCTCTCTTTCACCTTGGGGACAATCCAAAGGGACAACACATGCTTGAAAGGGCTCCGAGGGGTCAATCCATCATAGGAAGGGGGACTGACAACTTAACTCCTCCACATGCTCCGCCTAACACCTCAACTCATTTTTAAGTGACAAAAACTCTTGAAATGATGGGGGTCGCACTTGCACTAGTGTCCCCTTAGCAGTTCATGAACAATCAAGAGGACAACGAGGTGGAAAAGCCCGATCAAACCTTTTGAAATGTTGATGTCACCCGCCAAGTTCATTTTAGGACAACTTTGGGCGTCTTTAGATGAGAGAGGAGCACATTTTTGTGTCATTTGTGTCCCTCTTGCACCTTGGGGACAATCCGAAGAGACAACACATGCTTGAAAATGCTCCGAGGGGTCAATCTATCATGGGAGGGCATGACAACTTAACTCCTCCATATACTTAGCCTAACACCTCAACTTATGTTTTAAGTGGCGAAAACTCTTGAAATGATGGGGGTCGCACTTTGGTGTCCCTCTTGTCCCCTTAACAACTCATGGAAAATCCAAGGGGACACCAAGGGTGAAAAAATCCGACCAAGCCTTTTTGAAATGCGATGTCACCACGAAGTGGATTTTACGACACAATACGTGTTTTTGGCCCTCGGAGCATGGTGATTTAATTGAAATAGAGTTTTGTATAAACCCTAATATTGCAGAGTCACGTACGATAAATAAACGCTAAAGTATAGATTTGACACAAGAAATTAAACTAATAAATATGAAACCCTAAGTGTAAGAGAGAGTTGAAAGGACTTATTTGATTTACGCCTAATCTTAGGACTGATCTGGACTAGAAAATTGATGAACATGAAGGGTAGAGTGTCACCACCGTGCATAATAAATTTTAAATTTGTCAGATGAAGTCAGACTAGGCGAATGAATTGGGTCGGGGGCCTAGAGTCTTAGAGAATGCTTCTGGGTGCTTGTGATTGCACATGAGCTTGGAACCTAGTTTTTCTGGTGTCGCAAGATGGTTGCTGGTAGTTGTTGTTGGTCGTCTGTATGTCACACTATGATCGCATGACATTCGCTTGTAACTGTAAAGATAATGAATTGCAAAACCCTCAAGTTGCATCAATATGGGGAGTTGGGTGAGCCCAATGGTCACCTAATTGAGTGAACTTAGAAGGCCGAAAGCACTTTGTACTACATCTCAGACTCCATGTAGTTCTTGTGCATGTGTGATAGAATCGTGCCCTAGGAAGCCCTTGTGCAAGTGCACTTGATAACATGTGATAGCTAGATGTACCAATGTAAATAGATGTGTGGATGGAAAAATGAACTTCCCCTTCTTATGAAGTGTATGTAGAAAATGTAGTCCCTTGTCCCTTGAATGAGTGCTAAATGGATGTATTTGATTCTCTTAGATGCCTTTGGATGCAACTTTAGGTGATGATAATAGATGCTTAGAGCTTGGTCTTTTATTTTGGTCACATAGCTTTGTATTTATATGATTCCTTGGTTGAATTTTATAATTGACAACTAGAAGGCCGACCCATAAGAAAACAAGATGCCCAAAAGATAAAATAAGCCCAAAAAGAGTGAATAAAGTGTAAAGAGGTCAGGGGTGCTTAGAGGGGATGAGGGCGCTTGGACACTAGCGTCCTAGCGGGCATTGGTATACGAAGCCATAAAAGATAAGCAAGTGAAATACCGATTGAGCTGTAGGGTGTAAAAGACCGGAACCAAAGCAAATAGGCCGAAAAAATAGTCATCGATTATTAGTTTTCTTACTTAGGAATCATATGAATGCAAGTATGCTTTTAGGACCTAGAAATGTACCCAAGTGTGTGATTTTGTGTCTACACATGGAATGGTATTTTAGGGTAAAAATTTATATGATTTTGAATCCAAATCACATGTTGAGATCATCTTAGCCATTATCAAGATCCCATTCAACTTTAATTTTGGCACAATTCAACTTTTCAACACGAAGAAGGAGCAGTGGTGACTTGAGCTATCTGTTGGTCGAGTCAAAATATGACACTTAGCGAAGGACATACTGAGAAGGTTCATGCGAGAAGAGCGAGAGCGCATTCAAAAGCGTGGGAGGATCACAAAGAAATTACGTGTTGAGGACAGAACAGATTCGAGGATTTAGCATTTGTTTTCACAATGATGAGCTATTTTTGGAGATAGCATGCCGAACATAAAAGCGGTTAGAGACTTGCGCGACATGCATTGGCTATTTTGGAGGATCGACTATGAAGCGCTTTGCATGGATACTGGCGAGAATAGATTTAATCTTGTGATTAATTAGAAAATTAGCCCACTTGCATGTGTGGCTATTATTGTAATGACACGTGGCTAATAATAGCATGCGACCTATTTTGGGATTAGATAAGCGGTGAAAGACAAGTCCCCACCCTTTTAAATATGTAATGAAGCTGTGTAATATGATATATATATATATACTGAGAGATAATATGTAAGGGACCGAGTGATTGTGAGGTTATCTTTGCCAAAATCGATGCGTGCATAAACGACGATATTATCTATTGTAATAAGCTTCTGTGTATTACTGCATTTAATATAATGGGAGTGTATTGGCTGAATCAGAGTATCAAATCCTGAGTATAATTGGTTCTTGCATGCTTGATTTCATCATGGTTATCTTTTAAGTTTGTTATTCTCTAGATCTAGATTTGAATATGCATTGTAGAATGATATATTAGTTATGGATCCGAATGCTTTAAGTCTTCATCATGCTAACATCCTGCAACAACCCTAAAAGAGGGCATGGTACCTTTGCGCGTTTTGGGTGGCGCTCGAGTCTAGGTTGAGTGATGTGCCAACGCGCTTGGGCTTTTATTGGTGAATTCTAGGCTACATCATTGGTTCCGTTGTCGGGACCTCTTTTGATTGTTTTCAAGATGGTTCACGATGAAGACATACCGGTTGACCCTAACAAGTGTTGAGGAGTGGATACATGACTTGGAAGAAGAATACACATGGAGGTTCAACACTAGATCTGAGTTTAACGCACACACGTGGGTGGAGCAGAATCTGTATGACTATTTGTACGAAAGCTTCTTCACTATTTTTCTAGTAGAACTGTATGAGTGGCTGGTTGCTTATGCATCTAAATAGAATTGGAGGTATTGCACACTTGTCTGGATGCAGGAAGAATTTTAGACCCTGTATGATGCTGATCTGATTTGGACTCGCGTTGTGGATATGTGGTTCCGTGGTGTTTTGAACAATTATATCTTGGAGTACTCAATTTCCACTTATTCGTGCCCAGAGGTAGCTAAATTCCAATTTTCACGATATCCTAGAGGACCTTACCTATAAGGCATTCCACTGGCGATCAAAATTTTGATGGTAACCCTGAACTTGGAGAGTAAACCGATGGCAAACTAAACCCCACCACGCACGAGGGCAAGAGCAGGCTTGGTGAAAGATGGAAGACCTAACGAAGAGAGGCAGAGAGAGGAAAGGTGGCTTAAGTATAATGAGGCGCGCGAGAGGAGGTAGAGAAGTAACGGGAGGTTGCGAGAGGAATGATGTTGTGGAGGAAGATAGTTTGGGAAGGAGTTAAATCTCACGCGAGAAGATGTGGAACCCGAGCATCGGGAACTCCCCACTTGGGAAAACATGACAGGAACCCTCCTCGGCCTCACACGAAGCGCGCGCAGAAAGCGACACAGGCCACGGGCGTGCATCCGAATCTACGACAACTTTGCCCTTGCACTTGGTCTTCCAGTATCTAGTACAAAAATAGTCAACAAGCTAATTCAAGCAGTGGGAGAGCAGGAGTGAGTCATATAAGAAGCACAATGATGAAAAGCATAAGCGAATTCATTGTTATATGGGAGTACCTTTTCGGGTGTATCATCTGCATAAAATTTAGGCGCACAGATCTTTGGACTATCTTCTGGGAGTAGTAACACTTTCTGAGTTGTCGGGGTGCGATTCAATTCTACTGTTGGGACATAGGGAAGTACATCCACTGGTCTGACCCCAGCCATAGGTTCAGGATCAGGAGGCATAGGTGGCTCTAGTTCCAGCGGATCTGGTGGTTCTGGAGGCAGAGGAAACATAGGAGGTTTTGGATCGGGTGGGAAAGGTGCGCACCAACCCTAGAATATTTACATGAAGTTGTCTCTTTGTCTCCCAAAGTATAGGGGCATAGAAGATCTTTGTTGAACACGTACACATGTTTGAAATCATGTGGTGCACAAAAGGAATCACAACTTCGAGCGTAGGAAAACCAATTTGCTACTACGTTGGCGCACACACACGGTAGTACAGAAAGTTTGACTTTGATTAGACTTGTGTAGAATATAAAACTTTAAAAGATGCTTTCCTCAAAGAGTTTCACATCCCGAGTTTGAGAAGAAGAGTATAAGAGCGCTCAAGGATATTAAGAAAGGCACTCTGAGAGTGTTAGAGAGTATGATGCCCATTTTAAAACAATGTTATCTAAAATTTTGTCTCACGATATTCATGGAAGCCAAAGCATGCACTGATGGTTTTTGGAGATCCGATTACACCTTTTAGGAGGGCGCTATCACATAAAACATACACGATCCGTGCGAAGCACTCAAGTAGCCTTACGTCTTTGAGCGGTTGGAAGTATAGACTTTGGGGTGAGCTCGTTTTTAGAAGCACGAGATCGTAGCTATGGCAAAGTAGTTGGAGAAAATATCAGCAAATTCGACACATAAGGCGCACATGAGGATTTGGTGCACAAATTGCGAAGTGGAAGGTCACACAAAGGATAGTTGTCCTGCGGATCGGTGCATTCATTGTTGTTGGGTGTGAGATATGCCATTTAAACCATGATGCTAGTCATTTGCCCATTCGCAACGCATGATAAGGAAGAATGTTTCATGCTACTATAAAATTTGCGGAGTGCACGACTCATGACACGGAAGATTTTGCCAAATGATTGGTGGATACATGACATTATAGATATTGGTGTATGATAGACATGAGTTTCAGATAACTCTAAAGGAAAGGATGAGCATCGGGATCAAGATCACAATAAGGGGCGCTATGATCGAGAATAAAGGGCGTTTTAAAGCGATCGTGGCAAAGGTCGAGATACCATGGTGGATTCGAGAGGATGAGGCCGTGGTGGTGGAAGAGGCGAGTTCCCTCACGGAACATGTTATACATGTGGATCTCGACCAATACTGGACACGAATGTCCTCGAGAAGATTACATGTTCTTTCTTTGGAAAGGATCATAGTTATGAGGAATGCCCGGACTTGTATGAACATCTTAACAAGTAGCATAAACAAGAAAAAAAAGGCGCAAGGATGGTTAAGATACAACGCTGTTGTGGAAAATCAGTGGATGCCCAAGTTGGAAGTAGAATTCGAGGCGTTGCAAGTAAGGATCACTACCCACGTCGAGGCGGCACACGCCGAGAAGCATTACAACGAAGCCTACAATCTCTAAGGAGGAGGTTCTACATGCACAATACCCGAGATCCTGCCCATCAGATGGAGGTTTATCAGGAAACCATGAAGGTACTCATGAATCTTCCGGGTGAAATACAATATTTAAAGGATCAATCATAGAAGGTGGAGCAAAAGAAAGCATAAAAAATGGTCCAAACTGATATGGATGACTTGAGAGAAGTGTGCAAATTGCTGCGCCAAGATAATATCATTCCACTATTGGGGAATTGGTTAAAATGAAATACTCTGTGCGTAAATCTACCGAGATTGGACGATAGATCTTGCATGCGAATCTTCCCCCTCACAACCTAGATTATGACAAGGAAATCACTCTTAATGCTATTGTGGATGGGTGGTTATCGAGTAATATATTGATTGATACTAGGCATGTAATTCAATGTTCTTACCTTATATGCATGGGTACAAATGGGGAGACCTCCATTACAACCATCCTCTAATGTATTGTTCATGGCTAATCGGACTAAGGCCACTCCCATTAGAGTTTTGAAAGATTCATCCATTACCATACAAGGAGCCAAGTTCACTGGAGATTTTGAGGTTTTAACGTTGGCGAGTCGAGATAGCTTCCCAGCTCTATTGGGCGTCCTTGGTGTTATGCAAATAATGTTGATCTTCGGTTCAACAAGGGTTATATCAATTTTGAAAACAAGGAGGAAAGAGTTATTATCCCTTTAACAGATGGAAAATGTGCCCTATGTTGATCCCTTGAGTGAAGAAGACCTAGATCATATTTTTGTATGCGCCATCCGGGATCAGAGGTGCTTGAGCCATCTAAAGAAGGAATCATTCAGTGGGAGGATGCACAGTCTATCAACGATACTACAAGTGTTGCTTGTGATAGCTGGGCTCATAGCACTTATGAGTTGGTGGGGCGTGAAGTAAAGATTCTATTCGCTAGGGATTAAAGGCAGTTATATCAGGAGAATAAGTAACAAATCGGTACCTTGTTACATCGGAGAAGGAGATCCTATGGTATTCCTACACGCCATGGAAGCACAGTGGATAGACCCACTGGAGAGAAGGAATATGCTAGTTTATACCCTATGCGGGACAACAACATGTTGGTGGGTGGCCCATAAGGATAATCTTGTAGGATGGAATGAAATTAGGATTTCTCTTGCCACTAAGTTCTCTAGGAGCAATGCACCTACTAAAATATGCACTTATCATGGTAATCAACTTTTTCAACACCATGTTTAGAAGTGTGAGAGACTCTGGATAGAGGGGCATGAAGCTTTACCACTTTCACTCTGGTTGCACAAGTTTTATTTCACTTTACAAGGTTGTGCACGTGCTTGGTATGTATATGCATAAATCCATAGAGAGATTGGAAATTGGCAGGATTTACTTGTAGGAATGTCTTAGACGTTTGACTTCTTTTCTACCAAAATTTTGGTGGAAGAAGCATTAAAAGTCATAAGGTGCTTAACTATGGGAGATAGTGCCAAGTCTAAAGAACTCATTCAAGATTTATTTGATGAAGGAGACTCAGGAGCACATTTTGTTGAAGAAACAGAGGTGATGCCACACTACTTCAAAGCACGCTTTCCTTGAGAAAGAAAAAGGAAAAATGGTCTACTTAGTGGATGACGAAGAAGTAGAAAATCTAGATGTAAACCATTCAACAGGTAGGCGTGAGGTGTTAGACAATGCAAATAAGACCACATGTGCCTATCATGAACCTATGAAGACAAAGAAAGTGAATATTGGATCAGATGCTGAGCCTAAGGAGGCCATAATTGGAGACTATTGGTCAGACTCTGAAGTGGAAAAAATCATAGAGTTACTATGGGATTATCAGGACTTATTCCCTCGAGGGTACCATGAACTTAAAGGCGTGCATGAATCATTAGGGGAGATGAAGATAAAGCTTAAAGAGGGTGTGCGCCCAGTTAGAAAGAGACCCTACATGATGAACCCCAACTTGCGCAAAAAGGTCAAGGAAGAGATTAACAAAATGTTGAAGTTTGGAATCATTAAGCCCCTCGGCAAATCGAGAATGGGTTAGTCAATGGTGATTAGTATCAAGAAGGATGGTCAGATTAGGATATGTGTGGACTACGGGGAGCTGAATGCATGTGTGGTGATCCCTTTCTATGCCATTCACTAAGGAAATACTAGAAGGTGTTCTTTGGGCGTGAAATCTATTCATTTACTGAGACATGGGTTCTCGGGTATCATCATGTTAGGATTGCCCGGGAGGATCGGGGAAAAGACTACTTTTACTACTGAATGGGGTAGCTTCGCCTATATTGTGATGCCTTTTGGTCTGAAAAATGTGCCTGCTATATTTTCGTGCATAGTTGTTCAGGAATTTAAAGATTTTATTCACAACTTCTTGTAGGTTTATTTAGATGATTGGATGATGTATGGATTAGTTAAAGATCATTGTGACAATCTACGCTTAATGTTTGAAAGATGTAGACAGTTGAGTATCTCTTTAAACATCAAGAAGTGCATATTTGCTACACCATTTGGAATACTATTGGAACACATAATCTGCAAGGAAGGTTTGTTGGTTGATCTAGCTAAGGTTGCAGTCATTATAGGCACTGAAAGAGCCTACAAGTCGAGTGAGGTGCGTGGATTCTTGGGTCACACAGGGTATTATAGAAAATTCATAAAGGGATATGCCAAGATTTCCACACCTTTGGAGGAGTTACTGAAAGGAAAATGTATGTACTATCGGGGAGAACCGCAGCAGCGTGCATTCGAGACATTAAAGGAGAAACTTACTACCGTGCCTATTCTCGTGCTTTCCTTCGTGGGACCAACCATTTCATGTACATGTGGACGCCTCTGGCATGACCATTGGCACGGTGTTGGCTCAACATGGAGAAGGTATTATAGATCATCCTATCTATTTTACTAGTAGAAAGTTGACTCCTATAGAACAAAATTATACAACTACAGAGCGCAAAGCTTTGTCGGTGGTCTATGCGTTACATAAATTCGAAACGATGTACTTGCTAGCTACACCATTTGTCTTTTATATATATCACATGACATTGAAGTATTTGGTAAATAATCCTGTTTTACAAGGGCACATATGTAGATGGGTACTCTTATTTCAAGAATTTGATTTCATAGTTGTGGTAAAACCGGGAAGAAGTAACTGGACGAGACCATTTATCTAGAATACGATGGGAGAAGAAACACAAGCCATTGAATATACCATGCACGATGCACGATTATATAGGTTATAATGCGCGCCATCGGAATTAGAGGACATTATTGTTGTCTACAAACATGTATGACACAAGAAGGAATGAAATCCTTAGAGAAGAAACAACTTTCTATACGCGTGACACCCTATATGTTGATTAGCGGTGACCTATACAAATTAGGCCGAGATGAAGTATTACGTCGTTGTGTACTAGAACATGAGTGCATAGATATAATGGAGGAATCCCATGGTGGTATTGCAGGTGGCCACTATGCAGGTGACGCCACTACACGTAAGATTCTACTCATTGGATTATGGTGGGAGACACTTTGTATAAAGATTGTAAAGCATATTACAAGGCTTGTGATCACTGTCAGCGTCTTGGGAAACTAGGTCAACGAGATGAAATGCCTCTAAGACCTATTACTAGTGCGAAACATTTGAGAAATGGGCTATATATTTTGTGGGTCCTATTTTCACCACCACGTGCAAAAGCTGGATCGCGTTATATTATAACTTACAAGGACTATCTCGACAAGGTGGGGGCGAAGAAACCCCTACAAAGGATTGTACGGTGGCTTCTACAACAACCGAGGTTTCTATGGGAAAATATTATTACAAGGTATGGATGTCCGTTGAGTTTGACCAGTGATAGGGGCACACATTTTCTTAATGAGATAATCATACTTTTATTAGATGAGTTCATGATTGCACACCATAAGACTACACCCTATCATCCTCAAGGCTAATGAGGCATTGAGGCATTAAACAAAATTTTGAGCCAGCCATTGACAAAAATCTGTGATGTTGGAAGAAAGGATTGGGATGATAAAGTATCTGCAGTACTTTGGGCATGTTGAACAACATATAAAAGGCTGAACAAATCCACACCATTTCAGTTAGTGTTTGGCGAAGTAGTTCTTCCTATGGAATTCATGTTACCATATTTGTGTATTATGCGCACTTTGGAGGTCTAGCTGATGAACAAGCATTAGAAGAATGATTTGAAAAGTTAATTAAGATGGATGAGTGATGAGCCATAACACGTTGGAGTCAAAAATAAGAAAAGGTCAGGCAGAAAGCATGGCATGACAGGCACATCAGGGATAAAAAGTTTGAAATTGGATAGATGGTGCTCCTTTATGATTCTAAATTTTTGTGCCATCTAGGCAAACTCAAGGTACATTGGTTAGGGCCATATGTTATCACTCACATACTTGAAACAAGTGCTTGTCAATTAGAGGCACTTGATGGAATACGGTTACCCAGATACTTCAACGGGAGTAGGTTAAAGCCCTACTATAAATAAGTCTTCTTGGTGTTTGTAATAAGGTAGTGTTTTTATTTAGATTAGGTTTTCACTTTTGCATTCCATTAATGTGTTTCCTTCTTTGTCGCTATGCTTTTTCAATTTAGTTGGTGTGTTTGTGTAATAAAGCACGTTTACGTGCTAGAAGCTAATTATTATTTGAAGAATTTATATGCGCAGAGGAATGCACATACCCTTAGTGTGGGGTGGTTATTGATATCTAGGTACAAGACTGATGAAAATAAGTACACATGAAAGGAACAAACTGCTATGGGTACTATTCAAGTTAGTGAATTGAAAAAGAGATTGCTTAGAAACAAGGACCATAGGGGGATATGAATGAATGAAGAAACAAGTATAATGCAAGGTAAGCAGGGGCCATGGGAACTACCAAGGAAGGCACAATGGTGAGGTACTCGGGCACATAGAGGCACTGCGAAGAGAAGTCCATGGCTAAAAGGTAAGAAGGCGCGCTAGAAGGTTATAGCTTGGGCACGAAGATGTACCTGCAGAAAAGAACAAAAATGGTCGATTAATGAGAGGATTGTTGGTAGGTGAAGGAGCAATAAATGCACTAAATTTTTGAAAATCTATATAAGGACGGGATGTGAGTTCATTCTTACTATTGCAATCACGATAATTTAAAAGATCCAGTGCGGCCGAGTTGCGAGAAGATTATTCAGGTGTGAAGAGTGTGAATCGAGACGTGACAAGCAAATTTGTGCGTAGAGGAAGCTTGTGTCCCCATTTGCGAAGGGTTTGAGCGAAGCAAGGCATTACAAAAGATCTAGGGCATGCTGAATCGATCTAGGGTTTGGGTTTGCACGTTCACAAAGATAAAAGGTGAGTATTTGAAGTTAGAAGATTGCAGGTTACAAATGGCACCAAAGAAAGCACCCACAACAGAGTAAAAGGAAAGAAGAAAGTGGAAGTAGAGGTTGAAATGACTCCTGAGAGTAATTTATCATAAATGTAGTATCTAGAGGGTGTGATTGTGGGTCAGGAATGGGATTCCCACATCCGGAAGAGCAAGATCAGTGAGTACAACCATTGTACAACTAAAAATAAGGAGTTGGATGCGTTATTAAACACAAAGACAAATAAGCGCACAATAGAAGACATGCCGGTGTATGACAACGCTGGGGAGAATTTGTTGAAAGCAATTGGAGTTTACCAGTTGTATGAGCTCCCCTACTTTGGGAAATATGAACCATTGTATCGTTGGTTGATGAGCAGGGTACATGAAGATTTCTTTTACTTTACAGGACGCAGGGTAAGGATCACAACCGCGTTGATCTCAACAGTAACATGGTTGAAAGGCACATGGGTAGATCTAAATGGTGATTTAACTGATAAGGCTGCAATCTTGGAGAAAAGGAAGGAGTTGGGGTACACTAAGGGTCCATGCATGGCATGGACATTGATAAATTAAAGAAGTACCCAATCATACTAGCTTATTTTGCGCACTTAGTGAAAAAGTTGAATGACCAAGAAATATGTTCACAAGTAAACACAATGTGGCTACACATTACGAAGAAGATGTGACGGGGATTGATTTACAACATCTCCGATTACATCATGAATATTATCATTGAAGAAGCGTGCATAGGAGAGAAAGTCGGTTTGGGGGCTGTTCTATTGTCTCTGGTGTTTATGGAAATCGGGGTGCATTTGGGCTAAAGAAGAAAATATGGGAATACCCTATAGAGAACAAGTCACATGCGGAAAGATTTGGAAAGTACTTGTGCGAAGGATCAATGAGTGTAACAGTCAAGCAGAGGGTGGAGAAGTGGTGTGATAGAATCCGTGCAGCGTTTGAAGAAGAGTGGCGCATACCTAAGGAGTTGTCTTCGGTGGTGGGTAAGGAAGTGCAGTTTATAGTTTACTAGAATTTTTACATCACGCGATTTGTGATGAAGGACGGGGCTTGGAGCCCATGGTGAAAATTACCCTATGCCTTCATAGTATGATATTTCAGGCATCGTTCACCAATTTTCGGATGCGCGTTGCCTAACCTTCAATGCAGACAAGGTAGATTGCGACTACCATACATTGAGAAAGACATATGTATATCAAGATGGACTGCCTACATTGAGAGGCTTATCTCAGATGTATTAAACATGAAGCTTGTAAGCTTGGCAGTTGGGGACACCAGAGCAATGCTTGTGTACCTTCAACTTAATCCCAAGCTAGATAACAATAAGTATGTGGAGAATGAGTTCACGCTCCTAGGGCCGCCAAAAGGTAAGCATACAATGGAAAATGTTCCAACACCTAAGCCCACAGAAACAATACAAGTAGATGATGAAGAAGAGGAGCATGAAGATAGTGGTGGTTTGGAGCACAGAGGCAAGAGGCAACCTCTAAATAAGGAAGAAGTTGAGTGCGCGACTACTCCACCCCAATCACAAGATCGAGATGATGAGGATCTCGATGCAAGTACAGGAGAGAAACGCTTTAAAAGAGTATTTAGGAGAGCAAGAACCCAAGGTGCTACTCCACAATCAGTGCACAGATCACATTGACTCTCTCCACAAAAGGAGACAATTGAGAAGAGAATAAGGAATTTGAAGGTGAGCGAGGAGGTGAAAGAGTCGAGGAAAGCGTGCCCAGAATATCCTACACATTCGAGAGAATGTGGAAGAACCAAAGGATGAATAAATGAAGGATGAGGAAGAAGGAGAAAAGGAGGTAGATGAGACAACACAAGAGACTCGCTTTCAGGGTACAACAAAACAAGCTCCAAATCTTGATGCTCAAGTTCCTAAGGGGCCAAGATTGAAAAGAAAAAGTGGAGAATATGTTGCACTAGTCATGGGCTACACTGAGGACATAGGTAAAATTTTCCACACCCATTTTCAAAGCACAATGACACCAAAGGAGTTGTATGGGTGGGAGCTGATGGATGAAGATATGAAAACCATGCACACAAGGAAGCAATTGTCATGGTCGATGCACATGCACATGGACGAACTAGACTTTGATGTATGTGAAGATTCATGTGTATCAAGGAGGTTGAAGAAGACACCTCAGGCTAGACACATAACAATAAAGCCTACTGTTATGTCAGATGAACAAGTGAGCAATGCTTTGGTAAAAGTCTCAACAGAGGTGGCATGACAAAATATGGATAAGGCTACAACAATTAGGGCGCTAAGAGAAGAAATCAAAACTAAGGATGTAGAAATAACGTGCCTAAAGCAAGAAAAAGACTTGGCACAAAAGAAGAACACTATTTTCATCAACATGGCAGAGGAAATTGGGGACAATATCATGAAAGCAAAGCCACACTTAGAGCCTAAGGTACCCAAAATGTTTCCTTCGGAAATGCATTATGTAAGTACCTTGGTGGACTTAGTGCTTGAAGATGGACCTTTGCACATTCCAACGCCAAAGAATCCCTGAGCGAGGAAGCAAAGTGAACTATTGTTCAGAACTTGTATGAGGAACTAAAGAAAGCAGATCAAGCACCAAATATTTATACAAACCTAGAAGCCATTATAAGAACTAGGACCATTTTGGAGGACAATGAAGTCCTGAAGAAGGCCCCGAAAGATGAGACCTTGGGCTGCGCAAAATTATTAGCGCTTGTCAATCGAAGAAGTGCAAGGCCCTTAAAAAACCACAAGAACAACATAAGGAAAGGCTAGATGAGCTTGGGAAACTTATCGCACAAAATATGGACTTACTTAGAAGGAAGAATTACTGTAATGTCCATCATTGTTTTGGTCTTGCAAAATGAGAAGGGAGAGATTGCTAAGGACAAGCTAGAGTCAATTGCAGTGGATATCCCAGAAAAAGCGGAAGCTGCACTCAATGATTGGCAAACTTTAGAGGTGGAAATAAAAGAAGAATATCTAGAATTGATTCTTCAGGTTGAAGTAGAATATGCGGCAGGTGAAGACATTTTTTTATTCATAAAAATTCTTTCTATTATTCTATTCTTTGATTCATTTTAGAGACAACCATTGCCGGGATGCAATGCAACTAGTGTGGGGTAATGTTGGTTAGTCAAAATATGGCACTTAGTAAAGGACATACAAAAGGTTCACGCGGAAGAGAAGAGCGCATTCAAAAGCGCGGGAGGATCGGAAAGGAATCACGTGCTGAGGACAAAGACAGATTCAGGACTTAGCCGTTTTCACGATGATGAGCTATTTTTGGAGATAGCGTGCTAAACACACAAACCAGTTAGAGACTTGTGCAACACGCATTGGCTATTTTTAGAGGATCAGCTACGAAGTGCTTTGCATGGATACAAGTTGAGAATAGATTTACCACTGACAATTAACTAAAATAAGTCTATTGTTAGCACAATTGCATGTGTGGCTATTATTGTAACGGTGCGTGACTAATAATAAAATGCGACCTATTTTGGGATTAGATAAGCGGTGAAGGGAAAGTCCCCACCATTATAAATATGTATTGAACTGTGTAGTATGAGAGACATATATATACCGAGATAGTATGTAAGAACTAAGTAATTATGAGGTTATCTTTGCCAAATCGATGCACGCATAAAATATGGTATTATCTATTATATTAAGATTTCGTGTATTGATGCATTTAATATAATGGGAATGTATTAGCTGAATTAGAGAATCAAATCCAAAGTATAATTGGTTCTTGTATGCTTGATTTCATCATGGTTATCTTTTAAGTTTGTTATTCTCTAGATCTAGATCTGAATATGTATTGTAGAATGATATATTAGTGATGGATCCGAATGCTTTAAGTATTCACCATGGTAACATCATGCAACAACAACCCCAAAGGGCTGGTACCTTTGTGCACTTCGGTGAGAACTCGAGTCTAGGTTGAGTGATGCACCAACGTGCTTAGGATTTTATTGTGAATTCTAGGTTGCATCACTATCACAAAAATATTGAAGATTTGGGAAAATATCATGTTTTCGCCATATAGAGGATTTCAATACCTTTCCAATGACAACTTGTTTGCTTCCCAACTTCTCTTTCATCTCCCAAAATCATCTAGACAAGTTAGCTTTCATCGTTGTAGCCTAACATTTCATGTACCTAAAGTGACCTTGTTTTGCTCAAGTTGTTCCCGACATTAATTTCTTCCACAAATTTTTCCTAAACTACCTTAGAAAACTTCATTTCTCTCCAATACAACTCCAAGATGGTTTGAATCTTACCTTTCAGCTTCGAGAGGGTGTTCATCGGTTACAAAATGGCCAAAAAAGGCCCTTTCTAGGTCTCTAGGGGTAGTTGTTCCGCTTCGGATCTCAATGTTTTATTCAATCACATTAGACATACATCCCTACACATGAAACACACTTGAAAATTTTATTAGTGATTTCCTCTCAACTAGAATGAGGGTGACACAAACCTGGAAGGGTTTGTGTGAGTTGATAGGTTGGCTAGAGGAAGGGATGGTTCATAGTGACTGGGAGAGGGAATTTTCAAGTGGGGGCTTAGTTGTCATGGATTTTTTTTTAATTTTGCATGCTAGACATTTAACATGACAAAAACTGGCTCTAGCTTAGGGACATTAAACCATAAGGGATGATGAAGAACCTCATGTATCTCATGGGGTAGCAGACTAGTGCCTTGTCCTTTGGGCTATAGAGTCATCATCTCTTGGAAAAAATAGCAAAGCTACAAACATAACCAAGAAAAAAGTGAAACAAACAAAACCAAGAAACAAATGAAATAAGCACACAAAAGAGAAAAGAAACACACAACAAGAAGGGAAACATAATACAACGTTCCTAAATCACCTGTGGTATATATGGGGGACAACCCACTTTCACTGTGGCTCTGATTCTTTATTGAATGCTTACATGCGCACGGGTATCATCGAATGCCTTTGTTCCGCGAACCCATTGATGGTTCCATTGAATATGACCCCTTTCTCAACTTATTGAGAAAGTTTGTATGATTGTTCTTGTAAGTGAGGGTCCACTTAGACAACTCATTGCCTTTATTTCTTTGATATCATGTTTCCATCCACTTATCCATTTGCAAATTCATCCCAATTTATGATCTTCTATTGCTACTACAAGAATGAGTTTTGATCATACCAAGATTTCCATTTTCATACCAAGGCTTATGGTCTTTGATAGAAATTTGGCCTTGGCTAGTTTCCTCCTTCATGACCATGGTCTCTATCGGCTAGTTCTCGATAGGTACTCTGAGTTTTTATCACAAACCTCTTGATGCTCCATGTTTCTCAATTGCTCCAAGAAACTATCCTTCATACAAATTTTCTCACCCTCGACATGCTTCTCATCATGATGTGAAGTGTAGTGTTTCATCCTCTAGGAAATAAAATGAGCACAAGGTCGGGTATGAAAAATGAAAATTATCATCTTCCCTCTCTTGACCATCTTGAGTTTTGAAATTCATTTCCATGATGAAAACATCCTTTCCTTGAGTGGAGTCAACTTTGAAATATTCAAGCATCTTATTATTCATATATTCCTCATTGATAAGGTCTTCATCTTGAATGGAATCAACCTTGGGATAATCAAGCACCATTCCATCTATCTTTTCTTCATTGAGAAGGTTTCAAATTCACAATCATTTTCATACTCATCAAACAAGCCTTCATGTTGGACCTCAAGAAGATTGAAAATTTGGGATCCACCTGCTAAGAATTCATTTGATGTCACTTCTTTATGATCCACATTGTTCATCATCTTGGGATTGATTTGTTGTTATAGATATCCAAAGTCTTCATCACCACCAAGTAGAGAACCTGTATCCATATCCAATAAGAAGTAAACACTATCAAATTATGACTCCATTAAATCATCATGATACTTCTCAACTAGATCTGCCACACTTGGGTGCTCTTCCATCAACATGGGCAACTCAACATCTTGCTTTGAATTTACCATACCTTGAATATTGAAATTGTATGTCCGCCCTTGGGTCATTCGGTTTTTGAACTGTGCATTTCATTTTCCTTATAGGAAAGAGATTTTTATTTTTCCATTGATGAGTATGGTGGCATATGACCAATCCATTTGTATATCTCTGCTAACATCTCGCGAAACTCTGGATTAACAACATACCATATGAGGCTAGCATGTCTGCCACCAAGTATTTTCATCGTGATCTTCTTTTCAGGAAAATATGCAAATGATACTTGAGCATCCTTCACTTGGCCAATGAGAGGTACTTCTTTAGTTTCCATGGAGTAACAATGACCAGTAGTGGGAGTGAGAGAGAGACCAAGAGCTTTAACAAATTTTACGGGCATGACATTAACTAACTTGAGCTTCAAGGCAAGCCTTTGGGGTACTCCCACAATTTGATTCTTGTTCATGTTTTGATGCACGAGGAATGTTGAGAAATTTCCTTCTTCAATGAAGTCAAGTCATTGACCAATTTTTACAAAATGGATCAACCCTTTCATCTTTGGAACTCGGACCTCATTATTTGTTGAATAATTTTTGATCTTTCCTGACATGATAAGGTCATTTTCCACTTCAATGACAAGTTCTTGAGCGTTATCCAAAGTGTTTGGTTGAGCTCTCCACAATATGAAACCAACTTCAGGAAATTGAGCATTTATGAAGAACATCTTTTGATTATCTGTAGTAGGACGAGCACCAGTAAGAATCTTGTTGATCAACTTATTGAATTTTGCCACAAATTATCTCATGGGCTCATGTGGTTCTTTCTTCATCTGAGATAACTGAGCAAGGAGGCCATGAACATCTTTTGTAATATTGAATCTTGCTTCAAACCTAGTTTTCATGTCATCCCATTCAATGATTGAATGAGGTGGCAAGTAGTAAAACCATTCCACCGCAACATCTTGCAATGACTCCACAAATAACCACATGACAACATCTTCATGTTCCACTCCAAGAACACCGCATCGTTGTGAAATGTTGTGATATGATCATTTGGATGTTGCTTTCCATCTCCATAGAATTTGGGAAAGTTCTTTCTTGATCTTTTTGGTAATTCATGCAATGGAGGAGCCAATGCTAGCGGATTGGTGTTTTGACCCCAAGGTACATGTGTAACCATTTCTTCTTCTTATTCTTCTTCTTCTTCTGGTGAGATGATATCTAATGGTTCTGCAACTAATTCTCCAATGGGATCTTCAAGTGTATTTTTAGGAACTTATCTTGGGATTTGTATGGGAGCAAACATAAGATTATGAGTCTACAATTCCATCCGCTTGATTTTATTTTGAATCTTCTTTTGTCGGGTTTTCTTAGAGCGTCGAAAGGAATGAAACTAGAAAAATGCATATTTTTCAATCGGTTTACAACAAGAATTTTGAACATTAAGATGAGATTTTTTTGGTATTTTTAGTTTATTTTTATTTTTATGGATTTTTAGAATATGTATTTTTGGATTTTCAAAGATCTTTTAAGGGGGCAAAAGGAAAAACTTCCCCATTAGAGATTCCAAATACTATTGGTGAAATATTTTGTTGTAGTGTAGATTATTGGTTTTCATCAATGGTCATAGGGCTAAACCCCTCCTTCTTGGGTATGGGGAGGCTCCTATTATTGAATGTAAACTAACTAAAACTATGGGGTGGTTGTTAGGCTAGGGATCACACATAAATACTCCACTAAACATGTGGCAAAGTGCTTGTACAATGTACAAGGAGAATTTTTTTTTGAATAGAGGTAAATAGGAGTAGGAGAAATAAGGAGAGGCTGTTAATGTTGTGTGTAGGCACTAGTAGATTCTCACCAAAAATAACAAGAATCGATCCACATTCAATAGAAGATCACAACAATGTAAGAAACAAAAAGACTAATAAATCAAAGACACAAAGTTCTATAGATCCATTAATCAAGGACATAAAGTTCCTTCTTGGTTGTAAAATATTACAATGCTTGCAAATTTAGAAAGTAGAGAGGATAGAGGAACATAGATAAGGAGATAGAGGAAATGTAGCTTTTATTGCTTGTAGTAGTAGTGAAATATAAAATCTTACAACAATCAATAATTGCCAACCCTTTGGAATAGAGAATCCATTCCAATTTATAACTTACAAAAATGTCTCTTCCTCTCCCCCATGTGAAATTTAATCTCACCACCACTTGTGACTTTTCACATTCCCTAGGAATGAAGTTAAGTCATTTTCTTATTTTTGAAAAGGGACTTTACAATAAAAATTAAGTCACTTAAGTGAATAAGACAAGAGTGAAAATTACATTCCCAATGAAGAAATAGAATGTTAGAGAGAGAAGAAGAGAGAAGTGAAAATCCGGAGATGGGGAAGCTTCTATTGATGAAGAACCTGCTTCCAATGGATCTTGAGTGAATGCTCCATGAATGAAGTTTCATGCCTTTGACCTCTTGTTGAGTTGGAACACTATGATTGAAAATTCCTCCTCATATGAGATGCAGACACACTCCAAGGCATTGAATGAGTGTTTAGAAACAATGCTACATGACTTGTACTGATATGGAAACATGATGATCCTTTTTGAATACAAGGTTGGTTTTAGAATATGGAAATCATCACCTAATCCCTCTTGGCTTCAAAATTAACCTTGGTGAAAAAGATGTTTCCTTTTTTAATAGAATCAACCTCAAGATGCTGGACACCTTATTGCTTATCGATCCTCATTGAAATAAGTTATTTTCATCCAAACAGAAGAATTGCTTCTTCATTCAACTAAAAGTGCATAGTGTGAAATTATGAATTTGTCAAGTCACTATGATGTTTTGCATTGTTTCAAACATACTCGAGTTCTCTTTTTTCAAACATGAGAGGGTCGACATCCTTGTTTCTTGACTAATATCCCAAATTTTTCTATTTTTATTAAGTCTTATTTTAAGAAGTCCATTTTAGTTACTAGTTGCTTAATTTCACACTTTTGAGTTTCCCTGATGTGTAAGGGGAAATAAAAAATCAAAGAATGAAATGTTTGTAACACTTACTATTTATAAACAACGAGGATTAGGAAAGCTTACTATTTAAGTGGTAGGAGCATATTTGCACAACACAAATATATTATTTGTGTTAATCATTCATTGCGATAAATTTACAATGTATGGAGGGCAATTATATAGCCATCCAAATAGGAAAACCAAGTTCCTATTTTATAGGGATTATAAACAATGTATAACCCGTATATTAGTTTTACAAGTCTAAAAACTAATAAATAAACTATATGAGTTGTTTAAATAACAACTCATTTACATCCTTACACTAATGTAATAAATATTGCATTTCTGAGATAATTACTAATTTGATGTGGAGCACTAAATAGATTTCCTAACATTCCCCTCTTCTGCGAACATGGGAAAAAAATAATCACACTTCCTTCGCATCTTGCCACCCGTGCATGCTCATGATCTAGATGGTTTTTCAGGAGAGCCAACAACCTTCAAGGATGGTTTTACTAGACAACCACCAACCAACAAGGATGGTTTTTAGGACAACCAACAACCTCAACAAGGATGGTTTTATAGGTCAATCAACAACCCAAAACATGTAAATAGTTTTATAGGAAAACCAATAACCCAAAACATACGAGATGGTTTTATAGGACAACCAACAACCCAAATATCACGATGTTGCCTATTCTTATGCTTTCATATATCCACTGCTGTTTTTCCTTCATGGAATTATGTAGGAAACAATACTCACTTGAATAGGAATGATTTTCAAACACATCACAAAAAAGCAAATGAAATTTTGAAACAGGAACACATGGAAAAATAGGCACTCTGGAAAATGAAGCACGCCGAGAAACCAAGCTGAAAGCAAACTCACACCACAAAATGTCACCACAACTCCATGCAGCCCCGTCGTTGGTGACTAATGAGATGTCGTTGATAAACCTCCAACCTCCGATGCCTCTGTCCTCTAGTGGATGATCTTTGCTACCTTAGTTGAATGTGATCATGTTGCTCAACCTGATTTGTATATGAAGCTCAAAAATTTCCACGTTGGGTTTATTTGTATAACTTCCCTCCCGGAATGAGAAATAGTTTATTTTCTAGACGTCGAGTAACACCAAAAATGCGTTTGTGAGGCAATTTTTTTTGAGTCTATTTGACAAGACATCAATTTTTTGACTCTTTTGACATTTATGACTTAACGACACAATCACACTTTTGATAAAAAAAAAATACCAATGAAAACTGATGAATTAAACAAATATATGTTTTAACTATGATACACAGTGACTCTAATATGATTTGACTAACTATAACAATACTTATACTTGACTAGAGGTAGACAAAACATTTAAAAATTAATATAACACTAGACTTATGGACTTGACCAATATAACACATAAAAAAAAAAAAAGAAACCCACACTAATGTAATTACATTTAAAGTGATTTTAATAATTATCACTTACAAAACATTAGGGCAAGTGAATTTGAAAATTACAGAATGAAAAATAAGGACATTAACAATGGACAATCTTAACGTGACGAAGACTTTACTCACAATTAATAACAAGACTTAATTTTAAACCACAAACTAAACTTGTAGGATTAAGAAAACCTAAATAGAATGTTCCCACATTGAAATTATTTCAATAAATCCAAACTGAAGACCACATGCTTGTTCATTCACCTAGGATCGAGGGGAAGCTGACAGATGGATGGCATGCATTTAACCAATTCAGCCCGCAAGATCAGGAGATGCACAAGAGAATTCAAATTTTACTTCTACGCTTTTTCAATTTATACTTCCTCTAATGTGGTCTTTACAGTGGTGCATGAATTATCAGTAAATTTTATCATAGTCAACAGAAAAAAATAGGTGCTAATCCATCGAAAAACCAAACTGATTTTACACATCCGTAAGTGGAGGAGCTCCAGATCTGAGAATGTAAATTGAATGCAGTTGTCTTCAATTCACAACTAGGTGGAGGAAAATGCAACATGGGCGGTATTGAGTCCAAGGAGAGGAATAACTAACTGATATTGATCGAAATCTATGATCATCAACAATATTCACAAATCAGAAACTCAATTGATGCAAATAGACCAAATACGTCTTCCTTTGACTTTGTAGAGAACTCTCTCTTGTCAGAAATTGTCACGAATCACTCTATGTTTGCAAAAATCTCAATTGACATCAATCTGGTTTGAATCTGTGTTGAGTGCAACTCTTGGACAGGTAAATGTAGATCTCTAAAAATGTTGTGACTGTAAACACAAACCTCCTTTACCACATACATCCAACGTTGAATTTCATGGGAATCAAATGCTCTTGATGTGGAACAAATCTCAATTAGTTAGAACTTCACTCTTGTACACCTTATAAATTTTAATAGACCTCAACATTAATACCATACAATAAACTATATCAATCTACCTAAAATGAGCTAAATATTTAAATAACAATGATATTACCATATTACATATATGGGAAACCATGAATATCAATGAATTTCCCCCAAATAAATCTCATGATTTCATTTCATTCTGATACGAAATCAAGTGGTAGGATCAGATTTTCACAACACAAATATACTATTTGTGTTAGTCTACTGTAGTAAATTTACAATCTATGGAGGGCAATTATATAGCCATCCAAATAGGAAAACCAAATTCCTATTTTATAGGGAGTACAAACAATATAGAACCCATATATTAGTCTTACGGGTCTAACAAACTAACAAATAAACTATATGAGTTGTTTAAATAACAACTCGTTTACATCCTCACACTAATGTAATAAATATTACATTTACACATAATTACTAGTTCAATGTGGAGCACTAAATAGATTTCCTAACAACTATTTTTATAAGTGGGTATTCCCAGTGTTGGAATGGAATGAAAGTGGTCTTAAAAGTTTTGTTATTTCATGAGGATGCTTTGCTCCAATTTTTAGAGGATTTCAATTGCTAGAACTCTGTAGATATGAAAAATGAGTTTTTATTTCGGGAAAATTTGTTTGGCCATTAAAAATAATATAGAACACCATTAGATGCAAGGTTGGGATCATTTGAAAGGCATTTTTGAGGAGCTGTTGTTAAAATATCATGGGGATTGGACAAGGGTTTGGGAGATATGAGCAACTTTCCATTTTTAGCATATGAGGCCTCTAAAATATTTTTAGTAGCATAACAATAAGGAGAGTGAGATTTTGGAGGAAAATGAAGCTTTAAAACATAAAAATGACTAAGTGTTTGAATATGAATCCTTTTGATCTCACTTGCACATCTTAACCCAAGTTTGAATCAAAGAGGCTTAATCAAAGTTGAACAAGGGTTGATGTGGAGTTACACCTTAAAAATAGGGGAGAAGAGGGACAGAGGGGAAACAAGGTACCCACAAGTGCACTTTGTACCAGATCTAGACAAGTGTCACCTTGTGGTTTCATGTGAGTGAGATGTAGGGGCTAGAAATTAGCACACGAGACTATATTTGGGGGATAGCTAAGAGAGGAGCACAATTTTGTGTCCCCCTCATCACCCTTTCACTGCTGGGAGAATCCAATGGGAAAAACATGCTTGAAAATGTGCCAAGGGGTTAATCCATCATGGGAAGGGGCTTGACAATTTAACTCCTCCATATGCTCACTTTAACACCTCAACTCATGTTTTAAGTGATGAAAACACTTGAAATGATGGGGTCACAATTTGGTGTCCCCTTTTCACCTCAAGGAAAATCAAGGGGGCACGAGGGTGAAAAATTCCAACCAAGCATTTTGAAATGCTGATGTCACCTACCAAGTGCATTTTAGGACATCAAGAGTGCTTTTTTAGGCCCCGAGAGCATGGAATGGTGTTTTGGGGTCAAAAAGTATATGATTTTGAATCTAAATCACTTATTGATATCATCCTATCCATAATCATAAGATAATTTTTCATGTAATTTGAATTTTGGCACCATTCCACCCTTTTAGCACAAAGGAGTAAAAACAATGACTTGAAATATCACAAAAAATCTTGAAGACTTTGGAAAAAATTAATGTTTTCACCACATTTATAGGATTCTAAGAAATTTTTAATGACTACTTGTTTTTTCCCAACTTTTCCCAAATCTCCCGAATCATACGGACAAGTTATCTTTCACCATTGTACCCTAGCATTCCCTACACCTAAACCGACCTTTTTTTATCAAGTTGTTCCCAACATCAATTTCTTCTACAAATTTTTCTTAAAATACCTCAGAAAACTTCATTTTTATCATATATAACTTCTAGATGGTTTGAATCTTCCTTTCATCTTTTGGAGGGTGTTCACTAGTTGCAAACTGGCCAAAAATGGCCCTTTATAGGCCTCTAGGGGTAGTTGTTTCACTTCGAGATCGAAGTGAATTATTCAATTGTCTTAGGCATGCATCCTTGCACATGAAACACACTTGAAAATATTATTAGCACTTTCCTCTCAAATGGAATGAGGGTGACACAAACATGGAAGGGGTTACGTGAGCTGATAGGTTGGCTAGAGGAAGGGTTCACATTGATCGGGAGAGGAATTTTTCAAGTGGGGCTTAGTTGTCATGGCCAAAATTTTCAATTTTGCATGCTTGAAATTCAACATGTCAACACCCTAAATTGGATTCTTTATTATTGTTGTTATTTTCTTTGGATAATATTTTGGTGATATTTCTTTTGATCCCATCCTTCAAGTTAGAGGCCTCAACTTTATTATTGAGAAAAATCCTTGAATTTCTTTTCAATCGAGCTTTGTGGTCATTTTTGGGGACAAATGCTAATTATTTCATAATATTTAGTGTAACTAGACTCTAGTCCAGTGCTCCATATGAATCTCCATATCTATATTATTAATCTATTTATAGTTGAGGTTCTCTATAAAATGACCCTAAACTTTTATAGGGTGGATAATATAGAAGATTGTTATATATGTAATATCAACATTAGGTTTAATTTAATTTATGATTGATTATTTTGTAAAAATGGATTTAGAATAAATAAATAAATAAATACAATAATTCAACGATCTTGGATTCCATGTCACAATCAAATAAAACAAACACACAAGATCTTGAAATAAAGTGTAGGTTAGGGTTAAAAGAGATTGCACCAATTTATTGGTTGAGAAGGAGTGATAGTCATATGAGATTATGCAAGAAATATGTGCAAAGTGTTTTCCTATTGTCTAAAAAGTTTTTGGAGGAATTTTTCCTTCGTGAATAGTTGTCTGTACAAGTTTTAACTAAATTTTTCCTCGAGCCCCTCTGGTTTTTTTTTGTAGGTTTTCTTCACGTGATCGTAATTTTTTGATCATAGTCGTGCAATTGATTAGGGATTCTTATCCTAATCCTAGCTATCCTCTTTGAAGGTTTAAAAATGGTTTAGTCCAATTTGGTTGAGTAGCTCCTAAGATCCTAAATTTTAATAAAGAATGAAGTCACATGTCTAGGGAAAAGTCACTCGGACAACTTTGTCTTTTGTTAATGGCTTTGCCCTATGCAGATTAAGCTAAATTATACATTTGATATTGTGGTCTTCCATGTTTGTAGCTTCATTACACATGTTCACAATTTTGCAATCATAGTGGTGCAAGAGATTAAGGCTTATTCTTCAAACCCTAACTCTCTATTTGAAGACCTAAAAGGGGTTTGGTCCACTTGGTTTGAATTGGCTCCTCCACGTTTACATAGCAATACTTTGAAGATACAAAAAAACCCTCAAATTTACTCTATTGATGAATGTGTGTAAGATGTGCACAATAAAATGTTTTGGCAATGAAGACTCAATTATGACCTTTAACACAATAATGATTTTTGATGAAGGATATAACTTTGTAAAATGACTTAGGGCATTTGTGTAGGATGTATGTAGATTTAGTGTTGATGATGTGCTTGAGAGGGATTTAACAATTGGATGTTTTGTTCTAATATCCTATGTAGTACCAAAGAGTGAAATTAGAGTCCCTTTGAATGAGTAGTGTAAATGTGATTTTATATGTGGTTTTTACGAAATGTTTTTTCGTTAAATTGACATTAGGCTAATTGGGCTGACTTGTGAATTTGAAAAAGTGTTTGTTAAGTATTTGGAGGATCGAAGTTGTCAACTTAAGAAAATCCAACCAAATGGATTTGTCCATCAAAGCCAACTTTGTCTTGATAGGGTGAAAATTAAATTTTGTCGGTTTAGAGATGGTGGCATGATGTGCTATATATTTAGGAAGTAGGTTTTTGATTAGTTAATGATGAAGTCAATGATGAGTAACAAGTGTGACCTAGTGGTTGAGAGTGCTAATTGAGCAAGATGTGTGTAAGAACTAGTCATTTAACTATGAATGATTAATTGGAAGAGATAAATGCCAATGATTTAGATGTCTACATTTGTATCAATTTAATCTAATAATTGAAAATTTCTTGATTAAATTAAATAACTTAAAACAAAAATCTCCCATAAGGATAAGGCATGCACAAGACTACAATTTCTATGGTCTCCTCTATGTTTTTTCAAAATGTGAACTTGCGTGCCGCATGCAAAAATGTGTATTAAAATCTAATAAAGATGTTTATAGTAAATCAATAAAAAGCATAAAATAAATGTAAACAATATGAAACATGTGCACTTGTTCATCCTCGAGTGTCACATGTGAGGAAGATAAATTCAAACATAAGCAAACTATAGAAATTTCGCTTCTTTAAGTGAAGCTATTTATCAATTATATTTTTAACTGATTTTTTTCTCTAGAAATTAAACATGTTAAGTGAAGCCATGTAAATATCATAACATAATGTATTGGAATAACTATGTGTATATATAATACGATGTAATCTGAAGCACGTGGCAAAACAAGTATATAGAGTAGTCAAAGCAATCGATGTCTTAAAGTAATAAATGAATTTAACACTCAAGAGCAAAAAGTAATCAAATTAATCAATATCATGAAGAAATCAATGATGTAAGAAAGCATTATAGTGTAAGTAATCAATGGTAAAAGAAAACAATATAGTGCAAACAATCGATAAAACCCAAAATATGATTCTAAGTCCAATAGTAGTGAAATCATACGAATAGTAAAAGAAAAGTTAGCATAGATCACATTTGGGCTATTATCAGAAGGAAGCTATTGTAACACCCACAAATCATAGACCAAAATACACAACTAAAACTAGGGTAATTTTAAAAACACTTAGGATCACTTACTAAAACACAACGATGTTTGAAACATTTACACAATCATGAACTCATTCATGCAACAATTTCACTTTTACTTGGAACAAGAGAGAAGAGGAAGACATCACACTATATGTAAAAACAACACATACTACTAATCCTACCCATCTTTGCTTGTAAATGAGAGAGAATATCCTATGTACTACACCTTTTCTCTCATGGGAATCATGGATAACCTTTGGTTCTCAAGATAAAACACACAAAAAAAAATATACCCTTCCCCTTCTACTTAAACCACCCCTTTTCCCTCCATTAAGGCTAGCCACATATTCCCTCGGTTCCTTTGATGCAACAACAAATATCCTTATTTCTCCCTTAAACTAAATCCATATTTTCCTTCCACTAAACAATGATGTATTAATACCCCCTACCCCCTGTACACACACATTCAAGATTCACATCAATTATTTAATTTTAACATTTGTTCGAAATAGCAATTAAAAATGCAATAGTTAAGCCAATTAAGAGAGAGAGAAGGAATTTATTCACAATTTACATAGATTACCACTTATATTACACTCTTAGTGTGATTTAATTGCCCATTCTACCATTTGTTTTGTAGGACATTTAAAGTACACAAGAGACATAAAGCACTCATTTTCAAGTTACAAAATTCCATTTTTAGTTTATTGTGTTTCTCTCTCAAGGAAACACATCACTTTTATTTTTTAAGCAAACCAAGATTTCATAAATAACCTTAAAGAGGATACATTTTAAATTACAAATAAAAATGGCTTCAATTTTTTTGACAATCAGCTACATTTTCACACAAGGTTCATAAGGTTGTTTCCCACTCCAATTTCAAGGTATAAATTGCATAAACCATTGAGTTATAACTTGATTACAAATAGTTTATGAGTAAACGATGCCCAAAGTTGAGGTTTGACAAGCCTAGACACTAGTGGAGGGTCACTTAGATAAAACCCCTCCATATGGTCACACTATTGCCAAACCAATCTCCATGTTGAATTTCCAAACTTGTATAGGCTAAATTAGGAAGAAACTTATAAATTTTAATATGTTTTTCCATTAAGAAGTTCAAATCATTTGATTACTTAAAGGTATTTCCCATCAATCTTAATCAAGCCAAAAATGGACACATGTCGAGTACCAATATCCTCAAAGTCTTTGACTTAGTCACTTTTCAAAGTTTCAACCTTAGATGGATGTTCAAAACTTGGCATGCATAAGCATTTGACACTTCAAACAAGATTTAAAGTTTTTCCTTATCACCCCAAAACTACAAAACACCGATTGATGAAAAGTTTCCTTTTAGACACTTGACAAATATTAGAATCCAAGATTGTCTCGATTTTTGGTTAAACCATTGAACTCTACGAAATATCGATTGAAAACAAGCGTCTTAGAGGACAAGTATCAAACATCATCTATATGAAAGTCTTCAATATATTAGGCTCATCTCCCAAATTTCACACAAGACTGATAAATGACATGTGGCTAGAGAGATAGATGGTGGTAATAGGCACAATGAAATACTCTCAAAGATTCCCCCTTTCCTTCTCGTTCCACATGACACCAAGCTACCGATGGAAGACACATATCATGGTGGAAACATGGTGAAAACTCGTGAAACTTGAGATTCACTATAATTCATGTCCTACTAGCTCAATTTTGAAGGTTTGGCTCGGTCTGCAAAATAGAGCTCGGGGATGTTACATAGTGGCACGACAAGGTTATGTTTTTCCTTCATAACTTTCAAATGATAGCTCCATTTAACCTTTGGATTATACCATTAGAAGCGTAATTCGAGAGGGCTTAAAAATGAGTTTGATTATAGAGGATATGGTGAAGAGAACTTAAATATTTTCATGATAATTTTTGGGTAGTTTCAACTTATTTTCTCAATCTAAGGGTGCCCAAATCAGTTGTAGATTCTTTTATAATGATATTTTATCCTTATAGAAGATTCCTTTGAGCTATTACCACCTTATGGAAGATGTATTTGAGCTATTACCACCTTATGGTCCCACCAAAATGTGGAGGATGGAGTTAGATAAGTTTTGATCGAGAATGAGCTATTAGTAGTGGTCCAAAGTGCAATCATAGTCAATTGAGGAAAATGTCAACTTAGAACTTCATCTAATCCTCCCGATCTCATGGAAAAACATTGATCCTCTCTCAAAGTTCAGCCTCAAAAAAATATATACTCGTTGCTTGCAAATGAAGGCACCTTCATGGTTATGGAGTATTATGAAGTGCAAAGATCCCTTGGAATATACTTTAAGAGGTAGTTTTGGGTGAATTTTTAGATCAATCATCTTCTAAATCATCTCCATACCTTCACGATATTTCTAAGAGGAGATAAGGATGAATATAAGATATTCTAAGCATCTTTTGATCCTCCTATCTTCCCTTATCTATAAGTACAACTCAATTCTAATTGTAAAACAGATCCTCTAGTGAATGCAAAGTTACCCTACTCAAATTGAGTTCCCAAGCATTATGAGTTTGCAGACCTCTAAATTGAACTTGTGTAATGCATTTAGTGCCTTCCCAATAACTATAATAGATTGTGTGTATTTCCAAGTAATAATATCTTGTTGATTGTGGCTCATACCTACCCTTTGGCTCGTGTTATTGAATTCTTACCTTTCTAATCTGTCATTGTATGACATGTGTGGATTATATTTACGTAGTTTTAGTTCATTGTGTCACTAATGCAAGGAATGAGAGTCTGATTTAGTGTAGAGTTGATTGTGGTCTATATATTCCATTTTTTCATTGTATTTGTCCTCTTGTCATTCTCCCGGGGAGAGTGATCCTTATTTCTCTTGCGCATCACCAATTTTTGTTCATTTTAGTTTCATTATGCCCATTTCCCCCAATTGTTAGACTATAGTAGGTTAGTGTTAGCATTAGAGTAATTAAGGAAATAAATATGGGCTTCTTTGGAGGTTTGTTTCAAGGATCCAAGGTCATACACCTTAGATAAATTCCCATTGTTGTATTTAAGATCCAAAAGACATTTAAACCAACACTAATATAATGGGTGCACATATTTCTTGACAACAAATTTTGGCACCCAATGGGACAAGTCTGTTTGGACACTTTGTTTAAATATTTTTTCCATCTATCAAGTGATTTATTATAGACTTTATATGTGTTCTTCTTTGATAATTTCAGTATTTTTAATGGCAAATATTCATGTTTTACAAATTTATAGCTAAGTTTTGGTGTTTTCTTAGCTCCTTTAGTTTCGAACCATATTCAAGCACCTAGAAACTCCAATGATTTAGATCTAGCCAATTTTATCTCATTTGTAGAATGTTTCCATCCATCTCATTCCTTTTCTCATGATTTCATACTTCCATGAATCTCCAAATAAATCTTTTCTTCCATCAATGGAACTCTAGCCCCTTCATTTGTAGCAATAGGATGAGATCCCCAAAATAAATTTGAAAACCATCCCCTCTTTTATGGTAATGGTGTTGTTATAAGACCTATGGAGCATATCAAAGATGTCTCCCATCATTGTTTCATACACAATGTCAAAGAAGAGAATGCATGCCCTAGACTACTTATCTCTTTTTTTGAGGAAAAGCTTAGGATTGGTACATTAACTTGGCTCCACAATCAATTTCCACATGGGATCATTTGGGAGAAAAATTGGAGAAGTGGTTCAAGGAGAATGAAAACATCATATCTTTCATGGAAAACCTCAACACCATAAAATGAGACCCATTGGAGTATGTATCATATTTCAATCTTAGATTCAAAAGGACTTGGATAAGAATTCCTCAAGAATAAAAACCCCAAACATGTATGACATTATTTTTTTATTTGAGAGAATTTGATCCCGACATTACTATTATGATTCACTCCTGGGGGTAATTCTCTTCCTACTACTTATGAATTTTCTATCTAAGTTGAGAGCATTACCTATCCATCCAAAAAAATTTCATGAATATTTGAGAGGATATGGTATTTTACATGATATTCCTATCTATTGGCCAACATTAGTCAAGCCTAATTACCCTACTATATTGGTGGATAGAAGTGTTTTCAATTTTTATGATGGAGACAACCTAAAAACTCAAAACAACACTCCAAGTAGCCTTTAATGCCAAAACATCTAGTCACCTTAGAGAATAACCATGAGCAACAAAAGATTAGGCATGATTTTCTTAAATCGATTGAGTTTTAGAGACCGGAGCACCTCATGGAGAGTCATTTGAAGGTTTCAAAGGGGAAAATTAGAGAGGTTGAACCTAAGCAAGATCTTTTTAAGAATTCAAATGATGATCAATCCCTTGCAAGAGCTTTCCACCTTGCCGAAATAAATTTCATTAGATCAAATGATGAGATGAAAATTTTAGAGTGGAATGAATCTGATTTTGATGATGAGGAAAATTTTCTTATCAATAGGTGTTCACCAAGGGGGAAGATCAAAGAGAACGACACCAATGAGGAAATATTTTTGGACACTAATAATTTTGATCTTGAAGCTAAAAAAAGAGGAGATTGAGACTACATGTTCTTAATGTGAGAGGAAAAAAAGATGAAATCTCCATCATACTTGAATATTTTTAGAGTTTCATGATGTTTGCTAGGGATAAAGATGATGACCAGACCTTGCCTTCATTTGTAGAAACTTCTTGGGAAGAATCACGGGCTTGAAAAAGTTTGAGATGAGAAAGTTGATCCTTGGGCCTTGGAAAAGAAAGGGAAAATGTGTTTGATAGCTCTTTCTCGTAGATCTAAACATAAAGAAAATAGGAAGATTAGGAAAAGATTCCATTAGATTTTAAAATTGGGTGTCCTATTAGATACCTAGCTAGATCGAGAGCCTAATTCGGACTTGTCACCAATCATACTTATTTCAAAGAATAAAGAGTTACAAATAATTAAAAGTTATCCTAGAAACCTATTAAAAAATACAAATCAAACAAAGGTGTTTTGGATCAAATTGGCTGATATTTTGAAGAAAATATATAAGTAGACCTAACTTTCACTCCTTCCACTTGACATGGTTGTTTTGAAGCTAATCTTGTGGCACCTTATTTCATTAAAGAGGGAAGCTACTTCTCCCAATCAATCTCTAGATTTATATGATCTACTTTGTAGATTATTAGAGTAGGAGTAGCGTAGTTTTTATCTTGGTAGAAAAATACTTTGAACACTTTGCGTGTTTCATTTGGAACATGTATGCTTTTATTTCTATAAATAAGTTTTATTGGGTCACTTTGGGATTTGTTTGGAGAACCTTTGAGGTTGTTTTGAATATCCGAGACAAGTTATTTGTAGTTGAGATCAAGGAAAAGTATGTATAGGTAGTGTTCAAAGAAAATTTGAAATATTTCAAAATTTCAAGGCAAAAATTTAAGTTAAACACCAAATTCCATGCCCAATGGATGATAAGACAATTGATTAGTTCTTCTAAGAGGTAGATGCTTCCTATGAGTTGCCAAACTCAAATCCTGTTGAATTTCCCAACTTGCACAAGATAAATCGGGAATACAATTAAATATTTTAATGTGTTTGTCCATTAAAACATTTAAAGATGTTAAAATAATTTGATTTCTTAAGGATGTTCACCTCAATCTTAATCAGAACAAAAAGGGACACATGTTGAGCAATGATATACTCAAAGTATTTGAAATTAATTTATTTTTAAAGTTTCAACACCTTAGATGGATGGCCAATACTTGGCACACATTGAAATTTGACACTTTCATAGGATTTAATGTTTTCCATCGTCCCCCAAAAACTACTATTAAATTTTTATCTTGGAACACTAAAGATAAAAATACAAGATTGTCTCAAGCTTTTGTTAAACTACTAAAAGATGTAAAACATTGATTGATGACAAGTGTCTTGGAGCACAAGTTTCCATCATGGGCTCTATGCTGACCCTTCAAGCATTGAGCTCGCCTCCCAAACTTTACATAAGAACGATGAAGAACATTTGGCCAAAGAAATATATAGTGGTAATTAAAAAAATGACATACTCTCAAAGCTTTCCCACCTTTCGTTATCACTCATGGAAGACATGTATCATGGTGGATACATGTAAAACATCCATGAAACCCGAGATTCACTATATTTTCTATCCCACTTACTTAAATTTGATGGTTTTAATTAGTAATATGGTGGCTCTATATAGGTCTATGTTTTTCCTTCATAACGTTCAACAAAGAGCTCCATTTAATTTTCGGATTGTACCATTAGAAGTGTAATTCATAGGGCTTCAAACTGAGCTTTATTTTAGAGGAAATGGTGAAGAAAACTGAGATATTTTCATGAAATTTTTGGGGCGGTTTCATCTTATTTAATTAGTATAATGATGCCCGATATTTTCTCCTTATGGATGATGCCTTTGAGATATTATCATGTTGGGGTCCCACTAGAATGTAGATGAGTGAATTAGACAAGTTGTTCATCAAGAATGAGCTATTACCAATGGTCCAAAGTGTAATAATAGCCAATTAATCTATTCCTTTTGATCTCATGGGTAGACATTAATACTCTCTTAGAGTTCACCCTCAACGCATATCTTCTCGTAGATTGCATATGAAGGCACCTTCATGGTTGTGGATCATCATGACTTCAAATATCCCTTGGAATATGCTTCAAAAGGTGATCTTGGGCAAGATCAAAAATATTCTAAATCATCTCTAGACCTTCATGATATTTCTAATAGGATATAAAATCATCTTCTATGGGGAATAAATATCGTGAGATCCAACCTTGATGTCTAAGGATGAAAAGGAGATATTACAAGCATCTTTTGATCCCATCTTATCTCTTTTATTCTCTACAAGTGTAGCTCAATTCCAATTATAAAATTATCCTCTCTTGAATGCAAGATTACTCTTTTTCAACTAAGTTCCCAAGCATTATGAGTTTGCATACCTCTAAATTGAACATGTGTAATGCATTCAATACCTTCCTAATTACTATAATAGATTGTGTGTATTTTAAAGTAACAATATCTTATTGATTATGGCTCATACCCACCATTTGGCTTGTTAGTGTAAGTTATTATTTATCCTTTTATTTATTTATTAGGATAATTCTTACACTTGTGTTAGCCCTACACTTGTTGGGTTAGATTGTTTAGGTGTACTAGTTGTGTGGAGTTAGCTTCTCAGTTATGTCGAGTTAGCTTACTAGTCTTTTGGAGTTAACTTAACTACCAATATCAGTTAGTGGGAGTTCTTCACCATTGATTTAGGTAGTAGTTGCACTTCCCTCCTCCTATATGTACATATTTCTTATTGAATAATTCAAGTCATTCTATTGTAATGTATTGAGCATTATGGATTATGATGGATTTCCATATATGGTATTTTAGCTCTTCTGCTTTGCAAATCTAATGTGGTGTGCTATTATCATCTGAGATCGCACTTGGAACAATCTTCTTTTCATTCCTTTCATGGTATCAGAGTGATAGATGATGTAGACATCCATCTGTAAGTTTTTTTTAAAGCAAGGGTTTATTTTTTCATGTATTTGAGAATTTAGTCAGCACTTTTCTGCAGCATGCATTTTTATGTAAAATAGAGTGCGCCATTGGATTTGGAAGGTGCCAAAACCTTAGAATCGACTGTAAACTCAGCCATGTTTTGAGACAGTCAAATCTGGACATTTTAAAGGTTTTTTTGGCACATTTCTCAAAAATCCGTACAATTATGTACAGACATATTTTTTGGCTCAAAAATTATATCATCTTTCTGGGTTTTTCAAGAAACTTTCTAGGTTTCTCTCTATTTTTTGATACAGGTGCCGAAAAAAGATATTTGCAGTCAAAGTTTGTATTCACAATTGTACTTTTTTGGTGCATTCTTTTATCCATTGGATATAAGCGTGTACCTTCCAGATGCATTCTTTTACCCTCTGGGTATTTTGGTTTTGGATGTAATATTTTATCCACTGGATGCAGATCTGTACCCTCTTGGTGCATTCTTTTATCCATTGGATATAAGCGTGTACCTTCCAGGATGCATTCTTTTACCCTCTGGATATTTCGGTTTTGGATGCAATCTTTTATCCACTGGACGCAGATCTGTACCCTATGGGTGCATTCTTTTATCCATTGGATATAAGCGTGTACCTTTGGATGCATTCTTTTACCCTCTGGGTATTTTGGTTTTGGATGCAGTCTTTTATCCACTAGACGTGAGATCTGTACCCTCTGGGTGCATTCTTTTATCCATTGGATATAAGCGTGTACCCTCTGGACGCAATGATTTACCCTCTGGACATTTTAGGTTTTGGGCACAGGATTTTATCCTTTGGTCGCAAGCATGTATCGTGTGGATGCACTCTTTTACCCTTTGGACATTTGGGTGTCACGTGTACCTTTTAAAAAGATCAACATTAAAATATTATTTTAATAGCAAAACCTTGTAGAGCTCATAACTTTTGATCCGTAGCTCAGATTAAGGTGATTTTTTTTTGAAATTGTGTATTTTTTTGAGATCTACACATTGGTGATATTTTTAAAAAATATAACAAATGTAAAAGTTATTGTTGCTCATTGTAATATTTACATGCACTCAATTATAAAGTGCTAAATTCGGGAGGGTGTTGTGATCACTTGTGGATGCATTTTCGGTTGAGCCCGATGTCCTAAAATTTTGGGTATTGCATTCTTGTATCTATGGGTGTATACATTTATATCTCTCTTGTTTGTTGAGATATTTTAGATTTGTATTTTTGACACTTTTTTGGCATGTTGACAGTCTCTCTTGTGGGGGAGCTATTCTAGTGGAGCCCAGTGTTAGTTTTTAGTGTTTGAGTAGTTGATTTTGAAAACTCATACAGATCTGTGGTGTCACTCTACCCATTCTGTAGTATGGGAGGGTGTGGTGTTGATACTACTTCTTTGGGTTTTGTGCCCTTGCCTTGTTACCTTGGCTTTTTCTTGGATCGTGGCACTCCTATTTATTTGGATCTCGTGTCCTTGCCTTGTTGCCTTGGTTTTTCTTGGATCGTGGCACACCTATTTGTAGTAGTTGATCAAATTATGTTTGGTGTTTGTTTTTCACTTTTTGACATCACTCCATTGACAATCTCCTTGCATGGAGCTATTCTGGTGAAGCCCAGTGTCAGTTGTTTTTGAGTTATATGATCGAGCAGTGGATTCAGACCATAGTGTGCACCACACTTCTTCAACATTGTACAAGTTTTTGGAGTCGAGCTTCTGAGGATATCTTGCAGCAGGATTTTTCTCTCTACTTTGTTATTACTGGTTTTGGGTACCTTGCAGTGTCCATTTTTCCCAGTTGTTGTACGTGGGTACCTCATCAGGCCTTGTTTCGGGACCCACCTTCTTTTCCACCCACCTAAGCTATGCTTATGAGAGGGTGTTAGTGTAGGTTATTATTTATCCTTTTATTTATTTATTAGGATAATTCTTACACTTGTGTTAGCCCTACACTTGTTGGGTTAGCTTGCTTAGGTGTACTAGTTGTGTGGAGTTAGCTTCTCAGTTATGTCGAGTTAGCTTACTAGTCTTTTGGAGTTAACTTAACTACCAGTATCAGTAAGTGGGAGTTCTTCACCATTGATTTAGGTAGTAGTTGCACTTCTCTCCTCCTATATGTACATATTTCTTATTGAATAATTCAAGTCATTCTATTGTAATGTATTGAGCATTATGGATTATGATGGATTTACATATATGGTATTTTAGCTCTTCTGCTTTGCAAATCTAATGTGGTGTGCTATTATCATCTAAGATCACAACTTAGAATAATGTTCTTATAGTTCCTTTCATGGCTTGTGTTATTGCGTTCTTACCTTTATTTTCTATCATTGTATGATGTGTGTGGATTATAATTACATAATTTTGGTTCACTATGTAATTAATGTAGGGAGTGAGAGTCGATTTAGTGCATAGTTGATTATGGCTTGTATATTCCCCTTTCTTTGTATTTTCCTCATGTTATTCTCTAGGAAAGTGGTCTTTACTTCTCTAGTGTATCATCAATTCTTGTTCATTTTATTCCTTATACCCAATTTCCCTCACAATTGTTAGACTAGAGTAGGTTAGTGTTAGCATTAGAGTAATTAAGGAAAGGAAGCCAAACTTCTTTAGAGGTTTTTTCAAGGAGCCAAGGTCTCCTTGGAGACATTCCATTGTTACAATTAATATACAAAAGGAATTTAAATTAGTGCTAATCTAATGGATGCACATATTCCCTAAAAACACACACAAGACAAGAAGGATATTATCTCTTGTTATTTAAGTTATGTTATGAGGTGTGGAATTTAAGTTTTGGTCTATATATATATATATATATATATATATATATATATATATATAAAGATTGGGATAATACAAATTCATTTCTCACATGATTTTTGGTCTTAATAACTTGTGATATAGATTAGGAAATATACTATTCTAGTTCCAAAAGTAGGATATTCCATTTAGTGCACTACATGTGTGTTTTTGTACTAGAGTCGCAATATAGAAAATGATTGCCAATTCTTAAGATTTGTGATACTCATTGAATTATAGTAAGGTTAACAATAAGTTCAAGAGGGACAATGCCCAAACTAGGTGTTGGTGGTCCAAATATGATTGATGCAACATAGAATTTACTAGCTAACACCCTAGTCGCTACTGGCACATCACTCATCCTAGACTGAGAACTCATCCAAAGCGCGCAAAGGTACCAAGTCCCTCTTTAGGGTTGTTGTAACAAGATGTTAACATGATGAAGGAAGAAACATATAGATTCATAACTAATCCATCATTCTACAATGCATGCTACCCATAGATCTATGAAAGAACAAGCTTAAACAATAATCATGATTGAATTAATAACATGCACTACTCAATTACACACAGAATTACACTTAGATTCAGCCAATATCTTCCATCTTTATTAAATATAGAAGCTCCTTACAGTATTGTCAATCTATACCAATGTGCGTATGGAACTAATACACACATTCATACATCCAAAATCATACATACATCATGCTCTCTACTATGTACCTAACATCATATATATAGGGTGGGGACTTTCCCTTCACCGCTTATCTATTCCAGAAATAGGCCGCATGCTATTGATAGCCATACGCTGTTTACAATCATAGCCACACATGCAAGTGTGCTATCTATAGTCCTCTTATAGTTAACTAAAGTGTCAATTCTATTCTCAGCTTGTCTCCATGCATAAATGCTTCGAACCACTTCTCCAAATATATACAATGCATGGCGTGCGTGTCTTTGCCTCATTGATGTGTTTTGCATGCCATCTTCCAAAAATAGGTCTTCATGCTCAAAATCGGATAAGTCCTAAAAGCTGAACTTTCCTTCTGCACGCGGGTCCTTCCTGTCCTTCCATGCCTTTGATCATGACCTTCTATCTTTGCGTGGAATCCTTGTCTAATATTTTCCAAGTATTTTTTGATCAACATTACCCCACACTAATCTCATTGTCATCCTGATAATGGGTATCTCTAAAAATTGAAGTAAAGAATAGAATAATGAAAAGAATAAGAATGAAAGAATGCAGATAAATAAAGAATTTCTATGAAGTTATGAGGTAGCCTCCTCTGTATCAGTCTATAGTATCATCTCTAGATACTCCTCTTTTATTGCAGCCTCCAAAACCTGCCATTCAGTGAGTGCTTGCTCTGCTTTCTCTGGGATGTCCATAGCAATGGATTCCAACTCATCCTGCATAATTTCTCCTTTCTCATTTTGCAGAACCAACACAACACTAGACATCGATGTCATTCTTCCTTCTAAAAGGTCTATCTTCTGAGCAATTATATTTCCAAGCTCTTCCAACCGAGTCTTGTGCGGCTCTTTTGCACGCAGGGGCCTCACACTTCTGTTTAACCATTGACAACCTTTCTATGTGGCCCAATGTCTCATCTTTCATCACCTTTACCTGGACATCATTATTCTCTTCAAAGGTCTTGATGTTGATAATATTCTCTCGGAGTGGTGCATATATTTAAAGCCTGGTCCGCTTTCTTCAATACTTCTTGTAATGCCTGCAACAACCCTTCATAAGATGTAATTTTTCTCATCACAGATGCTTTCTCCCATTCGGCATCTTGTTCTGATCTTTCTGGCACTTGCATACGTAGAGTTTCATCTTCAAGAACCAAGTCCACCAACTTTCCCACATAGTGTATCGTTGAAGGAAATGTCTATGGTACCTTGGCCTCCAAGTGTGGCCTTGCTTTAATGACATTGTCCCCAATCTCCTCTGCGATGCTTATGAACATCTCATTCTTCTTCTACGTGAATTCCCTCTCTTGTGTTATGTGTGCTATCTTTGCATCCTTTTTCTTTAAATCCTCATGCAACACTTTGATCGTGGCAGCTTTGTCCATGTTTCTTCTAGCCACCTCAGTAGAAACTTTCACCAATGCATTCTTTGACTGCTCATCTGACATGACAATAGGATTTATTGTCATGTGTCTAGCTTGAGGTTCCTTCTTAGTCTCGAAATGCATGAATCTTTGCACACATCAAAGTTAGGCTCATCCATGTGGGTGTGCATTGACCACGATTTTTTCGAGTGCGCACAATCACCATATCCTCATCCATCAATGCCTATCCGAATAAATAACTTTTGTGCTATCGTGCTTTGGAAGTGGGTGAGGACAATTTTTCCTGCATCCTCTACATACCCCATGAGCTGGTGGAATGTGCTCTCCACTTTTTCTTCTAGACCTTTTCTACTTAGGAACTTTAGCCTCCAAATTTGGGACTTGTGTCTCCATGTCTTGAACATCCTCTGCAGCTGTTCCCTCTCCGGTATTTTCTCTTCTTCTTCTTTTTCCTTTGATGCCTCACCCTATTCTTCTATGTTCTCTAGAAGTGTAGGAGAATTAGGTGTGATTTCCTCTAACTCTTCTACCTCCTCATTTAACTTTAGTTTCCTCCTTCTCTGCGCGGTCACCTCCTTCTGTGGAGAGAGTCTAGGTGATTTATGCACAGTGTTCGGAGTAGCACCTTGGGTCCTTGTTCTCCTAAATACCCTTTTAAACCTGTTCTCCCCTTGGAATACATTAAATTCCTCATCATCCCCCTCTTGTGGCTGAGGTGGTGTAACGACACGCTCAACTTCACGCTGAATTGTAGGATGTCTCCTACCCCTATGCTCCAAACCACCACTATCTTCACGCTCTTCCTCCTCATCCTGTACTTCAATTGGCTACGTGGGCTTAGGCATTGGGATGTTCTCCACTGTATGCTTCCCCTTTGGTGGTGTTGGAAGTGCAAACTCACCTTCCACATATTTATTATTCTCCATCTTTGGCTTCAACTAGGAGATACACCAATGCTGCCCCCACATCTGCTACAACCAAACTTATTGGTTTGATATTCAAACTTATGTGTATCCTCTCTATATAAGCACTTCTTCTAGGATACACATACTTCTTCCTCAATGTATGGTAATCATATTCTACCTTATCTACATTGAAGACCAGTCGGTGCATGTCTGTAAATATATGAACAAATTCTTGAAAATACCTTGCAGTGAATGCATAAGGCAATTTACACCTAGGGCTCCATGCTCCATCTTTCATTGGGAAGCACGTGATGCAAAAATGCTGATATATAGCAAACTGAAATCGTTTCCCTAAAGCTCGCTGGTAGCTCCTTTGGAATGCGCCACTCTTCCCTAAATGCCGCACATAGCTCATGTCATACCAATTCTTCGCCTTTGCTTTACTTCGCACTCTGTCATGGTCCCTTGCATAGGTACTTGTTGAATCTTTCAACTTATTCCTTTCATCTTTCAATTCCCATAGTCTTTTACTTGGATAATGACAACCACCCCACACTCAAGGTATGTGCAGTCCTCTACGCATAAACATTCTTCATATAGTAATGAAATCATTCGTGCAAGCGCGCTTACACAAAAACAACAACTAAATTGACAAAGCATAGCAACAATGAAGGAAATACATAATTGAAAACCTAAACTAAATGGCAATATTGCCTTATTACAAACACCAAGAAGACTTATTTATAGTAGGGCTTCAGCCTACTCCCATTAAAGTAATCGGGTAGCTGTGTTCCATCAAGTGCTTCTACTGGAAGCACCTAATTCAAGTATAGAAGTGATAACATATGGCCCTAACCAATGTACTTTGAGCTTGCTGGATGGCGCAAGAACTTTGAGTCATAAAGAAGTACCATTTGTCCAATCTCAAACTTATTATCCCTTATGTTTCTGTCATGCCATGCCTTTTGCCTGGCCTTTTCCTACTTCTGACTCCATCGTGCTATGGCTCGGCGATCATCCAGTTGAATCATCTTTTCAATACGTTCTTCTAAATCTTGTTCATCAGCTAGACCTCCAGCACATGCAATGCACAAAGAAGGTAACATAAATTCAATAGGAAGAACACCTTCCACGCTAAACACCAAATGAAACGGTGTGGTTTTGTTCAATCTCTTGTAAGTGGTTCTATATGCCCAAAGAATAAGCGATACTTTGTCATCCCAATCCTTTCTTCCAACATCACATATTTTTGTCAAATTCTAGCCCAAAGTCTTGTTGAAAGCCTTAGCAGCGAGTTCTATTTTCCTAAGGATAGTACGATGTATTTTTATGGTGTGCAACCATAAACTCATCTAATAGGATCTTGATTGTCTCACTCAAAAAGTGTGCACCTCTATCACTTGTCAAGCTTAAGGGACATCCATATCTTGTAAGAACATTCTCCCATAGAAACCTAGCTGTTGTTGTAGCTGTTGTACGAGTCCTTCGTAGGTGTTGCTTCGCCCACCGTGTAAGATAATATGTGCAAGAAATGATATAGCATGATCCGATCCTACGTGCAAGCTGGTAAAATAGGTCCTACAATGTCAATGGCCCATTTCTCAAATGGTTCGACACTAGTAATCAGTCTCAAAGGAATCTCATCTCTTTGCCTAGTTTTCCTAGGCTGACAATGATCACACACCTTACAATATTCTTTATAGTCCTTATACAATGTCTCCCACCATAATCCAACAATTAGGATCTTCCAGGCAGTCACATCACCTGCATAATGGCCTCTTGCAATACCACCATGAGCTTATTCCATGATATCCCGCACTCATGCTCTAACACACAATGGCATAATACTTCATCTCTACCTAGCTTGTAAAGGTCACCACTGATTAACATAAATGGTGCCGCGCGTATAACAAGCTGCTTCTTTTCTAATGCTTTCATTCCTTCTGGTGTCATACCTGTTTGATGAAAGACAATAATGTCTTCTAATTCCATGGGCATGCTTTGCAAAACTTATATAAATGTGAATCCGGCATTGTTTCTTCAATTGTGTGCATCCTCTCCTAAATTGATTCTAGATAAATGATCTGGTCTAGAATTGATTTTCCCTGGCTTCACCACAACTGTGAAGTCAAACTCTTGAAATAAGAGCACCCATCTGCATATGTGCCCTTGTAAGACAAGCTTGTTTACCAAGTACTTCAATGCCATATGATTTGTATAAAACACAAATGGTGTTGCTAACAAGTACTGTCAAAACTTGTACAATGCATAGATCATTGACAAAGCTTCGCGCTCTGTAGTTGTATAATTCCGTTCAACAAGAGTCAACTTCCTACTAGTAAAATAGATTGGATGATCTATAATACCTTCACCAGGTTGAGCTAACACAATGCTAATGGCCATACCAGAAGCGTCCACATGCACATGAAATGGTTTATCCCATGAGGGAAAGCGTAGAATGGGCGCGGTAGTAAGTTTCTCTTTTAATATCTCAAATGTGTGTTGTTGCGGTTCTCCCCAATAAAATGTACCTTTCCCCTTCAATAATTATTCCAAGGGTGCAACAATTTTGGCATACCCTTTTATGAATTTTCTATAATATCCTATATGACCTAAAAATCCATGCGCACCTCACTTTGATTGGTAGGCACTTCAAGCCTAAAATGACTGCAACCTTGGCTGGATCAACTAGAAAACCTTCCTTGCAGATTATATGTCCTAACAATATCCCAAATGGCATAGCAAATATGCACTTCTTGATGTTCAAAGAGATACTCAATTGTCTGCATCGTTCAAACATTAAGCACAGATTGTCATAATGATCTTTCACAAGCCCATATCTTTGTCCAATCATCTAGGTAGACCTATAAGAAGTTGTGAATAAAATCCTTGAATGCTTGAACAACTATGCATGAAAATACAACAGACACATTTTTAATCCAAAAGGCATCACAGTGTAGGAAAAATGCCCCATTCAGTAGTAAATGTTGTCTTTTCTTGATCCTCTTGAGTGATCCTAACCTGATGATACCCAGAAAATCCATTTGTGAAAGAATATATTTCATGCCCTTTAAATCCTTCTAGTATTTCCTCAGTGAATAGCATAGGGAATGGATCGTGACGCATGCAACATTCATCTCCCTATAGTCCACACATATCCTAATTTGTCCATCCTTCTTGATATTGATCACCATTGGGATAACCCATTCTGACTCATCAAGGGGCTTGATAATTCTATATTTCAACATTGTATCAATTTCTTCTTTTACCTTTTCATGCAAATTAGGATTCATTCTGTAAGGTCTCTTTCTAACTGGTCATGTACCATCCTTAAGTTTGATCTTCATTTCCCCAAGTGATTCATGCACACCCTTAAGTTCATGATAGCCTTGATGGAATAAGTCCCGATAATCCCGAGTAACTCAATGATTTTTCTACCTCCAAGTTTGACCAAGTAATCTCAATTATGGCCTCCTTAGGCTCAACCTTCGAACCTATATTCACCTTCTTTGTCTTCATGGGTTCGTGGTAGCACTGCACACGTATCCTTGTCTATATATTGTCCAAGACCTCACGTACCCCATGTGAATGTTTAATTTCCAAGTTCTCAAATTCCTCATCATCCACGACGTAAACCATCTTTCCTTTCTCTTTCTCAAGGCAAGTGTGTTCAAGTAGTTTGGAGTCTATTTCTTCTTCCTTTTCAAAACATGCTCCAAACTCTGTCTCACCAAATAATTCCTGAATATGCTCTTCTGCTTTTGCACTATCTCCCATATTTAAGCACTTGAAAATGTTAATGCCTCTTCTACAAGAGGTTTAGTCAAGAAGTAGTCAAAATTTTGGATCATTCTTACGGTCAAACTTTGTCAGTTTCTAGTTTCTCGATGTAGTTTTGCATATACATACCAAGCATGTGCATCCTTGTAGCATAGAATACAATCTATGCACCCAAAGTGAAGGTGGTAATGCTTCCTATCCTACTATCTAGAGTCTCTCACACTGCTGAATGTGATGTTGAATAGGTTGATCATTGTGATAAGTGTAGAGATCTACGTGTAGGTGCATTGTTCCTTACAAACCTAGTAGAAAAAGCTACTCCAATCTCTTCCCATTTTATAAGATTATCTCTATGGACTACCCACCAACGCGCTATTTTCCCACGCAGTGTATATACTAACATATCCCTTCTCTTAACTTGATCTATCCACTGTGTTTCCATGGCCTTCAAAAATGCAGGGAGATCTTCTACCCCTATATACCAAGGTACTTGTGCCACCTGTGGTCAAACCGAACAAAGTCCATTCTTGCGCGCAACCAATATTTTCATCTTGCACGCCCTACTAATTCATATGTACCATGAGCCCAATTATCACAAAAAATACTCATAGTATCACTAATATAATGAGAATCCTCTCACTGTAGGATGCCTTCTTTTGATGGCTCATTGACCTTTGGGTCTTGAATAGCGCGTACATAGACTCTGTTTAAATCCCTCACTTAGAGGCTCAACATAGGGTGTAGAATTCCCATCTGTCAAAGGTATCACAACCCTTTCCTCCTTGTTTTCAAAGTTGATATACCCCTTATTGAATCTCAAGTCAGCATTATTCACATAACACCAAGGGCGTCCAAGCAAGGTTGGAAAATTATCTGCTTCTGCAAGTGCTAATACCTCAAAATCCCCAGTGAACTTGGCCCCTTGTATAGTTATAGATGCATCTTTCAAAACTCCTATGGGAGTGGCCTTAGTCTAATTTTCCATTAACAAAACATTAGATGATGGCTGCAATGGAGGCCTCCCCATTTATACCCATGCATCTAATGTAAGCACATTTACTTATGCACATGTATCAATCAATATGTTGCTCAAAATCCACCCATCCACAACATAATTTAGAGTAATTTATTTTTCATAGTCAATGATATCAGGGGGAATATTTACATGCATAATCTATCATCCGGTCTCAAGACTTGCACGTGGAGTGTTCCCTTTTAATCAAATTCCTAATAGTGGAATAATGTTCTCTTGGCATAACATCTTACACACCTCTCGCAGATCATCGATATCAGTTTGACTGTCTCCGATGCTTTCTTCTGCCCCTTTAGGTACTGTATCTCACCCTAAAGATTCCTTAGCACTTTCATGGTATCTTGGTAAACTTCCTTCTGATGAGCAAGATCTGGGTATCTTGCATGCAAAACCTCCTCCTTGGTGATCGTAGGATTCTAGTGCAATGCCTCTCTCACATGTGTTGCTTCAATGCGTGTAGTAATCTTCACTGTCAATGCCTCAGTCCTTCTATTATCTTGGGCATCCATTGATCTTCTACCACGCGTTGGATTCTAACCATCCCAACACCTTTGTTTTCTTGCTTATGCTACTTACTCAGATGTTCATATAAGTCTGGGCACTCTTCATAGCTATGGTTCTTTCCGCAGAAAGAACATGCAATATTCTGAGGACATTCATGCCTATAGTGGTCAAGAGATTCACACGTATAACATGTTCCATGAGGGAACTCACCTCTTCCTCCACCATGACCTCATCCTTTATATCCACCATGATATCCATGTCCCCTTCCACGACCTCCTTCAAAATGCCCCTCATTCCTATCATAGCACATTTGATTATGGTCCCGATCCTGGTGCTCATTTCTACCCTTAGAATTATCTGTTATACTTGTCTGTCATACTCCAATGTCTATAGCATCCTAGATTTTACCAATCAACTGACAATTCTCGAGTATCATGGGTCATGGACATGCAAATATTGCAAAAGAAAGATACAATCTTCCTTATCATGTGCTGTATCAAAGGACAGTGACTAGCATCATGATTCAAATGGAAAATATCATAGTCCAACAATAATGAGCATATAGTTCTATGAGGGCAACTATCCTTGGTGTGACCTTCCACTTCACAATCTGTGCACCAAATTCCTGAGTGCGTCTCATGGGTTGAATTTGCTGATAGTTTCTCTAACTAATTTTCCATAGCTATAATTTGTGCCTTTAGAAATGGGCTAACTCAAAGTGCAATGCTCCCAGCGCCTCAAAGATGTAAAGCTGCTTTGCAAAGTGCTTTGTGTGGATCGAGTGTATGTCTTATGTGACAGCACCCTTCTAAAAGGTGTAATCAATCCTCCAATGAACCATTGTGCATGCTTGGCTAGTGTGAATATCATAAGACAACTTAGATAGAAGTGTCTTAAAATGAGCATCATACTCACGTACACTCTTAGTAGTTCCTTGCTTGATATCCTTGAGTGCACTTATATTCTTCTACTCGAACTCACGGATATGGAACTCTTTTAAGAAAACATCCCTCAGTGTTGCATAATCCACACAAGTTTGATCAGGGTCAAACTTCCTATACCAGCTATGCACATGCTCTATAATGTAGTGGCGAATTGACTTGCCTTTCACTCAGTAATCGTCATCCCTTTAGTATGCCACAAGATTTCACACATATGCACATGTTCGGTAGCATCCTCTATACCTCTATATTCTGGAAGACGAAGAGACATCTCCATATAGATATTATGTGGTTGTTGTGGACCTTGACCACCTGATCTAGAACCTCTTATGTTCCCTCTACCTCCAAAACCACCAGATCCACTAGAACTAGAACCACCTATACCTCCCGATCCTCCACCTATGGTTGGAGTAGGACCTATAGATGTAATTCCATGTGCTTTGACAAAGTAGTACTATACTGAACCCCTACATACATCTGTGAGGTAGCTCCACTTCCAGAGGTGAATCCAACATTTTGTGTGCTCACATTCTCTGTAGATGATGCACTGAGAATGCTCCTCCATACAACATTGAAGTTGTTTATTCTACCATTGATGTACCCGATCCTTGACTTACTCTTACTTTCCTACTTCCCAAGTTAGTTTTTGGTTACTTGTCATACTAGATACTGAAAAACCAAGCGTAAAGGCTAGGTCACTAGGTGGATTAAGATGTGTGCATGTGGCCCAAGTAGTCTTTGTTGGTGCACTTCTGTGTGAGGCTGAGAAGGGATCTCTATCATGATTTCCAAGATGGGGGAGTTCCTGATGCTCTGGATCCACGTCTTCTACATGAGCCGTAAATCCTTCACGAGCCATCTCTCTCCTCAACACCATACTTTTTGCAACGGAATGCTACTTCTCTATCTCCCTCTTGCGCACCTCATTATACTTAAGCCACCTTTCCTCTCTCTGTTTTTATATCACTAGGTCTGCCATCTTAAACTAAACCTGTTCCTTCCCTCGTGTGTGGTGAATTTTAGTTAGCCATCGGTTTACTTTCAAGGTTCAAAGTTACCATTAAGATCTTGATTGCCAGTGGAATACCTTGCAAATATGTTCCTCTTGGATACCTCAAAACTGAAATTCAGCTATCTCTAGGCATGAGTACGTCGAAATTGAATATTCTAGAATATAACTGTTTAGAACACCACAAAACCATGTATCCACCAAGTGCGAGTCAGATCAAATCAGCATCATAGAGGGCCTGAAATTCTTCCTGTGTCTAGACAAGTGCACGATACCTCCAATTCCACTTGAGATGCATAAGCAGTAAGCCACTCGTATAGTTCTACTGGAAAGATAGCGAAAAATCTCTCATATAAACTATCATACAAGTTTTGTTCTACCCAAGTGCGTGCGTTAAACTCAAATCCACTACTGAACCATCATGCATATTCTTCCTCCAGATCATGTATCCATTCCTCAATACTTGCTAGAGTTAACCGGTACATCTTCATTGTGAACCATCCTGAAAACAACTAAAAATAGGTCCCAACAATGAAACTAATGATGCAAGCCTAGAATTTACCAGATAACACCCTAGTCGTGCTAGCACATCACTCAATGTAAACCGAAAACTCACCCAAAGCGCATAAAGGTACTAGGTCCCTCTTTAGGGTTGTTGTAATATGATGTTAACATGATGAAGGAAGAAACATATAGATTCATAACTAATCCATCATTCTACAATGCATGCTACCCACATATCTATGAAAGAACAAGCTTAAACAGTAATCATGATTGAATTAATAACATGCACTACTCAATTACACACAGAATTACACTTAGATTCAGCCAATATCTTCCATCCTTATTAAATACATAAGCTCCTTACAGTATTGTCAATCTATACCAATGTCAATCTATACCAATGCACGTATGGAACTGATACACACATTCATACATCCAAAATCATACATACATCGCGCTCTTTACTATGTACCTAACATCATATATATAGGGTGGGGACTTTCCCTTCACCGCTTAACTATTCCAGAAATAGGCCGCATGTTATTGATAGCCATACGTCATTTACAATCATAGCCACACATGCAAGTGTGCTATCTATAGTCCTCTTATAGTTAACTGAAGTGTCAATTCTATTCTTAGCTTGTCTCCATGCATAAACACTTCAAACCGCTTCTCCAAATATAGACAATGCATGGCGCGCGTGTCTCTGCCTCGTTGATGTGTTCCGCATGCCATCTTCCAAAAATAGATCTTCATGCTCAAAATCAGCTAAGTCCTAAAATTTGAACTTGCCTTCCATGCGCGGGTCCTTCCTATCCTTCTGTGCCTTTAATCTTGGTCTTTTATCACGCGCAGACTCCTTGTGTGATCTTTGCCAAGTATTCTTTGATCAACAATCACACTTAGTGAAAAACATATAGAAGGTTCGTGTGAAGTGAAAAACATATAGAAGGTTCGTGTGGAAAAATAGAGCATGTTCAAAGGCATGGAAGGGTCAAGAAAGAATCACGTGCAAAGAAGAGAGACAAATTCAGGACTTAGTTGTTTTCACGATGATGATCTATTTTTGGAGATAGCGTGTCGAACACACAAACCGGTTAAAGACTTGCGCGACACACATTGGATATTTTTGGAGGATCGGCTACGAAGCGCTTTGCATGGATACAGGTTGAGAATAGATTTACTACTAACAGTTAACTAGAAGAAGTCTATTATTAGCGCACTTACATGTGTGGCTATTATTATAACAACACGTGGCTAATAATAGCATGCAACCTATTTTGGGATTAGATAAGTGGTGAAGTTAAAGTTCCCCACCCTTATAAAAATGTAGTGAATGTGTAGTATATATATAGAGATAATATGTAATGAATCACAGAAAGTAGAGAGTAGTATGTAAGAACTAGGTTATTGTGAGGTTATGCTACCAAATCTAATGCGCACATAAACTATGGTATTATCTATTATAATAAGCTTATGTGTATTCATCGTGTTTAATGAAATGGAGTGTATTGGTTGAAATAGAGTATCAAATCCTAAGTATAATTGATTATTGCATGCTTGATTTCACAATGGTTATCATTTAAGTTTGTTATTCTCTATATCTAGATCTAAATATGCACTGTAAAATGATATATTAGTCATGGATCTGAATGCTTTAAGTCTTCATCATGCTAACATCCTACAACAACTCTAAAGAGGGGCCTATTACCTTTGCACACTTCGGGTGAGTGCTCAATCTAGGCTAAGTGATGTGCCAAAGCATGCGGGATTTTCTTGGTGAATTCTAGGCTACGTAAGGATTACAACCACGTTGATCTCAAGAGTAACAAGACACAGGGTAAGGATTATAACCACATTGATCTCAACAGTAATAGGGTTAAAAGGCACATGGGTAGATCTAAATAGTGATTTAACTGATAAGGCTGTAATCTTGGAGACAAGGAAGGAGTTGGGGTACACCAAGGGTCTACGTGGCATGGACATTGATAAATTAAAGAAGTACCCAATCATACAAGTAGTTGCACACTTAGTGACAAAGTTGAATGACCAAGAAAGATGGTCACAAGTAAACACAATGTGGCTACACATTGTGAAGAAGATGTCACAGGGAGTGATTTACAACATCTCCAGTTACATCACAGAGACTATCATTGAAGAAGCACGCACAGGAGAGAAAATTAGTTTTGGGGCTGTTCTATTGTCTCTGATGTTTATGGAAATTGGGGTGCCCGATGGGCCAAAAGAGAAAATATGGGAATACCCTATGGAGAACAAGTCACCTATGGAAATATTTGGCAAGTACTTGTGCGAAGGATCAATGAGCAAACCATTCAAGCTAGAGGGCGGAGAAGTGGTATGATAGACTTCGCGTAGCATTTAAAGAAGAGTGGCGCATACCCAAGGAGTTTCCTTCGATGGTAGGTAAGGCGAACTGTTTGTATTCTACAAGTATTTTTCATTGTGCGGATTTGTGATGAAGGATGGGGCTTGGAGCCCATGGTGTAAATTACCATATGCCTTCATAGCATGATATTTCTAGGCATCAGTTCACCGGTTTTCAGATGTGCACCACCTAACCTTCAATGTAGATAAGGTAGATTGTGACTACCATACACTGAGAAAGACATATGTATATCCAGGACAGACTGCCTACATTGAGAGGCTTATCTCAGATGTATTAAACATGAAGTTGGTAAGCTTGGCCATTGGAGACGTTGGAGTAGTGCTTGTGTATCTTCAACTCAAGCCCAAGCTAGAGAACAATAAGTATGTGGAGAATGAGTTCATGCCTAGGGCCGCCAAAAGGTAAGCATACAATGGAAAATTTTCTAGCACCTAAGCCCATAGAGACAATACAAGTAGATGATGAAGAAGAGGAGCATGAAGATAGTGGTGGTTTGGAGCACAAAGTCAAAAGGAAGCCTACAAATAGGGAAGAAGTGACCGTGTAGATACTCCACCCCAACCATAAGAAGGAGATGATGAGGACCTGGATGTAGTACAAGGAGAGCGTTGCTTCAAAAGGGTATTTAGGAGAACAAGAACCCAAGGTTCTACTCCACAATCAGTGCGTAGATCACCTTGACTCTCTCCACAGAAGGAGACAAATGAGAAGAGAAGAAGGAAGTTGAAGCTAAATGAGGAGGTGGAAGAGTTTGAGGAAAGCATGCTCAAATCTCCTACACCTCTAAAGAATGTGGAAGAACCAAAGGATGAAGAAATGAAGGATGGAGAAGAAGGAGAAAAGGAGACAGATGAGACAAGTGCAAGAAACTACTCAGGGCATAACAGAACAAGCTCTGAATCTTGACGCTCAAGTTCCTAAGGGGCCAAGATTGAAAAGAACAAGTGGAGAATATGTTCCACCGTAATGGGCTACGCTGAGGACACAAGTAAAATTATCCATGCCTATTTTTAAAGCACAACAATACCAACAGATTTGTATGGGTGGAGATGATGGATGAAGATATGGCAACCATGCACACAAGGAAGTAGTTGTCATGGTCAATGCACACACACATGGATGAACCAAAATTTGATGTATGTGAAGAGTCATGTGTATCAAAGAGGTTAAAGAAGACACCTCGGGCGACACACACATGAAGTAAATCCTTCTGTTATGTCAGATGAACAAGTGAGTAATGCTTTGGTGAAAGTCTCAATAGAGGTGGCATGACGAAATATGGATAAGGCTGCAACAATTAGGGCGCTAAGAGAAGAACTCAAAACTAAGGATGTAGAAATAGTGCACCTAAAGAAAGAAAAATACTTGGCATAGAAGAATAACATTGTTTTCATCAACATGGCAAAGGAAATTGGGGACAATATCATGAAAGCAAAGCCACACTTAGAGCCTAAGGTACCCAAAACATTTCCTTCAACAATGCATTATGTACAAACCTTGGTGGACTTGGTGCTTGAAGATGAACCTCTGCGCATGCCAACACCAAAGGATCCAACACAGGAAGAAGAGTGAGAAAAGGCTTTGTGATGAGAAATATTGCATCATATGAGGGATTTCTCCAAATCTTGCAGGAGGAATTGAAGAAAATAGATCAAGCGCTGAATATTTGTATAGCCCCGAAGCCGTTATAAGAACCAAGACCATTTTGGAAGACAATGAAGTCCTAAAGGCCATGAAGGATGAGACATTGGGCCACGTAGAATGATTAGCGCTTGTCAAGTAGAAGCACGAGGCCCTTACAACAACACAAGAACCACACAAGGAAAGGCTAGATGAGCTTGGGAAACTCATCATGCAAAAGATGGACTTATTAGAAGGAAGAATGACTGCAATGTCCAACATTGTTTTGGTCTTGTAGAATGAGAAAGGAGAGATTGTGAAAGATGAGCTAGAGTCAATTGTAGTGGATATCCCAAAAAAGGCAGAGGCCGTGCTCAATGATTGGCAGACTTTAGAGGTGGAAATAAAAGAAGAATATCCAGAATTGATTCCTCAGGTTGAAGTAGATGATGTTGTAAGGTAAACTCATTATTTTATTCATCAAAATTATTTCTATTCTTTGATTCATTTTGGTGACAAACCATTGTCGGGGCAGAAATGCAATTAGTGTGGGATAATCTTGGTTAGTCAAAATATGGAACTTAACAAAAAACATACAAAAGGTTTGCGTGGAAAAACAAAATGCGTTCAAAGGCACGGAAGGGTCAGGAAAGAATCACGTGTGAAGAAGAGAGACATATTCAAGACTTAGCCATTTTCACGATTATGAGCTATTTTTGGAGATAGCGTGCTTCAAACACACAAACCGATTAAAGGCTTGATGAAGTGTTTGCATGGATACATGCGAGAATAGATTTACTACGATGATTAAATAGAAGAAGTCTATTGTTAGCACACTTGCATGTGTGGCTATTATTGTAATGGCGCATGGATAATAATAGCATGCGACCTATTTTGGGATTAGATAAGCGGTGAAGGGAAAGTCACCACCCTTATAAAAATGTAGTGAAGCGTGTGTAGCATATATATACAAAGATAATATGTAATGAACTACGTAGTAGAGAGTAGTACATAAGAATTGGGTTATTGTGAGGTTATGTTGTCAAATCTGATGCACACATAAACTATGGTATTATCTATTGTAATAAGCTTATGTGTATTCATCGTGTATTCATCGTGTTTAATGCAATGGAGTGTATTGGTTGAAACAAAGTATCAAATCCTGAGTATAATTGATTCTTGCATGATTTATTTCATCATGGTTATCATTTAAGTATGTTATTCTTTAGATCTAGATCTGAATATGCACCTTTGTAGAATGATAATGCTTTAAGTCTTCATCATGCTAACATCTTGTAAAAAAACCCTAAAGAGGGGCCTGGTACCTTTGTATGCTTGAGTGAGCACTCGGTCTAGGGTCGAGTGATGTGCCCGCGCGCTGGGATTTTCTTGGTGAATTCTAGGTTGCATCACCAGAGACTTGTCGGATCAATACTAAAGGAGGGATTCATATGTGTACCCCACTTCAAGGAGCTTACACATAAGTGAGATGCAATATATACATTAGTTAATTGTGATAAGGAGAGAATATTAAGCTCATTAAGAGATAGGTTTTCCACAAGTTACATCTCCTGTGCATTGGGCTTCTAAGAGAGAAGTTTTATAGTAGGTCACTATTAAGGGTCATTAAATAATTGTGTATTCAATGTTTAAGACTCGGTTTAGTATAATTTCAACTAGAGTTGTAATGCCAATGAAATTTCACTATTTCTATTTTCCCTCGATTCGGTCTCGATAAATGTTATTAAAACAAGTAAAAATACTATTCATACACCAAAAATGATCCAAATAAAAACTTCTATGTTGAATATTTCACATGACCTACTTATTTCAATCAAGATAAAACTCCATAATATTCACTATGGTTATCATATGCATTATCATTTAACCAACTACTTATAAAAACAAAACCATCCAATTGCATTTTGATTACATTCCTAAATCAAGATTTACAATTTCTCTTTCAAAATGAATTTATTGATTTTAAGAAAAATAATCGTAAATACAATCTTTGAGTAATGTCGAGCATTTAAATTTTCTCCACAACACTTGCCACCTGTAACATGTGTCATAAAAATGTTGACATGAATTTCACTTGGCCTATATAACAATGATATCACACAATTTCATTTACTATTGTGTATGTATATATATATATATATATATATATATATAGAGAGAGAGAGAGAGAGAGAGAGAGAGAGAGAGAGAGAGAGAGAATACTACACAATGTTTAAATAGTGACATATTTTGGCTCATTCTTATCTTGAAAATCAACCTATTTTGGCATTTTTCGACATGTTTCTTACAAGAAATTGTGCTAAAGTTTGTAGTGCAAAATTGACACAAACACGGTGCAACTGAAACTTTTAGTTGTGTTGAATTAGTGTCAATTTTGCACTACGTTAACACCATTTTGTGTCTAAACTAAATCTACTTTATGCCATCCCAAAATGACACAAGACCTACATCATTAACAATAATGGATGGTGTAAATGTGACAGAGAAATTGTTTGATATATTTTTTAAAAATAAATATAATTAATCATTATTACAAATGGTATAATTACGAGTAATTATATACATTTTTCTCATTTACAACTATTAAACATTATATACTAAAATTTTAATTACATTGAATTGTTATTGAGGAATTGTATACTCATAATTTGTAAAGTATCCATTTTTATTAATAATAAAAATATAATGTTTCAATTCAAAATGTGATTTATAATAATATACAACAACGTAATTTTGAGGGAGTACTTACAGGTACCTTCGAATTAAAAAACAAATATATGTAAAACTACATCCTAAATATCCCAATGATCGGTCTCATCCTCCCCGATCCTCACAGTCTTCCTTCCTAAAATTGATCCTCCTTGTCTTCCTCATCATCCTCTTCATTTTCCTCATTATCCTTTCCCTTATCAACATCATCTTCATCCTTCAAACTATTTTTACCTTGACAAAATATAATGATTAAATGTTAAAAGTGTTTAATTTAAATTTATAGTTTACATGTACAATAAATTGAGGACTACATGTCTTACATATATGTTGGTGCTCATTTTGAGCTTCTATCTAAAATTGAATTGGCCCTCTCGATTTTTTCAATTACCCTTAACTCTACTAGTGCAATACCTTGCATGGATTCATCGACCCTTAAAATATTTTTCCTTTGGCCTTGGTTATCGAGTACGAAAAAATATATGTCGAGTGCATGCACGCTATATTATTCAAATGCTAACACTTTAACAAGTTTACATAGTTTATGGTATGATAATGATCTATAGGTTTGAAAAATAAGTGACCAAACTCTAAGTGGTTCTTTATGGAACGCTCACCTTTGAGTTGAGGCATTTTTCCTTTATAAAATTGCAGTCAATGTGTATGTGTAGGATGTAAATCAATATCCACCACTTGACGAAATGAAATATTTGGAGAATCTATGGCCTCATGCGAGCCCATTGAGCACATTTACATTTTGTACAAGAGATGTAACATGTAAGGTATTCCTAATAGAGGGAATATTCTATAAAATATTGTAATAAATGGGAGGGTGTCTTTATGACATTACACTTTGAAAATTCACATATCATATGAAAAATGCACCCCAAGCCTTGGAGGGTGAGGGAGACACATTTCAAATCACTAACATGCTATGAAAAATGAGCATCACATGAATGCTTGCACTTAGCACTCTCGTAACTCATGTGTGATTGCAAAGTGTGCCCAAATGCCTAAGACACTGAAGGTGTACAAATGACATCTTGTTAACACCATTCAAAATTGAGTATCCCATTGTACTTCACATTTTGCATCCTTGAAATTGCTGCAGAAATGAAAAATGTGCCCCGAGCCCCACTCCCCGCCAAAGAAGAATGCATGGATGACTCACATTCAAATAAGAAATATAAAGATCAACGACTAGGATTGAATGAAATTAATTAAGGCTTCTGTTATTAATGTCTTTCATGTGAAATACTATATGTTTGAAATATAGTTAATTTTTTCACACTGCTACCCTATTGTGAAGAATTTAAGTGCTTCAGAGCCCTCAAAGAGAAAATTGTGGTTGCATGATTGAAGTGAAGAATTACAAAAGTGGTTTGTGGGAAAATTGGGGTGTTTTGTGCATGTGTATGGTTTGAAATTGACATCTCAATATACTCAAGCATGGGTAAGTTTTCAAATTCTAAGATTCATAGGTTTTCATTTTCTTAAAATGTTTTTAAGAAAGTTTGAGGCTCACATTTCCGCTCCTATACATGAGGCCCTTCCTTTCTCTATGTTTAATTAGGGTAATTTCTTGCTCTACTTCTCAAAAAATGGAGATCAAACTGGTCGATACTCTAGTTAACTCTCATATCACGAGTAACTTAGATGAGGTAATAGATACCAATCTATGGAATGTTGGCCTAGATGATTTCCTACAAAGACTTCATGCCTCGAGTAGGAGTGATTTCATGGAAAAAATTGATGCTAGTGGCATTGATTTGGCCTCCACCTTCCCTCCTTCTATTCAATGCCTAGAATTGGTATGGGCATGTGTAGAAAATTACAACCTAGAGACTATGGAGGTTTTGGATGGTAGTAGTGTCAGGTTTCTTTCATTGTCACCTGAAACATTCAAGGCAATATTAGGATTACCCAAGATTAAGAAGGTGGTGGGAATTACTATTGAGTCAATACAAAATTCATGGGTGATAATTGTCTTAACTCTCTCAAAATCATGAACAATCATTTGTTATTAAAAGCTAGGATTTCTCACACTAGAGTCACTAAGAAGTTAACTAGGTCAGATTTTGTTGAGAGGTTGAGGACCTCATTACTTTGTTAAGAAGAATAGAAGGTTTGAAGACTAATTATAGTTTTCAAGAATGGATGTTCAATTACATCCAAATTATCTTATTGATAAGGAAAAGATCTTTGGGAAGAATTCATAAGCAAGTCCATCCATGACCAACTCATAAAAATGGTTGTACAAATTTGAGAGGGATCTACACTAAGATGTGAATTTTATATGACCTCCTACCTTATCTATAACATTGCATGCCAAAAATACCTCCTAGGAATTCCAAGAAAGAGGGATTTATCAGACTCTAAGGTATATGATGTTTATCCTCAATTGAATTTGGAGAATTAAAAGGTGAATTTAGAAGGACAAATGATGCCTTGTTTGCACCAATTATTTGTCTCTTCAGACTAGAGTGGGAGCGATTCATAATATCTTGTAGTTGCAAGAAAGGTGATTAATGAATATGGTTGTTACTCATATAATTCATATTTTTCACCTACATAAGGGTAAGTGGTTTTCAAGGTACCCCTTATATGTTTCCCAAGTATTTAGATGATAAATGGGCACTTATTGACCTTCTAGGAAGTTGGAAGAGGTACATAAATTGATTACATGAAAACATAAAACCAACATCAAATTCCCAATATCAATTAGAAGATATACATGCTCTACGGTTGTTAAAGCTAGACTCTTAGATGAAGAGATGAACATATTAAAATTGATAAGTTTCAATCAATACCCAATTATGACATTAGATGGGTAATGAGTACAATCTTGGGAGGCTCATAGGAGCATGAACCACACTATGAAGACTTCTGGATGGATTGTAGGGATGAGGAAGAAGTCAGATTAAGGGACTTCTCAAGAATGACTTTGCAACAAGTAATTGATTTCAAGGTAGAAGTTGTTACTCAAGGTCTTTTGGATGATAATCAAGTGGTGAGCCAATATTATATTGATATGAAGTTGGTTGGGCAACTTGTGAAACCATTAGATTGGAATAAAGTAGAGCCACCATAGTTACATATCAAACTGTAGATGTAATGAGAAGAACCTTGACATGGTTGATAAAGAAAGGGTTGGAATTTTCATTACAAAATATTTGGTATTAAAAGAATTTAGAGATTTGAGAATTTTCATTGATGATGTCCTCTTTGAGGGAAGGGGAAAGTACAATGGATCATTTGAAGAGAAAGGCACCTCAACTCCCTTCTAAAAAATGACTTATGGAATGATAGAAAAATGGATTTCCGCCACAAGTAAGAAAGGTACTTATGTGTCCTTTCTAACTCAAAAAGCTGAAGAAATGTTGACAAAAACTATGGAGGACCCGATTACCCAAGATTTCACATTTGCAAGCAAGGGTTCCACATGCCTCAAAGTAAAAAAAAAAACTATAGTAACCCTTCAAGATCCACCTACCAAAGGAAAATGAATGAGAAGATACCTACCACATGCAGATCAAGAGATTGGATCAACAATGGGATCAACACAAGCAGAGGGTGGAGAAGAGGAACTAAATTTAAAGTATTTTAAAATATATAACGATGTAAACCCATTGGTAAGGGGAGATACTAGTACACCTCCTATCAATAACATTGCAACTCTTAGAGCATAAGAGAAAAATATAGAGATACTAAAAGTAATAAATATTTCCCAATCAATTGAAAGCAAAAGGAACATCTATTACAAAACTCAGAAAAGATAGTTTCACAAATTGAAGTGATAGATGTTGAAGAGGAGGAAGCAGTCAAACATAATTTTTGTTAATTTTTACTATAAGGCCTTACAAAAGATGAAGGGGTTGATATCCCTCTGTTGGATAATCAACCATTGGAAACTCTAGAGGTACACATTGGTAAGCAAGGTGCAACTATACCCAATAATCTAATGCTGAAATGCCTATAATTAAAGTATTACCAGTTCAATTAGGCACCAAAGAGGAACCACCATAAGGGAAGCCATACATGAAGGGGGAAAACCCCAAGGGAAATAAAATGTTTCAAATTAGCCCATGGATCACTAGAAATGGTCAATAAGAATCTTGTAATTCATGAAGTAACCAAAGTCTAGGAAAGGGAACAAGCCTAAGAGGAAATTCAAAAGCCAACCCACACAATTGTATCACCCATAAAGCATAAAACATATAAGCAAGAATTTGGGCGGTTAGGGGCTTGTTTCACAAACTAAGGCAAAGAAGGTAGTAATGGAGGCGAAGTTCCTCAAATTCAGTTTCTTATTTTAGAAATTTCTCCTACTACCTCCAAGGAGATTATAGCCATCCCTAGTCCATCTCAACAAGTGCCCCAAGCTCAGAAATAGGGAATACCCCTACAATAGGATGGTTGGGAGTTGCACTCCCAAAGGAAGAAAAAGTGAAGATTCAATTAGAGGCTTTCAATATATAGAGAATGTCTTATTATCCAGATAGCCTAAGGCCCCAAAGAAAGCAAGGGTGTTGTCAAAAACCCTTATGGATCCCCAAGGGCATAGAACATTAGAAATTGTAACTCCCAAGGGGGATATATAAAGAAGTGAGGCTACACCTACTGATTACCAAATCACTCACATCCCTTTGGGGAAACCTACTACAGAGGTTTTGAAGCATGAAGCTTCAATAGCCATATGAGGTCTTATCCAAAAAATTGCGAGGATAAAGAGACCAAAAAAACTTAAGTAAAAGGTTGATATTTTTCAACCTATGTACAAAAATGGCTACAAACCCCTTCCGAGGGTTGATAAATTACCACTTCTATAACTCGAAGCATTAGCAACAAGCTGATTTAAGGGACAAAACTAATGCTACTAAAAATGGGAGGATAAATTGATCAAAAGAGGCACTAAGGCCATAAGAAGCATTATGGAATGTTAAAAGCATGTCTCTAAGAAGTTAAAGGCAATCGAGTAGTAAATCAAAAAAATTCGGGATGAATTTGATTATTGGGAAGTAATTTTTCCAAAGCTCGAGGCAATGACCCAAATGGATGACCAATTAGGAGAAGATGAAGGTATTGTACCCCCTGATCATAAAGGACAACAACATATGTATGAAGGATCCATCATGTTAAGAACAAAAAAATTAAGGGGATGCATTGAAAAACTCACTATAATAAATGATAAGACAAGGGAATGTATTTATGATATGGATTCCAAACTTTGAAGAATAAATCCCATCCCAAACAAGATCAGATTCAAAGATACAAATGTAGATAATTTAATAAAAATTCTTCAATAACATATCAAGGAGGGCTAGAACTTGCTTATTCAATTTTTAATTATGCTTCCATTAAAAGACTCGTTCACTTGGAAGGAATGGTGAACAAATTAAGAAAAAGGGTAAATAAACATAGAGGTATCATAAATGAATTTTAAATTTTTGTAAGAGAGTAGGGACTAGTGTTTGTTTTCCACACTGGTCTAGATGAGGAATTTCTTATTGATATGTTTAAAAGGTTTGACATCTACAAAGAAAATTTGAAAAATTAGGATGAAGGTGAACCAATTGAGCTATATCCTGCATAAAATATTTGTAAAAACATGTAACATTTGTATATACAAAAATAAAAATGGGGATTCTATAGGGGCCTCCACCCTTGGAGCTTATAAAACTATTTTTGATATACATGTACAAAATATTTTTGTAGCTAGTATAATATAAATTAATTTATACAAAATCCTCTACAAAAATAGGGAGACAAGCAAAAATTTTCTTCTTCTTATATTCAAATTATTTACGATCCAAGGCACCATATACATATTCCACGTTTCAGTCTACCTCGGGACATGCCCTTGGCCATGAGGTATTTGATGCTTTCCTTGGGCCCTTCAAAATTGTAATCAACTCTGTCTTCTTTCGAAAATAGCTTTCCCACTCTACTAGGTTAGATCCTCCAATAAGGTATGCGTAGTCCCACATCAGGAAACAACCTTGGATGTTTGGGTTGGCTTGGGTGTATCAAAATGGACTAATGAATATTTTTAACACTTTTTCAAATGAGGTAGGGGTATCACAAGAGTTTTTTAGAGGGAGACTTTTCCATGGATTTTTCAAGAACAATAAGTCTTTTTTCCACTTCTGAAAATCTACAGGAAGTTGACGTTACATCCTCTTGGGTCTCATCCACAAGTACTAGAGGTACATCATGCAGAATTTTGAACTTTGCCATCTTCAGGGTGAAGAATTTCTATGATAGATATATGGACATATCATTAATAGTCAGCCTACAGTGAAGCCATAACTTTTTCAATTTATTTGGCTGAACACGATCTTTCAGATGGAAGAGATGATGAAATAGAGTTTAAGAGACAAAATAAAGGGGTCATCTTGATAATATTTCACATAAAAGCCAACCGCACTATGTTGGGAGTCAAGGGTCCAATAGACTCGGTTTGGTCTTCAATATTGAACAACATCTTGAAAAAATCCTGCACTTTGGGCTCGGAAGATTGAAAATTGCTCATGCAGGCTTTAGAAGAGAGCTCAAATAATTTAGTTCCCAACTCTAATGTTTTCATTTCTCAAAGGAAACTTTGATAATTATCTCGATAGAAGCATTTTCCCGTAACATTGAGAGAAAATTATGAATTCATAGGAAAAGATGATATTTTATAGTATGTTGATCTCTAGAGGAGTCTATGCGAGAAAATCATGTTGGAATTAAGTGTAAAATAAATCTAAATGCTTAGCATGTAATAAGACACAAAATTTGGAATCATTCCCACCAAAAGAGGCATTCCTTAGCTTGGATGAAAGATTGCACGAGGGAGACATCATATCTAAAGAAGGTTACCATGGTTTTCCATTTCCCAAAGCTTATCTTCTAAAAGTTAGGCATCAAATCAGTTGGAATGGATGCGTCGGAAGAAAAATCATTTTATTATGACTAAGCACATGAGTGAAATTGACAAAATGGAAAACAAAAAAGAATTTTTGGCATAAGATGGAATATCCTGCACATGTCCACATCTCCAACTAAAAAATAAACCATTCAAAGTTGATTGTTAGAATTGGAATCTTTTTAGTTAAAAAGGATTCTCTCTATGGTGGTACAAAAAATCTCCTTTGATGCGCACATGAGATCTTTTCAACAAGTTTTGGGGGAAATTGGGTTTTTATTTCATGGAATTTTTATCCTCATAATTATGGGGGTTGTTTTCTCTGGTGAGTTAAAAGAAAATTTATATAGCTCGGGAAACCTATTCCCTCTTTTGAAAAATGGACGAGCTTTTAGTTTTAAGGTCCTTATGCCAAGGTGGTTGCATTATACATACATGGCAAGAATTGAAGGCATGTAATCCATTTCCCCTTGTCAAGAAACTAAGATTCAAATTGAACATGTCTTCTTTTGATTTAGTCTATGCTTTTATTTCTTGTATGTTGAATGTTGATTAATGAGTTACAAATTTTACTGCAATCTATTTTTCCATTGCATATGTATCTAGTACAATAGATCAATCTATGGTCATTGCATATTTTTGGGTACTAGATCAATATTGTTTTGTAATACTTACTCTACAATATTTGATATAGCTATAAAATTCTTGTTGTAATCTTCTTGTTGAATGATTTTTTTGGCCTTAGAGTGTATCTTTGGCATATGAAAATGGGAGCAATGAACATTTAATTAGAAATCTTATATGAACATTCATGTAAAGTGTTTTGAAGGTTGTTTAGAAATATTTATGTTGATTGAGCATCAATGATGCAAATTTCTCTTTAAAATTTTTATTACTTAATCTCATGTTCTCTACATTACGTAGTAGTAGACTATCATGGTGGTTGTTGATACTTTGTTTTTGAAAATTGACCATCATATACTCATTTAAAAATTAAACATATCTTATTGCCTCTACAATATCAAAACAATATTGAGATCTACACACCACACTTATGTTTTATTCCAAACATCATTGATAAACCTTTTTTCACCCAAAATTACCATTTAAAATGAAGTATGAGAATCATATTCCACTATCTTTAGTAACCTATGTCTGATTTACTGAGTACGTGTGATATCTTTGTGACAAATATTGTGAGTGGATATTACATTCATGGCCATACTCAACTCAGATTGAACCACTAGTAAAATTGAGAGAAATTAAATGCAATAACATCTTTCTTACATTTAGGCTACCCGAGGGTTATCTCACCTTGGTTTAGGACAGAGCTAAAAGTAGTAGGATCATGTCATCCCCTCTGTACGTGCCTCCTAGTCATCCCAAAAACCTAGTACAAAAGATAGTGTCGGATATATCCCCAAATACAAACAACATACCCCCAAATATATCATTCTCTAAGCCATCCTACCCTTTGAAAATGATGTTAGGTCCCATGGTGTAAAAGCGGGAACCAACATGGTACAAACCGATTATCTTGGGACCAATGATTAAAGGATTTTGTGTTCCATCCCAAGTATCTCAATTCCATACACACTTTATTTGTCGTGTGATTCTTATAACACTCTTCCCATGAAGATAAATTTATGATGAAATTACATACATTAATCAAAAAGTATTAAAAAAACAATATAACTCTATAAATAGATAATACATAACCTACCAATTTATTAACGACCTCATCTAAGTTTTTTTGGCCAAAAAAATGATTTGCCAACAACCCTTTTCAGAATATAGCCTCATACCCCTTGGGCACATTAATTTTAAACCTACATAAATTGTGATATGTATTAAATTTTTAATCGATAAACACATAATTAAATTACCATCGCATTCGACCATAGACCATATTTATCTTTTATAATATGTGAATGAAAAGTAGGAAACATAAAATATCAAATTAAATTAAACAATTTATGAACTACATTTCCAAACTTTAAATACTCCTCTTTACAATGCAAAATGTCAACAAATATCATTAATTTCATTAACTAACATGCAACCTTATTAGTGTCCTCTATTAGCATATTGTCACACAAACCAAACCAAGTGTATTTCTCCATTTTGGGAGGTGAAGACATCTCCTCTCATCATCTATGTTTCCTTAATAGTAAAATTGCAAATTTTCAATATAAAAATATTTTAAAACTATAAGTTGTTTAATTAAAAATTATATTTACACAACATAATTACCCTCAAATTCCTCTTTATTTTCCTAAACCCTTTTGATGCAAATTTTCCAATTAGCTTTGGGTCGTAGTGGGTCCTCTTGAACTTGGTGAAAGTTACATCAACCGGCCTTCCGTATCCCTCAAGTGGGATTTGTAGCCACTCTAAATGACAATATGAATGAATCAATTTTCATGTTTAGTCAACTATTATTATTTTTAAATACTTGTAAACACAAAATTGAAGTCACTTAAAGTAACATATAAAATAAATTGAAAATAACTTAAACTTATAAAATGATAATCGAAATGAATCAAATTATTCTATCTCAAATAAAATATATTAAAATACTTACTTGCCCCAAATATCCATTAATATCATCATGTCATCACTTACATAGAGGTCCATTTTTAAGTCCCCTTACACCCGATGTTTATAATTACTATGAACAAGATGAGAGGGTATATTAAAAAAATTGTTCGAAAGGGCATGAGTGTGTGTTATCCTCCTTTAATATGCTCGGGAGTAGGTAATTCATAGTTTTTGGGGTAGTCTCTTGCAATTTCACTTTTTTAATTTTTGTATTACAAATAGGATAAGAGGGACTTGCCTCGACGAGGATTTGCAACAAATTTTGACTCATTATAAAATAATTAATCAAAATCACTTTAAATAATAAATGAAAACTTTATACCTCTACACAGATGAATCCCTCATCTTATGACTTCCCTCATCCTCATGTTAGTTGATATGGGATGTAGACATGTCATAATCAAATCATATTATAATTTTTCACTCAAGAGATTTTTTTATATTAGAAAATAAATTATAAATTTATACCTTCACATAGGGGATACCTTAAGATAATATGATGGATGTGTGCTCGTTTTACCATCATCATCCTTCCATCGGTCTATATGGGAAGTAGACCTGTGATACACAAGTGGTATTAGAATTGTTCAATGAAATTAAATAATTTTGTAATTAAAAATCAATTATAAATATATACCTCCATGTTGAGTCCCTAGAGGTTGAGAGTCATTATACATCTCTTGTAGGTATCATAAGTAGTAGACCTGTCATTATGAAGATGTATAATTATAATTTTAAATATGATTTTTTTATTAAATTACAAAATATATTATAAACTTATACCTCCATGGTGGGCACGTAGAGGTTGATGAATGTTGAGGTGACACATGGGTTTTGTCTAAATCCTCATCCATGTCATATTGTGCCAAACCTCGATCTTGGAGTCGCCACAAGTGAATTCATTAAATGTATTTATGATTAGATATTAAATATTTATCGGAGGACTCGAGGTCAAATGAATATAATAGTAATAAGTAATATCTATCCTATAAGAAACAAATAAGTGTGTATAATAGGGAAATAAGAGTTACTTAGCTTGTATCGATAGATATAGACTAATTTTGGGCTATGAAATAGGGTGAGAAGGCTAAATCTGAATTGTGTATGCTCGAATGAGAAATTGGGACATGGAACCTCTTCAAACGGGACCTCACGGGCACCAAGTGTATGAACTAGGCACTAGTTTCATGGCGGAACTATGCTTATGATATTTTGTGGTCGACCTTGTCTTCTTATTTTCATTCTCTATTACATCCACTTTATTGTAGGTTTTTATCGTCACACCGAACTCGAAAAAAAAACCTAGTTATCTCGCACAAAGCTTAAGCAAACATTATATGGAATAAATAATGCATATGCTTGAGTTAGACCTCGACTCGACAAACCAACCCAATGTGATTTTCACAAGCACCGTACTACATTTTAGACTATATGTAGTTCTATTTTGTGTGTGATCAAATTGTGTCTCTTTAAAATAGGTTTCCCTTATGCCAGTCACACCAAGATAGCAAGATATAACTAATTTTCCCCTAAGATGAATGTGTGAGATGGAATTTAGATATATCCCCTCATATGCAGTGAATAATGCATCCCAAATGTAGTATTTGAATGTCACTCTTTTCCCAAGTAGTAGATAGTAAGTATTAGCCCATGTTTTCCAACCCCTAATAATGGTGAGTAATTCATGTGTATATATGATTCATTTATTTGAATTTCATCATTAAAAACTAAAAAGGCCTACCCAAAGTGATAAGTAGTAATTTAGAAAATATTAAAACATTGTGGCATTTCAAACTTGAAAAAGAGAGGAAAAGGACAAAAGTTCCCAAAGGGGATAGTAGTACTTGGGCACTCTTGTCCCTAATGGGTGGTAGTGTCTGGGATGCTCAAAGGATAAAACAAGAAATTAAATGTTGGTTCATGTGTTTTCCAATGTCCAAAAGTAAAGTGACCATTTGAGAAAAGAAACTATCAAGAGTATAAAAAGGGATAAAGCAATGTAAAAGAAAACCAAGTTTTGTTAATGTATAGTTTTCTTACGTAGGAATCACACATATAATGACATACTTAAAGGTGTGATGTAAATAGAAAGTGCATGATTTTGTGACTATATTTCCCCCACTTTATGTTAGTGAATGAATATTTAGTAGAATAAAGTAGATAAGAAAAGTGTACCTCTTGGAGAGCCGAAGGGATATGTAAACAATAACGTGCCAAATGAGGATTGTTCTTGATACCGTCTTTGAATGGAGATTGTAGAATGCGTATTATGAAATATAGAAAAGGATACATATACTAAGGGTGATCTTGTGTGTATAGTAGAAATGATGTCTAAATTTTTTTCCTTGGATCTTGTCTTTGTTGGAGCATCTTATGCTTGAGATTGTTCTTTGTTCCATTTGTGCTTTGCCTTTTGTCGAAGTAAGGTCGGAATTGGAAAATAAGATAAATGTAATCAATGATCATGATAAATGAAATTAAACTTTAACTTAGTAAATGTGAAAATAGGAAATTCTTATTGAAAAAAAGTGAATCAAGGATATAGTACACATGTTGTCGTGAGAGAAGAGATAAAATTGTTCCTATATGTTTTTGCCTTGGAGACCGCTAGAATAGTGCTGAGGATTTAGGTATCCTATTTCTAAGGGAAGAATATTGGGAGAGTTGTAGGATTTTCCCTCCAACCATTAAATCTTCCCCACATATAAGTGTCCCTAGTGATGGTCACAAACCCAATAGAAATTGGTCACTGATGATCCTAAGAAAATTAAGTAATTAGTTCCCTTGCTCAAAGTCTATAACTTACCACTGATTTTGTTCCTGTTGTTCCTGAAAATGAGTATGTGATGTTGGAAATTAGAAAATACTATCATTGAGAACCTATTGATTATGTAATGTACTTTTTAATTCCCCATGATATAATTTCCTAGGTGGGACACTATCGACCACCACTTCTATCTATGTTGGGAACTTTTGTACCTGCACCGATTTTGTCCCAAGTTTGATTATGAACATGTTTCTTAGCTCTTGTTTACTATGATTATTATGTGTACTAATATGTGTTTGATATATGAACTTCGAGAGGGTGAAATAATAATCCAATGATTTCCCCACTCGTTTGGGGTGCATGAGATAAACCAAGAAGAGTGTGTGTAATGAACCCTTACACCAAAACCTCAAGGCACTAATGAATCCATGCACTAGGATCATAACATCCCACCATCCTTTCAGAGCTGACCTTAGGTTGGGATGCACCCACACTCCCATACATATGATCCCCACTTCACTTCACCAGATTTTAGGTTCCCCACGGGCCCCAACTACATAACATAACCAATCGAGTGGGATTCAAACATGGTTGGTCACTCTGTGACCAAATGTAATGAAATGTTATGCTAAAACCTTGAGACATTAGTGAATCCACACACCAGGATCATAACAACATGGCCCAAATGAGGAAAGATGAAACTAATGTGCACATCTGAAATATAACTCTTGTAGGGGGAATAGGGACATATGCATGGTAACAACCATGATGCATGCAAAATAATGGAAAATACTAGCCAAAATTGTTAGTCACAAACATGCATGGTATGATGTAATAGAAACTAGTCAAAACACATAGTAACATGGAAAATTACACAATGAGTATCGGTTGAAAACATGGGACACCAATCGGGATGTTGCAAGAATCTCAAAGCTATCAAGTCTATAAAATAAAACAAACAATCAAGCATAGGGCATAGCCCGCAAATAATGAAAATCAAGATACAAGCATAAAAAAGATACAAACAAAGAAGATAACCATGGTTGGAAGTAGACCTCCAATACAAATGCTACACATGAAGCGCTTATTAGCATGTTAAAAAAAAATGATAGTATGCCATAATGTATACAAATAGAAATAGGAATGAAAATAGTAGGTATTTCCATGATAGAACCTACATATAGAGAAATAATAAAGGTAGATGACCCGAGGATTTGTAGTGGGACTTGTAGGCAATAGTGCCTAACATCATAGATCATGTAAAAAATAGTAAGTGATATGCATTCACTTCAAAAATACCATGTGAATGCATGTATAAAAAAATGATAGAGCATACTATGAATCCAAGTAACATGATAAACAATGTGCAACATAGAATATTACGAGCATGAAAGGATACATTCAATCAAGATCTGTGTTAATGTTTTTGGATTTTTTTAAATATGTAAACATGAAATTGAAAAACTATGTTGGTGAGAACATTTGTTAGTAGGAAAAACTAGGTACCTCCACTAACGTTCATGGGGCTATGCCCCTTTGCATTGAATGATGCAACTCCCATTATTGAATGTAACTAATCTAAGCCTAAACTAAATGTTGTAGGTTGGCCAAATAGGTCGGGGATCACACATGAACACTTCATTGAACCTGTGGAAAGGTTCTTATATGGGTATAAGGGAGGAAATTATAGCGATGTAAGGATAGGGAGAGAAATTAGGAAAGGAAGGTTATTGTTGTGACTAGGCCAATTGCAGAGTTCACACCCAATAACCAAAGTAGTTCAACATTCAATATAGACAAAAGAAACAATTAAGCTATCTAGTGAGATGGAAAACCCAGACACCAATTTCTTATATTCATCTATAAAATATGCAAAGCTCTTTTTGGATCACTATGCTTGCAAAGTGAATAAGAGAGAAATAGAGGAAAAATATGAAAAAGATAATAGAATAAATGTAGCTTTTATTTCATGTGTAGTGATGAGTACAAAGATTCAATTAATCTACAACAATTCACAATTGCTGCTAAAAATATTAATCTTTAGGATCTTCTTGAGTTTATTCATCCTCGAGAACGTGAAGTGATTCAAGGTGTTCATACCTTATTTGCAAAGCTAAAACATACCTCCAAATTTCATGGTAGGATTTGAGTTCATAATTTCTTTTATTTGTGCTCATAAGCCTTTTTCCATATTCTCTTTTCAAAATGTTCATTTCTTCATCACCGTATGCAAAGAAGTCATCTAGAGAGAGAGAGAATAAGGACAATGTTATCAATTTTATAGTGACCAAGTGAAGTTGTAAAAGTTATCTTCTCGTGGATTCGCACCATCCCGTCCTTCATCATCCTCCAAAGTGTTGACTTGATTCTCATTAGAGGGTTCCAAGATAAGACAATCCTTAGAAACATCCAAGAATATTCCAAGATGAACACTTCATAGTATGGACAATCATCAGGGTCTTCCTCCATAGGAAAAATCTCTTCTTCTTCTTCTTTTCTATGGAGTGCTTCAAGTTGTTTGTACATTTCTTGCAAGGCTTCAACATATTTCATAATTTTAAGGCATATTTGGGGTTGGAATCTCCTTGTATAATTCTCATGATTCTTTGCACATACTCAATCTTCAAGGTTTTCATCTCATCATTTCTATATGCAATGAAATCATCCCAAGGGAGAGTGATGAAATACATGGCTTCGAGCTTCTCATTCAGTTATGCGAGATTGAAAGTATTACCTTCAGTAGATTCTTGGTCTTCGTAGGCTTCACACAACATCTTGTATCTTCTTTACATCTTTTCAATAGTTCCCTACCTTCTTCCTTGTTAGAAATCTCTATTTTCTTTCCTTTATCTAATTTCAGATTATTGCTTGAAGTAGGAGACCCTTTTACCATTCTTGAATTCTCCTCTTTGCGAGAATTGGTCCAGAACCATGGTTGATCAATAATCTGCATTTCTCGGCCACCATGTTCTTCTTATTTTTCATCATCACTCATTAGTACTTCACTCCAATATGGAAATTTCTTCATTTTGTTGTGAGAAATGAACATGATAGGGATTCATCCCTTGACAAATTTGCCTTCAAAAATGATTTTTCTTTGAAATCTATTTTTTTTTTTTTTGTTTTTGGGTAGATATCTTTTTGGGTGCACTTGGGAAAATCTCTCCCAACAGAGTCACCAAAAACTATTGGTGAGAAAATTTGTTAGTTGGGAAAATTAGGTCTCCACCAACATTCACAAGGATACACCCCTCTACATTGAATGGTGCAGCTCCCATTATTGAATGGAAACTAATATAATCCTATCTATTATTGTGGGTTGGCCAAAAAGGCCAAAGATCACATAGGGACACTCCAATGAACCTGTGGCAAGATTCTTATAGGGTACAAGGGAGGAAATTATAGCTATGCAGAGAGAAGGAGATAAATTAAGACATGAAATTTATTGGGTATGCACTCTGTAATTGGCCTACTCATAGCAATAACCTTAATTTCCTTATTTCTCTCATTATCCCTACATCACTGTAACTTCCTCCCTTATACCCCATACAAGAATCTTGTCACAAGTTTAGTGGAGTGTCCATGTGTGATCCTCAACCTTTTAGCCAAACCCATAATAATAGATATGATTAGCTTATTTTCATTCAATAATGGGAGTTACACCATTCAATGTAGAGGGGCGTAGCCCCATAAACGTGGCCGAGACACCTAATTTTCCCATTTGAAAAATTTTCTCACCAAAAAACTATGAGAGGGAAGCAAGGATACCCCCATTATATGTGTGTAAGGTGAGGTCCATGTAGTTAATTTTTCCCTCAACAGTCAGTGTTTGAACCTACAATAAGAGTGCGTTATTAGGTAGTGAGGGGGAGTAATATGCCCCCAAGTGTGAATGTCATGGTGATCTAAGTGATATCATTGAGAGAATTATCTAAATATAAAATATAGTCAACATGATTTAGATTAGATGCATAACATGCAAAGGATTGTGGACTATTTTTTAAGAAACCCATGAGTCATAAGTCATACATTCCCATGACATATTCTTCATTAATAAAAGGTGTATCAAAGCACTTTTGTGCATTCCATCATGAAAAATTAGGATTGTAATAGAGGAAGGAGTCATTATGAAATGCAAGAGTCTTATAGTATTATGTATTATGTATATCAATAGTTCCACTAATGTAATCTAACCAAAATTTCCCAAGTGTAAGCAGAAAAGGTCAAGGATCAAGTGTAACCCAATCCTGTATGTAAAATATCCTTGTACTCTAAGTGTATAAGATAAATATACAGCCTTGATATTATTTATGTTGTTTGAGAAAAGGTATGATATTGGTAAGAGTGAGACACAGATGGGTTAGAACCTCATAAGCACATACAATTTCAAAACAATGAGTATCATAAGGCATATGCCACCAATACTCCTAATTAATGTATAATGTGTAAGTAAATTGATCAAAATAGGAGGGTGTCCTAGAAGAAGAACCAAGAATAGAAAGAGGACCTTGGTTGGTAAGCATAGGATCTGGAATAGGTTCAAGGGTGTACACGATATTATGATAAGGAATCGTAGTAGTAGTAATATCCCGTTGAGTTGGAGATTTAACCTAGTATTCACCAAGACCTATAGCAACATAGTGGCTATGAAATAAGGATTCATAAAATTCCATGGGGGTAAAGTCCAAAGCATGAAGAGTGTCATCAATAATCTCAATAGTATCAACAAAATTTCATCATAATTATCAATCTCAACACGGAAGTATTGTTCATAATTTTATAGGAGTTTTGAAATAGATGTGGAAGGTGTAGGGGAAGATATGGTGGGAGAGATGAGATCAGTAGTGTGAGTGTGAATGGAGGAAGAAATGGTAGGTGGTGATCTAGGATTAGAATTGTTGGGTTCTCTAATATTAAGACAATGTGAGGGGATTGGTTAAGTTGGGGAATAACCATGGAGGTGGCATAGTTCATGTGACAATATTTGAATGGTTCAAGATCAACAGTAATAGTATGTTCATAGCCATCAAAGATAAAATTGACACAATGATGGACTATAAAAGGGATAGCTCACATGTTATGGATCCAAGGTGGTGAAGGAGGAGATTAAATTGCAATGGGGCATCCATGACATAGAAAGGAGTAATGAGCTTATGGGGTCCTACTTACAATTTTAATTTGATAGTACCTATGCATGCATGAGTGGTATTATCATAGCCATGGACAAAAATAGTAGACTATTTAATTGCACTATGAGGAATATTGAGTTGGGATAATAATCATAGATGATAAGTATTCAATGCATAACCATTACCAATGAGTACACACTTAATTTAGAAACCTTATATATGAGTCGGTGCTAAGGAGAGGAGGATAATCAACAAATGAATCATGTGGGATATCCTCATTAGTAAATGTAATAAAATTGCTAATGTGTTTAAAATATTCCATGAGATTGGAAAAGGAAACAAGAGGGTCATCACTTTGTATTTAAATAGCCTGCAATGTGGTTTTGAGAGTGTGACAACAATTAGGGGCCTTACACAAGAGATCAAAGAGATATATCTTAGTGGGGGTATTATTTAATTTCTCAATGATATCATACTCTTTGGATGAAGTGGCAGGTTGAGGAAGTGGTGCACTAAGAGGAGGAGAAAGAGAAGTAGAAAGTTGCAAATGTTGCTTATTCTTATGAGGGGTGACGATATTTCCAAAGTGGGGTCTATAGAGGTATTCATGAAGCAAGGTGGATGTTGAGTAATGAAAAGGATATACTCATCTTGGATGGCCTCTTGAGAATAAACATGAGTAGGGATGAAAGAGGAAGAATTATCCATAACCTTAGAAGAGGATAAAGAAAGGAAAGGGATCCAGGCATGATCATGGTAGGGTTTCACCAAATGATTTAATGAAATTTGAATATTTACAAGAGGACAAATAAAATAAATATAACAAAAATAAGTAAGATCTATCATGTAAGAAACAAATGTGTACAATAGGTAAATAAGAGTGAATTATCTTGTATTGTTAGATCTAGACCGATTTGGGCAAATTTGGTAAATAAGCCGAGAAGGTGGGATATAAACTTTTTATACTCTGTCGAGAAACCGGGACCTAGAACCTCTTCATACAAGACCGCCTGAGATGAGGCGGGACCATCCAAGTGCTGGTGTTTGAATTGGATGCTAGTGTATTGGAAGCAACTCTGTTTCGATCTTTTCATAGTCTCGAACTTGTCTTCTTCCTTTCGCTCTCTATCACATCCACTTCTCTATAGGTTTTTACTATCACAACCGAACCTATAAAATAAACCCTATATACCTACACAAATCTCAAGAAAACATTAGATGGAATAAATAATGCATATTCTTGAGTTGGAATGACCTCAGTGTCACCTTAATATAATTATCACTTTGAGCATTGTACTAAATTTTAGACTCTATGTAGTTCTAGTGTGTGTGTGATCAAATTGTGTCCTTTGAAACTAGATTTCCTTGTGCTAGTTTCACCAAAGTAGTGGGCTACAACTACTTTTCCACAAAGATGAATGTGTGAGATGGAATTCATAAATAACCCCTCTTATGTAGTGAATAATGCAGCCCAAATGTAGTCCTTGAATGTTGCTCTTTTCCCAAGTAGTAGATAGTAAGTATTATCCCAAGTTGTCAGCCCGAATAATGGTAAGTAATGAATATATAATTCCTTTGTTTGAATTTTTCATTAACAATAAAAAGGCCGACCCAAAGTGATAAGTAGTAATTTATAAAAGATAACAAATGATCTCGGCATTTAAAACTTAAAAAGAGAGGGAAAAGGATGGAAACGATAAAAGGGGATAGTAGTGCATGGGAGCTCATGTCCCTAATGAGTGTAGTGTTTGGGATTCCTAGAGGATAAAATAGGAAATATAGACATGGGTCAGGTGTTGTCCAATGTCTAAAATTAAAGTTACCATTCGATAAAAGGAAATGTCAAGAGTATCAAAAGGGATAAAGTAATGTAGGTTTTTGAACTGATCTCATACGCGTGCATGTTCCTCTATTGTCCTGCATCCTTCCATGCATAGGTTTATCCCTACTATAGTGGATTCCTTGGGCCTTGATCCTGAGGAAATTGGGTATAATGTCCCATGTCTAGCCACTAGGTTTCTATGGTATTCTTTTACCCCTAGTACTCGGTTGTTGACCCTCCTCTATCCTTGAAGGATGGAAAGTTGTCCTTTTCTATCCCCTTTACTATCACTTATGTGGTTGTTACAAATAGAGAACTCTCCTTGATTGGAAAGTTAGCTAGTCCACATCCTCCATTAGATGACATCAAAAAATGGGCTCACACCAAATGGGCTTCTAATGGGGCCTTTTCTATGGTTTCTCTCCCAATGGCTTCATCATGTTCTCTTTTGGCCTACAAGAAGACTTTTCTCGGGCCCTCCTCAATGGACCTTTGTGTATTTTTTTGGTCTTCATGGTTTCTATCTCATGTGTGCAAATGGATTCCAAAATTTAACGCATTTACTAAAATGATGAATGAAGCACCAATTTTGGTTTGTCTTCCAATCCTCCCTCTTGATTTCTCGGTAAAGACCGATCATCGAGGGCATTACAAATTCCTAGGGAAACTAATAGAAGTGGACCTGCCATGAAATACAAATATCTTCCGATTCACGCTAGATTATACATCATTGCAGATGTAAGTAAGCACCTCCCATTTTCTATTTATCTTCTTTCTAGCTTTATCACTTGCTGCACCTCTTTGAATATGAACATATCCCTCAAATGTGCTCTACCTACAAAGGCATGGGCCATCGGATTCTACCTGTCCCTCCTTTCCTCTATCTAAATCTAAACCTTCTCCTAAGAATATCTCCTCAACATCCTCCCGGTGGTTAGGGCAAGGGGGTTCTAAATCCCATCCTTCATATTTTCAACTCTAATCCTTTCAAGCTCTTTCGTGGATGCCCCTACCTAACCGAACCCTCTAGAACCTATCCCTCAAGGAAAAGATCCCATCCATACTACCTCTCTCCTTTTCTCTACCTTTGTGCTCCTCCTCCTCCCCCCCTCCTCCCTCTTCCCTTGATAATTTAGGCTAAAAAACCTTAGGGCCACCTCTCGTGATGACCCCAATCATAAAATGAATTGAAGTGCAATAAAAAATGTATATCTTGGCTTCACCAAATCTAAAGGCAGACCTCCTAACTCCTCCAAGATACACCAAAAATCTGAAAAAGGAGTGGATGACGAAACTCATATGGTGCTCATTGTCTCGGTTATCCCCAAACAAAAAGGTTCCAAATGAAAGTTCTCTCTTGGAATATTAGAGGCATCAATGCCTCCCATAAGGTTAGAATCTTCAAATAAGTTGGTTTCTTTGTATAACCTAATATAGTTATCCTATAAGAATCAAAACTAAAAGAAGTTAAAACTATCCACAAAATTTAGCCCAAAGTTGCTTTTACTAAACAAGCCTCCATAGGAAACTTGGGTGGCCTTTGTATTCTTTGGGACCCATCAAATTTTTATGGTGAGTGCATTTTTAAATTTATCTCTTTTATGGTGGTCTTCTTCCAGTAGGTTGGGTCAAATTTCATGTTGGATGGTCGTAAATCTTTATGCCCCAAATTTTGAGCCACTTAGAAAAAAAGTGTGGAATGACATCTTGACTAGAAATGGTTCAAACACAGGGTGCACCGCCTTTGATTATCGCGGGATATTTCAATACACCTATGTTCAATGATGAAAATATGGGAGGCATTCCAGCGAGTGTGAGAAACATGGAGTCCCTCCAAAATTTGTCAACTCGACTCTCTCCTTGATTCGGAGCTACAGGCGATAAATTTACATTGAAAAACAAAAGATTGGGAAAATCATAACCAAAAGAGACTTGACTAATGATAAAATAATGATGGGTTCTTTAGAATCATCAATCCTTGCTCGCCAAAATTATCCTCCTTTCCCTTTGAGCTATCCCTGACTAGGAAAATCATGATCTTCATTATTTAATAGCCAAGTGGTGGTCTTTAGAGGTTGTTGGATCAGTCATGTTCTATTTTTCCAATAAACTCTCTGAGGTCAAACGAAAAATCAAAAGATGGAAGGATTCATCTTTTGGCATCATCAAGGAGAGGAAAAATAACCTCATTTAGGGTCTTGTTGAAATGGCCAAAGAGATCGAAAAAGGGTAGGATCCATGAATTAGACTCTCTAGAACAATTCTCATTGGTTGATCTTCATAACACTCTTAGGGAGGAAAAATTGCTTAGAGACAGAGATCTAGAGCTCTTCGTCTTAAGGAGGGAGACATGAACACTAAATTCTTCCATCTTACTACTCAAAAACAAAAAACCCTTAATATGATATTTGAACTGGTCCAAGAAAATGGGATGGTTATCTCAAATGAAAATGATATCATTAAGGAAGTTACATCCTTCTACCGAAAACGCTATTGGGTTCATGTGGAGGATGGCTCCATGGAGAAAATGGATGAAATTTTGTCCTTCATCCCTAAGGTCATAACTGTAGAGATTAACAGTTCCCTTACTCTTCCTTTTGAGTGAAGGGGATGTTCAAGGCTGTTTTTGAGATGGATGGAGAAAACCCCTGGTTCGATGGATTTCTTGTTGCTTTTACCAACATTTCTTGGATATCATTAAGTAGGACCTCTATTTTAGGTGGTCGAGAGAATTTCAAAACAAAGGCATCCTTCTCAAAGAATGGAACTCCACATTCATTACTCTCACTCCTAAGTCTGGGGAGGCTAAAATATTGTATGACTATAGGTCAATAAGTATTTGTAACACCTCTTATAAAATCATCACTAAAATGATGGTCAATAGGCTTAAACCTTTCATATCTAGGTTGATTTCTGACCAACAATATGGCTTCATCCAAGGGAAGTTGATTCAAGGTGGCATCATTATTGTCCATGAAGCAATCCATTCTACCCACATTTTGAAATCACCTGGCTTTGTGCTCAAACTAGATATGAAAAAATCTTTTGATAGGGCCAGCAGGTTTTTCTCATCATGAAGGTTCTAAAAAAATTCATCTTTAGTGGAGAACAATGGATAAGATGGGTCCTCTCTTGTATCTTTACCCCTCACTTCTCCATCCTTGTCGATGGCCTTCCGGAAGGTTATTTTCTAAGCAAAAGCATGGCCTTCTTTAGGTAATCCCCTATCGCCTTTCTTATTCATCCTCATGATGGACTCCCTCAGAGTCATGCTCTCGAAGACTACAGGTTTCCTTCTCTTCTATTTCAAGTCTCTTCATCACCGCCGACTTCCTACCTCCACCCATAATTAAATTTTTGATGATACGATCCTCCCGGGAGCTGCTTCGGTTTCGAATCTAGAACTACGATGCACATTATTAACTCATATCAATGGTTATCTTTGGATAATCAACTATCCTCGCTTCATGATAAAGCCTCTTTTCAAAGGATAAATTCGGTAAAGTATTGTGTCTCTTTCCTCAACACTCCTCCTTGGAGACAAAGGAGGATTCTTGATATATTCAAGTGTTAAATTGTAGATATCACCTCCTCCTATATGGGTCTAACACTCTTCAAAGGTAGACAGGTTAAGGGGATTTGGAACTCCATTTTGGATAGATTCCAAAGGAAGCTCGTTGGTTGGAAGGGTGCACTCCTCAGCCAAGCTAGAAAACTCCAACTTGTCAAATCCACTCTGCAGAGTATGCCTATAAAATTTATCTCTATCTTAAAAATCCCTCGGTGGTTACTTCCAAAATCAAACAAATTCAAAAGTGTTTTCTATGGTCGGGAGTGGAAGAGAAAAAAATAACTCATCTTGTTACCTAGGATGTAGTCTACAAGCCAAAAATACATGGAGGTCTTGATCTAAAAAGATTGGTGATATGAACAAATCCCTTCTTGCAAAATTGGTCGGGCCTTGTCCATGGGGTCCAGTGCTCCTTTAACCTGGGATCCTAAGGGACAAATAATTAAGGCCAAATCCCTCATGGTTTGGCCATTTGGAATTCAATCACCAGTTATAGAGATCTCATCTATAAAGGTGTAAAAATGTGTCTGGGTGATGGTAATAAAATCAACTTCTAGAATGATTGGTGGATCTCCAATCAACCTCTCTTAAAGAATCCTAGTTGGCTCCCTATCATACCTCATCTAGTTTGTTGGGTGGGAAATTTAGTTGCATGTTAGATTGATAGGTCATCCTCTCCTCCCAGTTGGTGGTTACCCAAGTTGTAAGGTTGTGACCAAAATCAATCTCGGTTAGTCAATTATCTAGAACAACTTCTCTCCACCATGCATATTGGTCTCTTCCCTTTAGTAGATTCAATCATCTGGCCATGGACCTTCTCTAGTTCATTCTCTGTCAGCTTCTACTTACAATTCCCTTTTCTCCATCTACTCTTATTTTCATCTCAAGAACTTCTTTGATTGGGGTCATGTTATTCCCAAGATTGGTATGTTTTCCTGACTTGTATGGAAGGATGCAAAACTTACTGGTGAAAATCTGCAATGAAGAGGCTTTTCTCTCCCCTCTCAGTGTAGTTTTAACTTCAAAAAATTTAAAAATTCCTACCACCTCTTTGTTCAATGTCCCTTCTCTTCTACAATTTGGTCTTATATTCTCAATATCTTGGGATTTTTTTGGACATTTCTGGCTCTATAAAAGATACTCTTGAACAATGGTCATCTCCCTTTCATAATTTGGATTTATCGTTGGCTTGGAAATCTCTTCTCCCCATAAGTTTTGGGGCCTATGAAGGAAATAAATAGTGCATATTCCAAGATTCCTCTCGAGATGAGGCCTCTGTCACCAATTCTATCATCATCTCTCTTCAAGAAAACCTCAACTCCTCCCAACATAGACTTGGCCGCTCCAATATAGATCTCCTCACTAGTTTGAACTAGTGTAAAGACATCTCTTCAAATTATGTTGTTCAATGATCGATGCTACCATAGCATCGATCAAACGCACTGGAAATTCACCACTAGTTGGGTGTTTGAAATTGAATGTTAACGATGTAAGTGATTTTAGAGGAAACCTTTGTTCTTCGGGCTATGGGGGCCGAGGGATCACCATAGTAGTCATTTAGTGACTTTTGTTGCACCTTTGGCTTACGGAAGAAACCACATATCCGAAGCATTATCCATTCTCAAAGGCATGGATTTGGTCAAATCTCTTGGGCCCATTAAGATCATTATTGAAAGTGACTTGTTAAATCTCATCAATATCTTAAAGGACATCTGCTCCTCCTCATGGTCCATAGGCAATATCATTCGTGATGTCGAGCCATGAAACATAATTTTTAGAGGTTAGCTTTTAGCACACTTACAGGTGGTAGGGAAATCCCTTACTAAAACTCTTCTAATAAAAGAGTGGATAGCTTTGGCTTCATCTCCTAGTTTGGCCCTTTTTCGAAAGACATATCAGAAATTTCCAAAAATGAAGCGATAAGATGGTTCACTACTATTTGGTTAGCCAAGTTACAACACCTTTGGCCATTTATCTTTTATCTATTTCCCTTCCTATTTTTTTGGGCATTCATTACCCCCTCTATGTTGTATCACCTCCCCCTCCTCTCAAGGCATGTTCCTTTCCCTTTTTGTCTCATTGATTTCCTCCACATCACCCATGTTCCCCGTACCACCACATGAGCCCTCCCCTCTCGTATTTATTTTCATTGTCACTTATCTCATGCCCGCACGTGCCGAGGCCAATCCCCCTCCCATATATGATCTCCTTGCTATCCTCTACCTTGTGTGAATTTTAATTATCCTTGGCTTTGTAAATCACTATCGCTTTGTTCTTCTCTGCACTTTCTTTTCCTTCTTTCCGAACACTATCATCATGGGTGGAAAAATTGTCCGAGTGGAACCCTATGAGTGTAGTGAACTCAAGGATGACAAGGAAATTTGGGATATTCTTGTTAAGGATTTGGTGGCGGGATTTATGGATTCTTTACGTGGCCACTCCTTCATGATATCCAGTCGCATTCTCGCATCCTGGGATGACGGAAAGGTCAAAGTTAGAGATATTATTTTCACCATTTTTGTGGATAGTATCATTGCAGCCACTAGTCTCCTCATAATAGGATTTCCTACATCAAAAGGATGCTCATGGAATGGATTAAAAATTGTGTTAAATATCCTAAAGAAATTTAGAAGTACAAGTCAAGTTTGAAAGAAGCACACTAAAACATCTATGGAACAAGGTAATGAGAAACATTATGTGATTTTTCACTATTAATGACCATTACAAAGTATACATGGTATTCACCAATTTCTCCTCTCTCCCACTTCTACTATGCTAGGACCGTGAATTTACCCTTGTTCCTTTTCAATTTCTTTGACGAGCCTCATTGATCATGCTCATAAAGGTTCAGGCCCCATTCTACACCAAGGCTTGATATGCCTTCTTTTCTCTAAAGTTTCCCCCGTTGTTCTCATTTCCCACTACCCTATTATTTTTCCTAAGGGGAAGCATAAAATTTCTCCTCACCTCTTGTTGAATTCTACCCTGGTCTACATGGGGATTCGGCCCTTCTTCATCTCGGTCCTTGTAAGTCATCATCACCTCTGTCATTTCATTTGCTACAGGTTCATATGATTCCTTGGAAATCCTCTCTCCCCTCCTGTCTCCCTCTTCATTTCCTATTGTCCCCCTATCATTGCAATCTTCACCCCTTGTTCCTTTGGTTCATCTCATCTCACCAGTCCCTCATCTCATGTTGTGCCCCCATCTCACCCGACCTAGTGTTTTCCTCTACTCTTGCCTCCGTCCCTACGATCTCCCCTTCCTCTCATTTACCAAAACATGTTCTCTCTTTGCTAGAGGTTCTTGCTAGTATCTATGAAGAATCGTAATGGGATGCACCTGAACTCCTCGATCCTTTGGAAACTATGTTACTAGTAGTAAACGTGGACCTAACTAGCTCACCTACTTCAGATCGCCTCGTGGAAAAGATGAAATCTACACCGAGCTATCATCCTTTTCCTTCTCAAGATACAACGTGTATTTAGAGTCATAAAAAACTAGAAAGATTACACTAACATCCTCAAATAAATTATTGATAACGCTTGTGATGAAATTAAGTGTTCTATTGACATTACAAAGAAACTCTTCTTGCTACAATTCGGAGGCTGATTTGGAAGCTACAAACATTCTCCATGATATTCACAATATGTAGTTGTTTCCCTCTTTTGTTCTCTCTTTCGGATCCTCTTGTTGGATATTTTTATACAAGGATTAGGATCCTTTCAAAATTCTAAATTTTACCCAATGTCAAAAAAATGGATAAAATAATGTAAAATCAAAATAAGTGTTGTTAATGTCTAGTTTTCTTTCTTATGAATCATGCATATAATGACATACTTAGAGGCATGATGTAAATAGAAAGTGTGTGATTTTGTGACTATAGTAATATGGTATTTTCACATACTCTTCTTCTTCCAAATCAATGGTTTTCTTACCTTTAAGGTTTTAGTTTTTCTCCGCATATTTTTTAGTTTTCCATTTTTTATGTTGTTCTTTCTTCTATCTTTGTTCCTTTCTCATTTCATTTTCTACTATTTTTTAAACTATTTAATATCCCTTCTTGATTTTTTTATTTTTATTTCACTATAGTTCTCTTATCCTATCCATTTTCAATTTCTTGTTTCCTCTCGTCACTACTCAAAGGAAATTAAATAAAGTGGGATAGCCTTTTAACGTCCCACTTTATGGATTTTTAAGTTAGATTTGGGTATGGCACAAGTGTGATGAAAACATGACACAAATTCATGTCATGTTCATGCCGCCCCAAAAATGTAGAAATAATAATTAAAAAAATCCTTAATCACTAGACCCCATCCCATATAGAGTATAGGAATTTAGATAGGCCCCCTCCGCGTGGTTGGGTTTGGTTTCCCCATATACATGGTGTATTCAAATATATAGATAAAGAGGGAATTTATAGATCTATTTCTCTTCTCCCCAACAAGAGATATAGAGAAGGGGGATATATAATATTAATATAATAGTTCCTCTCTCTCCCCTCCCTACTACTCTAGGTAGGGGTTTAAACCCTATCTCTCTATATATGGGTTGTTCATGGGTGACCCCATATATATATATACATACATACATACATATATATATATACATACATACATACATACATACATATATATATATATATATATATATATATACATATATATATATATATATATACATACATATATATATATATATACATATATATATATATATACATACATATATATATATATATATATATGTATGTATATATATATATATATGTATGTATATATATGTATGTATATATATATATATATGTATATATATATATACATATATATATATATATATATATATATATATATATGTATGTATATATATATATATATGTATGTATATATATATATATATATATATATATATACATATATATATATATATATATATATATATACATACATATATATATATATATACATACATATATATATATATATATATATATATATATATATACAGATAAAGATCTAGGTATAAGGTCCCCAATAGATAGTGGCCTCTCCCGGATAGAGTCTATATGGGTGAGGGCCCAACTAGAGTTTACCACGCCACCTCCACTATTAAACTATCTATTACATGGGCTATTCACTAGACTATATGCATCTCGCACTATACCATATAAATAGATGGATATAATTACTTAACACTCCCCCTTCCATCATAGATTTTTATAGGGTTCCCTCCCCATCTATATAGATACAAGAGTTCATGGGTGGGGATTTCATATATATATATATATATATATATACATATATATATATAGAGTATTTGAGGGCCCATGCCTATCTCCACTCCACTTGGCCCTATCCCATATAGAATATAGGTAAGGTAGGCACTATTCTCTCTAATCTAACCAACATATCAATCAACCCAAATTGCCTTAGCATTTTTTTTTGTGTCACCTAATCCACCATAAATAATAACTCGTGATATTTGTGATGTCTTCTAACACCATGGTGGTTTTCTAATATGATCATCTATCAATATTTCAAACATAATGTGTCAATATAATATTCCCCCATATCACTATTTATAATCTCATGTATCTAGTTTAAAGTTTAATTATAGTTCCACTATACCGATGTAACATCCTCGATGCATATTGTACTACTTGTAATGATGTCCTTTTCATATGATAAATGGGAAAATGTTTTTTTAATTATTATTGGCAAATAGTTTTTTGAAAGGGACTATACCCTTGAGAACAAAAAGAAGGCCTAAGAGCCGGAATAAGAGTGAGAAAGCAGAGAGAATGGATCAAGATCCGAGTGTTACAATGAAACTCAAAGTAGCCCGTAAAGCTTGACTACTCAAACGAGACAAAACAACAAAATTACTACAAAAAGCAATAAAGAGACCTGCAAAAACAAAGCAAAAAAACTAATGTAACAGGTAGGCACAACCAATACTACTTCTTGGTAGCTTTGTCGATGCTGGTCTTGACTCTCTTCTAGGTGCGAAACATACCCAAAGTTGTCATATAGGGCACATCAGTTTTATCAAGCTCTCAATGGTTCTTTTGCTCTCTTTTTCGTTGCCCCCAAAGTGTAGCGGGACACGATCGCGAGGTTGGAAACACTCTTGGCATGACCCTCACGATGAACTCCTCAATTACCTAAGAGCGGCAATGATAATCATGTCTAGTTTTGCCATCCCAAGTGGGAGTCAAAGGAGGTCGCTTCTTATAAATGTCCTCATCCATTTCGCTATCAATGTTCTTCCTTCCTCTCCATGCTTTTCTTGCTTTCTGTTTGCTTGACTTCTTGACCTCATCCTTCAATAGTTTCATCTCGCTTCTAAGGCCTCCAACCTCTTTGAAGAGCTATTCAATTGCACATCGGGACGGCATGATTAGCCATATTCGGAAGATCATGTGCGATCTCAAGTTCAAAGGCTCCTTCTCCAAGAAGAGACTCAAGGTTGAGCTCCTGGAGGCCCTAGTGGATCTGGTCTTTTAGAGGTAGAGGCGAGGTGGGTGGCCTGGAGCAGCAGCACAGGGGAATGGATGGAAGCTAGAATAGCCATTTGGGGGTGACAAAGCAGCACGGTGACAGGCAACAGAGAACACAGAAACAGCTGTTGCACAGCCATCACGGTGTAGCCGAAGATGGGCTAGGAGAGGAAGGAAGCCAGGTATTTTAGAAGGCAACATTTATGAATCAAAAAAATAAGTGATGATGCAAGGGAGCCACCGGGTGTGCTTACGAAACTCCAAAATTGAGCGTCAAGGAGTTCGTAGATAATGGGGAAAGCAAACCAATTGATTCCTAAGTGGTTTAGAAAGATAAGATGTTTAGACAGGATAGTGACAAACCTACCTTCCAAGGAGATGAATCGAATCATCATGCAAGTAACCTCATCATAGGGTGGAGGAATGATGATAGCGAGCCGCATTGCACAAATGTGAGCTTTCAGTCCTCCACAAATCTTCTTCTTTGGATACTCTTCTATCGGCCCTTTTGTTACAAGAAGCGGTATCCCTCAAACCAAGACGGGTCACTTCGCAATAAGATCTTCATAATGACTAATATCTTTCGTCCCGTTGTCAATGAAGATCTTATCGTCAATGAAGATCTTATGTGCGTAAGTACGGCCGGTCTTGGTTTGGAGGGATACCGCTTCTTCAACAAAAGGGTTGATAGAGATTTCAAGAAAGAAGATTTGTGGGGATCTCGAGAAGTTTTCACATTTGGTACAATGGCCCGCTTGTCTTTCAATTCCTCCACCCTATGATGAGGTTACTCACATGATGATTCGATTCATCTCCTCTTGGAAGGTAGTTTTAGTCATCCTGTCCTCGCTAAACATCTTATCTTCCTCTAAACCACTTCCGTAGGAATCGATTGGTTTGCTTTCCCCATTATGCCGAACTCCTTCAACGCTCCATTTTGGAGTTTGATGAAAACACACCAAATGCATGTCAGGTTCTCGCATCAAGGACTTATTTTGTTGATTCATAAATGTTGCCTTCTAAAATACCCGGGCTTCCTTCCTCTCCTAGCCCGGCTACACCTTTGATGGGCTCCGCCGCATGGACCTGCTTTCTGGTTGCCCCTGTCACCACATGGTGCCACTCAACTGCGGCTGATAAAGAGGGCTTCTCCATCCATTCCCCTGCATCGCTGCTCCAGCCACCCACCTCACCTCTACCTCTAAAAGTTCCTCTCGATCACCTGGGCCTAGGAAGCTCAACTTGATCTCTCTTATATGGGAGAAGGAGCCTTTCGAACTTGAGATTGCACATGATATATATCTACGAATATTATATATATATATACATCCCAGAAGTGTAGTTGATAGCTCTTCAAAGAGGTTGGAGGCCTTAGAGGCCGAGATGAAGATCAAGGATGAGGTCAAGAAGTCAAGCAAACTATTAAAGGCAAGAAAAGCATGGAGGGGGAGGATAAACATTGATATAAACAATGATTGAGGACATTTATAAGAAGCTGACCTCCTTTGACTCCCACTTAGGGATGGCCAAAACTAGACATGATTACATCATCCACGCTCTTATATAGTAATACCGTGAGGAGTTCATCGAGGGTCATGCCAAGAGTGTTTCCAATCCAACCGTGTCCCGCCTTACATTTTTTTGGGCAACGAAAAGAGAGCAAAAGAACCATTGAGGAGCTTGATAAAATTGATGCCGCCATATGACAACTTATTTCGCATAATGTGTAAGATATTGGTCAATGAAGATCCTATTTATAATGACCGGTCTTGGTTTGGAGGGATACCGCTTCTTCAACAAAAGGGTTGATAGAGATACTTCAAGAAAGAAGATATAAATGGGAAAATGTTAATATATATAAGAATATTAAATTATCATTAGCTCCATTTATCATGCCCATGATTTACGACCCAAAAATATCGAGCTAATTAACCCATTAGCCCCATAAAATTTGAGGCATTTTTTTCTTAGGTAAAATATGTGGGGTTGAGTGTCACTTGTTTTGGTTCTTATACACACAAAATCATGCACTTTAGACATTATTTAATCCCGGTCTCATACTACTATTTAGAAGGTTTTTAGTGAAGAAAGTACTAATCAACCCCTATCTTTTGGCCATCTTATTGTTTTTCCTTTCATCATTTCTGACCTCTTACACCCACATTCCCAATTAGTTTTTATCATCTTCCATTATTTTAGTCTTAACCGAGGCGCCTGTTAGTATTGGGGTGCACCCTGCTCCCACTAGGGGCACCCCGATTCTTTTTAAACTTTCCTACCACTTTTTGGGCTCTTTATAGCCATTTGAGATCTTTATCTTTTTGGTTGTCGACCACTTCGGGGTTAATTATGAAATTAGATTAAGAGAACCTTATAAATATAAAGTTATGAGACCATAATGAGGTACCAAGCACTAGTCACTACTATCATCCATTTAGAGTTGCATAAATTTGGAGATCATTTGCATCCATGAGCTCCATCACAAGGACTCTCCATCACACAAGCATATGGGGAGGGATTACTACACATGAACCCCACACACCGCACTACAAACACCACACATTATGTTTTGCGTCTCGCAACATACATTCTACATTTAGTCCATACCATTTCCATCTTTGCATATCCATACATCATACTCGTATTCATCATACATGTGTCCCGCTTACATCTAACATTACATACTACTAATCATACACATCACATATCACACATTTCACACTACTAGTCTATCTATGCACTTTTGCATTGCATCTTATCCATCGCATATCACAAATACACACCATACTAGTCTTCATCCTACATATGTCACACTTATTGAATTTGGTTCAGAATTGGGCAAAAATAATACAAAACTATATAATATTCATGTATTTTATGGAGAGATATCACAAATAAATAGGTGAATACAATCCTATAAACTAGGAGATAGTTACAACAATACGCCTAAACTAACTCTCACAGTAAATTATCTATGTTAGTTGTTATAACTCACAAAACTAACTTACTAACTTAAATTTTTCCACACACGATTACCATAGAAAATAAATATTTTTTTACCATTCCTCCCCTTAGTGTGAACATGGGAAAACATATTCAGACGTGCACTCTTTATCATGATTAGGTGATTTTCACAGACAATCACAAACCCGACATATGGTTTTGTATGATAGAAAAGTGACAAGTGAGCATGAGAATCATCAAACAACCTTTCTCCGTACCCGACCTCCCAAGGTCGTGCCGAGACAACCGGTGAAATATAATATATGCAGATGTGGAAAAATTAGTTGGGCAATCCTATATCCTCGATACGCAATAACGGGATCTGCGAATCTAAAGCAAAGAAGGATCTTCTAACCTGAACTGGTGTTATGGATCGGTTTAACACTATAACTATTCGGAGGCTCCAATCAATGTCAAGCTCTGCCGAGATCCTATCTGTTGGTTGTTGGACTCGTGGAAAGTGACTGTGGGTGCTTCATATATATTTCCAAATAGGGTCATGAAGGTGGTAGCGAGAGATGTAGTGGATTTATAGGAAACTATGGATGGTTTTCTGGTCTGACCCAGAAAGTATTGGCTTGATCAATTTCTACGTTCAACATAGAAATTTGTGTGATGATATCCGGCAGAGCGGTGAGGATCTAAATACTAGTGTATGTAAATTGGTGTCAATGCTTAATTGATTAGCAAGCCCATTGGGTTGTGGGACTTGGGGATCACAACCATGAGTTCATGGTTGTTGAGGACCTTTTATGGTCATGTGAAGAATCAATCTCTTCTTTCGACTATCCAGTAGTCATAAGATTTTTCAGCCTCTATGTTTAATATCAAGAGTTGTGCGATCTTCTCGGAATACCTCACGGGTGTCCTAGCAACTTGTATGTGTAAGCCTGTGTCTATGTCAATGAGAATGTCTCATGCATCTGGCTAAGGAACTAATGGATCACAACCAAATGTTTGCTCTCTTTCGGGCTCTTGTATGGTCATATGGACATCCTATCAAGGAAATCTATAGTTGGTTTGATTAGACCATAATTCGTATGCTTTGTTGTCTTTGATGTTCAATTTTCTCAACTGCTCACTAATTACTTGTGGGTTTGTTGTTGTTTGGAAGACGTGGATCCTAATACCTTGATCTATATCCGCTAATGCCATGCAGAGATTCGGTGGGTATCATTGGTTTGAATATGTAATCCCTGGGCTCTCTTGGTCCCGTAATAGTCATGCAAGAAATAACCAAACTTAACTGAATGAAGTAAACTAATTATGAAAATGAATCTACGTTATGCTTGTTCTTTTTGTATTTTCAGAGATATAAACTTGAATGATTTTAAAGAGCAACTAATCTAATAAATTCAGATAACAAGTAACTAATCTAAGAATAAAGCTAAAACAAGCAAGGTAGCCAGATGTAGCTATTTTCCGTGCACTTGTGAGTTGATACAAATAGAAATATCTAGCTATAACTTGATTAAAATACCTCCAATATTACCTCAAAAGTGAGAAACAAATCATAGCTTCTCAGAAGCTATCATTCCCCATAGCTTCCCGACAATATTGAAAGCAAGCTTTAACTGAAATGAAATGATTTGCTACTCTATTTGATATATTGTAACTATAACTTTGACAATTCAAACCTAGAGTCTGTAGAACAGAGGCAAATCTAGTTGTATCATAGCTTGTCCCCTCAGTGTGATCTCTTCATTCCTTCGTGTTCTCGTGAATCCAAAAAGGTGAGAATGTGACAGCGGTAATAGGAGAAGATATTTAAATAGTGGAATCTTGGAGGTAAACCGAATGGAATGCAAGTAGGAGAGAGATAGCGCAAGAGAATAGAGCTTGGCTATGCGATTCCTAGTAGGATTGTTGTAGGGATATGACAAGACACACCTAAAATTCTAGGACCTATTCTTCCTGTGATGAAACAAAACCTATAACTCTAAGCAGAACCAAGTTTCAAATGAACTTAATCTAGAACTGATGTTGTATTATGCTAAGCCAGTTGTTTGGAGAACAACAATGGAACAAAATGAAACTAGAGAGATCAAGTGATCTCTAAACCAAAAAAATGAGGAGCCTTGAACTGAGAGGCTGAGAACTTATGCTAAGTCTAAACTTGTTGAGACTTATTGAGGAACTTCCAAATACATTGAATAATAAAACATAGAGAGAGAGGGGCCATTTGCTTGTAAACAAGCTTAGTATTTATAGCATTCTTACTCACCAGAAGGCAAGTCCAAATTTCCATGCTTTATCATTAAAAATGGAGCACTACTATTACAAAGTGGCTGGAAACTCTAAACAAAGCAAGAAGTGGTTGAGAGTTGCAAGTGCAACTTGATTTTTCACGTTGTTGAGTGCACCGGAAGGTTCTGGAAAATGTGGACAAGGCCACGCCCTATGCAGGTGGTGGCGGTTACTGGACCGCTTCACCTGTCTTTGGCGGTGTGATTACGGACCGCCGCCCAGGCAGGCGGTGGTCCTGTAACTTAAAGACCAAAATGCAAGGAAAAAGGGGGCAGAGGTTAGAATGAAGCATGCAAAGGTTGGATAAGGCATTTTAGGATGCAAATGTATACTTGGCGAGATTTTATGGATTCGAACACCTTGCAAAGAGATCTGAATCATCATTGGGGTTTCCGTAACCTCTTTTCTCGATAAGTACAAGTACATACAATTTTGGGTACGTACATATTTCCCCCTTGGAGAAGTGTTTTAGCCATGAAGAGGTATAAAACGGTGGGTCTGAGTATGGTTATCCTGAAATGGGGAGTTAGAAGCTACACGACACACCCATGTGTCATGCAATGTCGCCATCAAAATTCCTGCTATCTGCAAAATGAAAAGGGGACTCAAGTGTAGATAGATAAAATAAATTAAAATGAAATGAGGACTCACTATTTACACGGGGGATAAGAACTTACCTCCGTTGGCACTCCAACTCTGTGTAATAACACTCAAAACAATATTAGAATATATATATATATATATATAAACAAGCTCATTTTACTATTCATTTATGCGTATCGATTTGGTAATTTTTGAGCTCTGGGACCCATGGTAACCATTTTTAATGAGAGTACAGTCAAAACATTCATTGTGGGATCGTGATCATGCTTCCGAGAGCAAGAGATCGACCTGCAAAGTCTCAGGTTAGTTTTTCTCAATTTATCATTTTTGAACCTAAAATATAGAAATGTTGAAATATTTGTCTTGGGGGGATCATTTTTAAAAATGTTAGTGTTAAATGAGTCTCTAGGGGGGGCACCCATAGGGTAGGTTTTTATTTTGTAAAAAATATGTATTTTTGCTTTTTAAAGTGTTTTTAGGGCTTTGGGGGTGTTCATCGATTTGGGACAGGACCATCACCCTGCACAGAGCGGTGGTCATGGGACCGCCACCCTGTGATGGTGGTGGTCACATGACCACCACCTTAGAAGGTGGCGGTCATGGAACCGCCGCTCTGCACAAGGTGGCGGTTCTGAATAGAAAGTAAAAAAGGTGTATAATTTGATTGTTTTTACATTTTTGACACTTTTCTATGTTTTTATAAGCTTGCCTATTGGATTATGTTACTAACTTGCTCTTTTTCTCTGTTTTGGGTGGATGCAGAAGAAGGAGGAGTATATACGATGGAGTAGAGAGAGGGAGTGTGATTGGCTCCTAGCAATGTTAGACTTACTGACCCAGATAGAGCGAGACACTCTGTAGAGGGCCAATATATTGAGGATTTCACGGGTTCCTCATGTTACTCTTGCAGTCACATATTGTGTGACTTATTCTCATATTGGGATGCAAACCGGAATACCTTCCGGTTACCAGGTGTTAGGGGTGAGTGGACTATCACCCTGGAGGACGTTTATCACATACTGGGGGTTCTAATTCTTGGGAGGCGGTTGTCTCTTAAGACAAAGCAAGATCCAAGTCCCAGATGGTTAAGTGGGCTACATATATGGGAGATGTTGTTGTCTCCTTTGGTTTGAAGAAGGGGTGAAGGTCCATTCTATTGCTGTTGCTCCTATCCCCACTATCCGTAAGGCCATTATGGGTATCCTGGCCTCACGGTTGATTGGGGATAAGGGAGGAGATACTTTATTATACTACTGGTCTCCCATGATTGCACAGATTGAGGCTCATGGCCGTATTTACGCTTGGGGAGTAGAAATTCTTGGGACCACCTACCATGACTTATACAGGTGGTCAGATTATAGGGGCAATCATTGAGTCACCCTACTCTAGTTATGAGTTGGGTGTATGAGCGTATCATTCCCTATGGGAGGGGTATACTAGTAGAGGATCCGGGGTGGGCTATCAGGGCAGCGAGGTGGACAGGGATGACAGTACTCAAGACACCACACTAGCCAGTGGCTTCACTGACTATTACAGACATGGAGGCCACTCCTTATCAGGCCATGGTAGGACTATGGGGAGAGGAGATACATACATTGATTTCCTACTCTACTACAGGTCAGCTGGTAGACAGGATAGGGAGGTTGGAGACCCACCCATTTGATAGAGTACCTCAGCAGTTTGGCCTCCCTACGTTGATATGCTTCCTCCAGTGGGGCCAGTATATAAGTCTATTCGTGAGGCTCGGGGAGGTCCTAGAGGAGGCCGAGGTTGGACCACGGTTACTCTGGAGTTCCTATTATAGTTAGGCGGGTGGTTTGTGCTCAAAGGGAAACCAGTGCTCCTCGAGCACCCTTACTTCAGATCGGGGCTGCTCCTGCTTATAGTGGAGAGGAGATGAGCCCATTGATGTGGACTCAGACTCTAAGGAGTTCACAAGAGAGGAGACTGAGGAGGAGATGATGGGAGAGGGGATTGGAGGTGAGGCTGGTGGGATAGATGAGGAGGATGATAGTGATTCTGAGTGGCATGACACTCAAGATATTTTGAGGGTGGAGAGGGCAAAGGTGAGTGCAGAGCAGGAGACCTTGGTCTCAGAGAGATTGCCTCACCAAGGTACTGAGGGAGATGATGAGTCCATGGCGGGACGTCATTTTGTTCCACATTTTGGGGAGGCTCCATAGTTGGCAACAATGTCAGTAGCAGGCACAGATCCTAGAGACCCCACCTGGATGCCAGGAGATCCGAGTGAGTTACTACTCTTCTCTCGACTCTGTTAGTTAGAGATGTTAGTTAATATTTATTTTTTTGTTGTTTTTGATTTTTTTTTGATTTCATCTTGTTACTTCTCTTTTTATTTGTAACGATTGCTGAGGGATGGTGGGATTTGATTCATTGAGTGTGTGTGGACACCCTATTTCTCCCCTTGGAGAATACTGAGCTAAGCTTACTGAGGACGTCGGAGAGCTTTCAGCAACTGGTAGACATACTGATGTGTTTTCCCCTATCTGGAAGGTAGAAAATTTAGTGTCCTCCCTTTATACTGAGCTGGCTAGATACAAGACTGTTGAGCACTGATGAGGCGGAGCCGTTCTCACAGTGAGACCACATCCAATGGCCGTGATCATGAGCACTCCCATCATTCAAGTACATTCAGATCATTGCCATAGTAGGAGTCCTAGACGTGGTCATGTACCCTCCGAGGGATCCCACAAGGATTGAGAGGCCATTTGGTCTTTTTGTAGTGATTTTGTTGGATGTTTATATGAGTTGTTTTTGTACTTTTTGGGCTCATTGAGCGTTTTGACCATGCCTAGTGCATGATGGCATTGTATATAAAACATGATTTCTATATATATATATATATATATATATATATATATATATATATATATATATATATATCTTTTTGGATTCAAATCTTCCTTACATCTAGAGTTTTTGTGGTTTGTTTCTCATGTGTACACTAGATGCTTTAGAATCTTTGTTTTTATATACTTTTCAGAATGTATGCAATGGATGACAAGTGATAACAAATGTTGAACAAAATGTTTCTCTTTTTGTTTGTTTTTGTAATACTGATATGAGATGATGCAAACATATTGTAGTACTGAACTTTTGGCTTCTTTGGGCAATATTCGTTGCTTCTTCTTGTTTTGGAAAAACGTGATGAAAATGTAGTGATAATGAGATGAACTTGCCCCATTCTTAACTCCACACAACTAGTAAGATGTGAGGGCTCAACACCAAGAGCTAGGAAGGGCAAAAATTGTATGAGTTTGACTAAATGGAAATGATGAGAGAAAGACAAAGTATTGACAGATACCAAATTTAGACTTACATACTTACCTTACTCAAACCTGCTACATAGCTCAGAATGGAACTTACTTTTTAGTTTATCTAGACTTAGATCTATAAATGGAAACTTGGTTGACAAAATATGGTTTTGAGGATTTGATCTCTTTGGAACTTGGATGCTTAACTTCATTTTTCACAATACACTTTGTTTTGAATTTTTAAAATACTAAGATTCATTTATTTGCATGAATAGACCCCCTATGCCTTGCCCCATGCTACTAGTAAGAAGTATGGGCTTATCACCGAAGGCAAGACATAGGTGAGTAAGGGCACTTCCTTCCTTTCCCAACCTCACACCACTAGTAAGAGATGTGGGCTCATCACCGAAGATTGGTAGGGAAAAGAGGTGTGTAAAATAAAATATTCTATTTGTTTAGTATTTTGGATTCAATTTGACTTTGACATTTGTGATCTATAATTTTGAAGTATCCTTATTTCAAAGAGACATAAGAGGGATAGATGTGACACCAAGAAGCTTCTAGAACAAACTGTAGGTAAGAACATTTTAACATAGTAGAAGAAAATGAGTATGACCAAGTATGCAAGCCTTGGTATGGTTTTTGTCAAGAATTTGTCTATCAAATTGATGAGATGATTTCGAAATCATTTAATGATATCATGAAAATTGAAGAGATATGATTTGAATACTTTTGCCAATATTTTCAGAAGCTTGTAATAAATTGCTTAAGAATAAGTTCCTTGACTACAACATTTACGAAATGAATGAACAAAATGAACTAACTAAATGACTAGTGCAATGCAGGTTAACATAGTATACAAATGGTGATGCTGATCACTTATGCGTAAAACTGTTTAAGATGTAAGGAATTGACAATTTCATTAAATTCCTCACCTTCTAGTGTGCACAAGAGATACGCACCATTTATAGTCCTTCATGACTCGATATGGGCCTAGCCACTTAGGCCGAATTTCCTTCCTTTACCGGTTTTCTTATCAATCCGGCTATCTAGTCTTAGAATGAGATCACCTCATATATTTCTCATTCGTAGAATTTCTTGTTCTATTTCTGGCATGTTCAGTTGGCGTAGGCTCTATGCCTTTTCTCGGTGTTTAACCTAGCCTCATCAAGGCTTTCTAATTGAGAGAGTCGTGCCTCTCTATAGGCTTCTTCTTCTAAGATCCCTTGTAATGAGATGCAGAGGCTAGGTATTTCAACTTCTAGTGGTAGAACTGCTTCGATCTGAATACCAACAAGAAAGGGGTTGCCCCTATTGGTGTTCTTATTGATGTTTGATAGGCCCACAAGGATAGGTATAGCTTTAAATGCCAATCTGTTTGTTCTCCTTAACTGTTTTAAGGAGAATGGTTTTTAATGTTTTATTTGTGGCCTCAGCCTGTCCATTGGCTTGGGGTAATAAAGAGAAGCCATGTGATGGTTTATCTTGAATTTACTACATAGTTCATGGACTTCATCATTTTTGAAGGATGTTCCATTATCTGAGATAATGACTTGTGGGACACCGTACCTACAAATGATTTGATTTAGAATAAACTTAGCAATTACAGAACCTGGTACGGTGGTGAGAGGCATGACCTCTACCCATTTTGTAAAGTATTATGTGGCCGTGATTATGAATTTATGGCCATCTGTTGATGAGGGAGAGAATTTCCCTATCAAGTCCAGGCCCCACGTGGAAAAGGGCCAAGGGGTTGTGATTGGTTGCAGAGCTTGTGCCGGCATGTGAATCTCGTGGGAGAATTCTTGGCATTTGTGGCATTTGTGCACAAACTCTATTGTGTCATGTTCTAGGGTGGGCCAAAAATAGCCCATCGATGTATCTTACGAGTAGTGGCATGACCACCAAAGTGGCCTCCACATACCCCACTATGGGATTCGTAAATAATCCTTACGGATTCTTCCGTGTCAACACATCTTAACAACATCTCATTGAAGGCTCTACGATAGAGCACCTATTCTAAGATGATGTATTTAGCAATGATAATGCATAACTACCTTCTTTGTTGGGATGTGGCCCCTTCTGGGTATGTGTGGTCCATGATGAAATTGATTATGTCTGGTGTACCAAGGACATGCAGAGATAGGAGGCCTGGTTTTGATAAAATATACACACTCATCGGGAAGTCTAGATCTACCAAATCACCTCCATTCAATGGGTTGTTAGCCAACCAAATCTACAATTATTTTCCTTAACTGATTTTTGGTTTACAAAGGTTAGCTCAAATTCACCCATTAATGTTATGAAACATCCAACCTTTTTAGATAAGGACCCTTGTATGAGGAATGTCCACAAGTGATCTATCTTTACGATCACCCTTGTTTCTTGATTCAGCATCTAATGTCTTAAGCGTTTTGTCGCAAAGACTATGGCGAGGCATTCCCTTTCTACCTGTGTGTAACGTGTCTCATAGTGTAGCAATGTCCAACTAATGAAGTAAAATGCATGTTCTCATTTATCATCATCTTCTTGAGCCAACATGCAGGCTAATGAGACATCAATAGCTCATGAATACAAGATCAAAGGATGATCTAGTCTAGGGGGCATTAGCGTGGGTGGAGACAACAAGAAGCTTTTAACTGCTTCTTAAAGGCTTTGTTGCATTCATCGGTCCAATAAATGCTATAATATTTCTTTAATAAATTTTTGATTGGATGGACAACAAAACTTAAGTCCTGGGATGAACCTTTGAATTGCACCAAGTTTCCCAAGAAATGATCTAATACTGACTCGTCTGATGGTGGAATCATTTCAAGAACAACCCAAATTTTGGTTGGGTTGACATCAATCCCTCATGACAGATATAATGTAACCTAGAATCTTACCTCCTGTTACACCGAATACACATTTTTCTGGATTCAATGTGATGCCATATTTGATCAATCATGAGAGAATGATACAGAGCACTTCTGGGTGATCACAACGCTTTTTGGCCTTGGCTAGCAAGTCATCTATGTAGGATTCCATGATCTTATGAATAAGGTCATGGAATATGTATGTCATTGCCCATTGGTATGTAGCACCAACATTCTTAATACCGAATGGCATGACAGATAACAGTAGGTTCCCCCAGGAGTTATAAATGTGGTCTTGGCTTGATCTTCCTTGGATATTTTAATCTGATTATACCCTGAGAACCCATCCATGAGGGACAACGGCTATGTTATCTCATTTTAGTGATTCTAGCTAAAAATGAGATAACCATAGAAATTTTTTGGACATATCTCTTAAAATTCCCTTTGAAGGAGATTTTCGGGTTTTCGGGTTTTCATTGCATGAAAGCATGTTTCTTGCATGTTACATGTCCCATGTTCCCAAAACCCGAAACCCGATGGTCTTGATAGTGTGTCAAGTTTTTCAAAATCCCCAAGCATCGGAACATGCATTATCTAATGCATGTTTCATGTCATATGTTTCCCAAAACCCAAAACCCGAATGAAGCCTTTGTGTTAGGATTTCGAGACTTAGAAGCATCTCAACATCTCATGCGTCATGCTTCATGTTTTCCGAAACCCGAAACCCAAATTAAACCAAACCCTTTGTGTCGGGTTTTCGGACACTCCACGCATGATGACATGTCATTAATGTCCAGTTTTCTAGTAGTTGGCACACGTGTCAAATGAGGTGTAATTAATGTTAGGGTTTTATAAATAGGTGGTTTTCCACATCATTTGTTACCTTGTACGTTTTTGATGCATTGGATTTCTATGCATGCTTCTTCCACCTCCAGACCCGATTGAGCTTCCCTGGTCAATTTCACCATCCATTCTCGATCATTTTTGATCTTGTTGAAGGTATTCTTCTCCTCTTTTCATTTTGAATCTTTTTGGGGTTGTTTTTGAGGTGTGTTGTTTGGGTTTCCATTTCTTTTCCTCTTCCATTATTGGTTTAGGGTTTTAGGTTGTTTTTCTTGTTTCTTGTCTCTTTCATGTGGGCTCTCATTTGGAATTTCCCCCCCCTTTTGGTTATTTACTTGTTGTAAGTTGTGGTTTTCAAAAGAATCTAAAAACCCTAAATGAACAAAGTGGGAAATTTTTCATGTTCGACAGATGACAGACCCGATATCTTTTTTTGGGTTTTGCAGGCTACTCGACATCTTGCTTTCTCTTCCTTGTGTCGGGTCTTGACAGGTGTTCAACATCCTCCGAGTTTTTGCAGCATTTCAGTATTTATACCGCTCGACATCATCTCACTTCTACTTTGTGTCAGGTTTTCGTGAATGCACCACATGCCCTAACTTCCGACACACACCCTGTGTAGGGTCTGTTTCGGGTTTCTCAAAGTGTCGACATCCTCCAAAATCCACCAATATTTCAGGTTTCCATTGGTGTTTGACACATCCTAATTTCTAACATACAATCCAGTCTTATCAGATTTCGAAGAAGGTGTTCTCAGCAAGTTTCCAATAAAACCCGAAAGGTGTGTAGGAGTCTAGACACTTGTCCAACAAGCTCTCACACCTGAATACTCTTTAAGAAGTCATCAAGGAATTCTCAAGACTCCTCATGTCAAACCCTGGCCCATCTAAGGATAAGTCAGATAAGTCAAGAAAGATGAAGTATAAGTATCCAGAAGATGGAGTCTTCTTCTTATGTAAGCTACAATTATGACATCCAGGGACATGAGCTTGGTAATATAGATATGGAAGACTTCTAGAAAAATAATTGTGGATTCTTCTCAGAATCCATGGATGAAGTCAATAGTTGGTAGTGGTCTCCCTCTTGCAGCAGGATTTCCAATATCAGCCCAATGCCCTGAATTCATCCTAGCTTGCGCTTCCCACTATGACTCATTAGAACCTCCCGTGGTTCCAAGAAGAAATCAAGGGAGTCTATAGTGAAATTGGACGGAGATTATTTTGATGAACTCCTAAATTTTCCCAACTTTACGGAATATGTTGATTTAGATTTTAAATCAGCACAAAAGGCCTGGTACAAGGATCAAGAAGACTACATCAAGCACGTAAATAAGAATTTCTTGGTCAAGGCTAAGCCCGTTGTTTTTAGGTTTCCTAAGTCGGTCCCTAGAAGTGATTTTATTCTTGAAGTCAGTGATATGATCACCCTGTTGATCCAGTTGTTTGGACTCCCGTGATTCAAAAGAATTCCAAGGGTGGATGTGTCACAGTTCATGGTCATTATAAAGAAAATGACCAATGGATTGATTGGGGTAGCCTGATAAGAAATGAGATAGACTGGCCTAAATGAAAATGGTCTTGCTCTAGGAAAGTTCTATATGATGTCATATGTCACCTATGCGATAGCATACATCCGACATGAGAAACTATCTAGGCTAGATGCAAAGGGAAACCGTACATAGCAATGGAACACATATATCAGTAGATTTCCCACAGATTGATAATAAAACGTCCCTCAAGACCAATTTAGAAGAGTGAATGATGCATTCTTCTACGAAAAAAATTTGATTGGATCCCGATCCGAGGAAGAGAAGGGTTTCCGATGAAGCATGGACAAAAGTGTCAAAATGGGGTTACATCTTCTTGCAATTCAAGAAGTTTACCTATCTTTGGGTGGTAAGGTTCCACAGTAATCCTTTCCATTTGCCCAAGTTCCCAGGTGACAAACTGATCCTCATGGAGTTGGTCAGATAGTTGTTGGATTTTCACAAATTCCAACAAAGCAGACACAAAGCCATTGTCTCCTTCCCCATTTCCATTAGAAGGTATACATGTTCCACCGTGGTTAAGGCCAAGAATGTGGTGCATGAACTTCAGACAAATTGAAGAAGCACATGAAGATGAGGGAGGGATTCAACATCCAAGGAGTCCTCAAGTCATATGGAACATTGTACCTGTATGTGCCCACTGTGGAAGATATTTGGGTTGATCTTCGTGATGAAGTTGCCATCCGAAGAAAAGACAACAACAGACTGACACTTGAAGAAATTCAAATGTTAGATCTAGCTGATATCCTTGAAGGTACCATAGATAATGAAAGTGTTATGGAACCTAGGTACAAACAATCAGATGGAGACCAACTTGGATTCCCAGCCATTAATTGGTATGTTGCTGAAAAGGCTTCTATCACTGAAAGAGCTACTCAGACTCTTATCTGCACCAAGGCATGGCTCATTTCCTAGGGAATGAGTTATAAGGAAAAGATTTTTTCAAAAATAACTACTTTAGAAGTGGGACCCTCCAAGGGAGAAAAGGAAAAGGATAAAATCCCTACCAAGAGGCAAATAAAGTTTAAGTTTGTCAGGAAAGGAGAAAAGCAAGGGGCTGAATCATCTACTACTCCAACACAAATAGTTGAGATCTTGGATTCACCTCCTCTGCCAGAACAAGGAGAAATTCTTTCAAAAATTGAGGTTAGTCAACCTCTTGTTTCTCCTTTTGTTGATTTCTCATCGGAGGTAAGCCTTTCTCTTGCTTCTCAAGCTTTGGCTTTAGAATCTTTACCCCCTCTCTCCCAATCTTCCTCATCTCATATTTCGATGCCACTCTCATCAGCCATGGCCAACATTTTCTCTAATCTCTCACCTCTCTCTGTTGGACCTACGATGGCCCTAGAAATGCCTCCTCCTTCCGCACCTTCATTCCCTGAATCTATTCCCACAATCACTACACTTGCAGTCATCATGACTCTACAAGTAAATATTCCTCCACCCATAGATACAACCATAACACCTCCAATAGGAGCAACTTCTTCCATTGTACCTCAATGGTTGGTCGATCAAACTCCAAGGAAGAGGAAGGTGGTAGTTCCCCTACCAGCCTTCGATTTCAGTTCACTCAAGGCTTCTCCTGCCAAATCTGCCAAGAAACCCAAAATGGTTTCAAGAGTTTCAGTGGATGCCTCAGGGCATAAGTTTGCAGAGATTGCCACTCCCATGACTGAAAAAACAAAGGAGGATATAATAGTGACTGATTATCAGATTACAAGGGTTGATCTGGGAAAAGTGACAATAGAAGGAGCACAACAGGATGCACAAGATGCCATGAACGTGCTTTGCCAAAAGCTGAAAGAAACAAAGGTAAGCAGGGATGAGCTAAAGGAGAAAGTTGAACAGTTGATAGAGGTACTACTCAAGCTTTCAAAGCCTTCGTAGTCAACACCGTCATCTTCTACCCCTACTCCTATCAGGTTTGATTTCTCATCGGTGCCTATGATTGAAAAGATCAATGAGAAGGGGAGAATGGTTGAAGAATGGATAAAGAGGCTACTCCTATAAGGAAGAGAGGTCATAGATGACACAGTGGAAGTTTATAAATCCTTGGAGGAAATAAAGAAAGATGGTGACAAGATGGATGATGAGTTTTCACAAGAATTCAAGAACCTTGAATTAACTTTGGAAGCCCTCAATGCACTGAAACAAGTTCCATCCCGGATCTTAACAGAAGAAGGAATTATTCCACATGGGGATAAGCATTTCCAGCTTGCCAAAGCCATCAGATTCAGGATAAAGATTCTTAGTGAAGCTTGCAGCAAGTTAAGGGAATCTAGAGATCAATTGATTGATGCCACCAATGACATAGAAGAGGAAATGTCTAAGATCTTCGCCAAGGTGTTGGGCGAAATCTCAGAGATTCTACCTACTGACAATCTCTATAAGAAAATTTAGGAATTAATTTAGCATGAACCAACTTCCATCTTGATCAGTTTTCGATCTCTTAAAGAATGTAAGCCAAAAGATAAATCCTTTCGATCCGTGACCATCGATAAGTTCATAAGGATCAAGAATGTTTTGGAATCACTAAGGAAGCTCAATAAGAAATTGAAGAAACTCCTGGTAACGCAAGTGACACTCAAGAAACTTGTGAGGTCCTAAGTGATTATTCTAGTGCACTAGATGAAGATGAGATGCAGAGCATAATCTAGAAGTTCCAAGAATTTTGAGACAAGTAGGCTTTCGTTGGAAGAAGACAAGGATGACGAAGTGGAATAAACATAATGTTTCATGTCATTTCTATCAAGAAATTGTCATGTCTTTTTCATTTTCATTTTGTCACATAGGAAGCAAATTTTGACTTGTTCTCTCGTGAGAGTCAAGAAAAATAGGAATCTCATTAAAAGACTATTTTCTAGGATTTATCCTATTTTCTCTCTGCTCTCTCTATTATAAATAAGGGATGCTTGTGTATTTCAAAGGAGACTTTTTGAATATTAAGAGCTATTGTGAAGAAGAAGAAAAGCTTTGTATTTTATTTTTAATCATTGAAGAATAGGAACAGGTGTTATTTTACAAACTTTGTGTTGTGGGATTCATCTATCTTGAGATATTGTTCTTATGTCCAAAATCTTGAGCTATTATTTGTTTAGTATTCTTAATCATTTTAATCATTTCAAAATATTACACTCATTATCTAAAACTCATATAAGTATTTCTTGATCTGTGTTTGCTTGAAAGAAAATACATTCCTCTCATTCCCTTCCCACTTTGTTTCATCTATAATAAGTTTCCTTTCTAATCCATTGCATTTCTAAAGTTGTAATATCTCCACTTCGTGTTGATATGGATTTCGGGATTGTATCCCAACCCCAATGGTTAGAATAGTGTGGATATTATATATATTATTTCTGTTGTGTTTTAGATTAGTAATAAACATGCAACCTCACTTGTCTTTGAGGAGGGATTTGATCCCATGCACTGTGGTTGAACCTCATATTTTGACTTGACAAAATATCCAACCAACAAGCTCAAATCTAGTTGTTGCATCAACAATAACGTCGATGGATGGTAATGGGAAGTCATCTTTGGGATAGGCTTTGTTAATGTCCCAAAATTCTATGCAAATGTGTATCTTCCCATTCTTTTTGAGAACGAGGATGATATTGGATACCCATTGTGAATAGTTGACTGGTTTGATGAACCCCACTTGGAGGAGTTTCATCACTTCCTCTTTCACCATGAGAGCCACTTTTGGCTTCATTGGTCTTGACTTTTGCTTGATTGGCTTTGCATCTGGTTTGGTGACAAGATTGTGTACCACGATATGTGGTGTAATTCCCATCATTTATTTGTAACTAAATGTAAAAGCCTTTGATGTTCTTTGAGGATCTGAGTATGTATTTCTATCTCCTCTGGAGTTAAAGAGGATCCCAATTTCAAAATCTTTGGTTCTTCCTCTGTTCTGATATTTATGTCGATGGTTCCTTCGATTAAGGAGGTGTTGCCTTCCTCAAACTCGAGAGGGGTTGGGAGTAATTCCAAACTCCCTTCATTCTCCACCTTTAGATTTTGAGATTATCTTTCGAGGGAGATTCTATCATGGGGTTTCCAAAATAGGAAGAGGAGCATGGGATTAGAGATAAATCAACTATGGAATGAGTGAGATGCAACTCTGCAAAGGCATTTAGATATTCAAGGGTCACCTTATCACTATCAGAGTGATCTAAAGTAGACTTATTCTCAACTTCCACATGTGTTGATATCGGGATTATTGGTATTTTATGAACCAAAGGTTCAATACGTATTGATACCATGAAATCAATATTTTCCAATTCATCACTTGGAGTGAATCGGGAAGCTGAAGTTGCTACAGAATCAGCGAGAAGGTTTTGTTCTCGGGATTTCTTCAATTGATATGAAATCAAATCCCTTCGTTAGTTTTAGTACTTCCATTTTATAGAGTTAAAGGTGTTGTGCTCTAGTCTCAAATACCTCGATAGCTAGTTTGAACTAATTACGAGTCTCTGAGTACTTTGATATTACTAATGTCCATCCTTTTGGAAATGATAAGGCCAAGAAGGAGGGCTTTGTATTCAGCCCCATTGTTTGTGCATTCAAAGTTTAATTTGAAAGTGAAAGGTAGAACCTTTCCCTCGGGTGAAGTAAGGATCACACCTACCCCAGACCGAAACGACATTTTTCTCCATCAAAGTGGAGAGTCCAATAATAATTTGGAAAAATGGAAGTTGGGACACCCTTAGTCTCTACTTCCCTTGTCTTAGTTACTTCCACCATACAAAATTTGTCCACAGGTATGGAACCAATTCCTAGGGTATGTCCTATACCCATAGAATCAAATGGAAGGAGAATAGGTAGATCTTTCTCCAAAGTAATTTGATAATTTTTGCAAAGTGGTTCCTAGCGAAACTGTTTCTATAGTGATGGACTCATCTTTGATTGCTAGGATGCCTTTGATTAAGTTTGTGACTTCTAGTTCTATCATAGGCACCAGCTTCACTTATGGGTTTTTATTGACTGGTTTGTTGAGCTGATTTTCTAGAGCTCAAATTTAGAATGGACACCTGGTCTTTTCTTCAAATCTGCTAGGTGTATGTCGAAAGGTTTTGGGTCACCTTGTGCTACAAATACCTTTCCTAGGTGTAGAAATCTTACTTCTTGAAATAATGTGGAAGGGATTGCCTTCATGTAATGTATCCAAGGGTGACTCGAGAATCATATTATAGTTGGTTTCCGATCTATAATATAAAATTCGGTGAGGATTGTTTTGGGTCCTAAAGTGACTGGTAGTACTATAGTCCTGATTGAAGTTTCCTTGAGGCTATCATAGCCCCTTAGCATGTTTCATGTTGAAGAATAGTTCGTTTCTCCATATCCTAGTTTTGAAGAAAATTGAAGGGGACTATGTTAATTATTGCTCCATCATCGATCATTGCACGCTTAACATAGTTGTTATAAACCCAAACCTACAAATGCAAGGGTGGATCACCTCTATGTGAAATTTCAGCATCCGTTGGCATTTTACTTATGTCGAATATAAACTCGGTATCCCTATCTGGCTTCCCTGGAGGGTAGACGTCAAAGTCTACATGGTTTACTTGCATTTCAGGGGGAGGGGTGATGTTGACGAGATGACCAAGACCTAATGATTCTAAGAGAGTAGCTCTATGAGTGGGAGAGTTCTTCAACAAATCCAAAAAGGAAATGTGAGAGAAGGTCTTTGTTAAGTCATTAATCAAATCATAGGTGCCTACTAGTTTTACTGGTGTTTGCTAAGTGTTGTCTGGTATTAGTGAATAGGTTGGAATTGGCTGAGAAGAGTAGTCTCATGTTCTTGTTATAGTTTCTACTTGTAACTCAGTGTCTAATTCTACCAGTCCAACTATCTTGGCTTGTGGTCGAGTTCCTAATTGGGGTGTGACCATTGGATTTGATGAAGTTGAAGCTTCATGGTTGTTGTTCCCCATTATGACACCTTTGTTTGTTCAGTTGGATCTAACCATTGTTTTTGTTAGAATGATTCGGGAGAGGATCATTGAAAATATTGAGAGGTGCATTTTGAGGAGAAACTAATCCTGGTAGGTATTTGATGTGGTTGGTATGGAATTTTCTAGAAACATATCTACAAAGAGTTGTCTTTGATCTTTTGGTAAACGTTCCAAGAATTTATTGTAATCGCAGAAAGTTCTAGTATCATGACCTCGGATTTTATGGAAGCCACAATATAAATTGGGATTATAGTTCCGTGGTCGTTGGTTTAAGTCTTGTTGTGGCCCAAAGTTTTGATTGGGCTGTTGATTGTTATAATTGTAATTTTGAGGTTGTTGCCTTTGGTTTTGGTTTTGATATCCATCTGGGCCTGGGTAGGGCCTTGTGACTAGATTTGCTATTTTTTTTTTGTTGTTGTTGTTGTGGTTGTGGCGGATGATTAAAATCCACCGCATTGATCATTGGACTAAAGTTGTTATTGCATTGATTATTAGCAGGTGTCGGGTGTTCACAACATTTGGTCTTTTGGCTTGATCAGTGACTCCATCTGTTGTAACCCCATGGTTTTTGTTAAGGATTTTGGGTCCTTGATTGGTATTTCCCATGTTGGGATAAGTCGTAGTGTTTTGATTGGGAGTAATTAATCTCCCATTCATTCCATAAGTCTTACGACCATTGTCTATTGCCGCTTGATCTATTCGGAGAGCACTCTCAAGTACTTCATCATAAGTCCTTAGTGGGAACTTCTAGACTTCTTCCTTTATCTCTCTGCTGAGAGAATGAAGGAATAAATTGCATAGTTCCATCTGATCCATGTTTGGAGCACTTGCTGATGAGTAGAGGACTGTATGCCATCTTTGAATGAAATGGGCAATGATTCATTGTGCTCTTGTTTAATGTGTAAGAACTCCCGATCCCCATTCTTAACAGTTTGTTCATGTCAAAAGCTTTGATGAATTTTGACACAAGTTGTTTGAACAAATGTATCGAGGCTTCAGGTATTCTATAATACCAATCAAGGGCAATACCTTCTAAGGTTTTAGGGAATATTTTAGCAACAACCGCATCCTAAGGGATCAATTCTCGAATGTCCATGGCATAGGCCTTCATATGTGCATTTGGAAATCCCCCCCTTGAATTTAGGAAAATTAGGAAGAGGTCTTAGAAGCATGATGCTTTGTACATTGAAATATAAAGTCTCTTTTAAATATTCTGAGTAAGTCCCTACATAGGTTTCAACCATAGATGGTGCTTGTTGAGGGAGTGGAGGTGGAACGAGTTGTTGATATGGCATAGCATATGTATTTCAGGGTGTAAGGAAACCCCTGTGGTTGAGCGAACATCCCGGGAGAAGAGAACATATCTCCCTATGGTGATTTTGAATAAATGTTTAAGTAGGGAGGAGCATTGCTCTGATATGGATTGTTTGGTACTAAACCGGGAGGTATCATATTTTCAACTGGAGCAACGTTTGAAAACATGGTTCTAGTTGGTGTTTGTTGTGGATAGCTATAGGATTGTTGAGGAGGCATACCTAACGTGCTTGTTCCTATAAGGAGGTCAACCTAGCTAGGATGATATGGAGGGTTGGGAGTTCCTGCTTGCCCCGAGTGTGAAGCTTGATTTGCTTGAGCAAGTTCTAGTCCTCTAACCCTTTCAACCAAAGCCGAGATGACTTCAATTGGTGATGATACAATGTTCTATCATGGTGGCTATTGTGGCACCCCTTGAGGTTGCCGAGGGGTATGGTACCCTACTATGAATTGGTCATTACTCTGCCAAGCTTCACCAAGAGTATTTCCATGGGGGTGTTTTCTTGGAGCAGGGTGTCGGGTTGTGTTTGCAAACTTCCTATAGGTGGATACATGTTTTGGAAGCATTGTTCACTTCTAGCATAACATGCTAAGTACTCCTCATCCGAGAATAGGAGTGGATCTAAAATGAAATGGATTTTCTAGTAAACGTCATATTGTTAGAGCCTGAGGGTTCGATTGTTGTGTTTGCATGAGTTGGTCCAAATCCTCAATTCAAAATGAAGAACTAGAGCTAGTTCTTTGGGGAGGAGTTTGTGATGACAAGTAGTTGCTTGAGTAGTTGTCAGCCCATGCAAAAAGTGATGGTGATTGTTGTCTACTCGTCTGACCATAATATGCTTCGAGACCTAAGAGAGGTCTATCATATATGCGTCGTATCCCAACATATTTGGGGGTATATAAATACCTGCAGAATAATGGGAAGGAATGAAGCTGGATGATAGAAATGGAAATGAAAAAGGAGTGGTTGTTAGTTTCACATCAGTTCACCAATTTTGTATGATAGAAAAGTGACAAGTGAGCATGAGAATCATCAAGCCAGCTTTTCTTCATACCCACTGCCTCCCGAGGTCGTGCTTGAGACAAAGCGGTGAAATATAATATATGCGCACTGTGGAAAAGTAGTTGGGCAATCCTATATCCTCGATACGTAATAACGGGATCTATGAATCTAAAGCAAAGAAGGCTCTTCTAACCTAAACTGGTGTTATGGATTGGTTTAACACTATAACTATTTGGAGGCTCCAATCAATGTCGAGCTCTACCAAGATCCTATCTATTGGTTGTTGGACTCGTGGAAAGTGACTTGTGGGTGCTTCGTATATATTTCCAAACAGGGTCATGAAGGTGGTAGCGAGAGATGTAGTGGATTTACAAGAAACTATGGACATTTTTCTAGTCTGACCCAAAAAGTATTGGCTTGATTGGTTTCTATGTTCAACACAAAAAGTTGTGTGATGATATCCGGTGGGAGTGGTGAGGATCTAAATACCAGTGTATGTAAACTGGTGTTAATGCTTAACTGATTAGCAAGCCCATTGGGTTGTGGGACCTGGGGATCACAACCATGAGTTCATGGTTACTGAGGACCTTTTATGGTCATGTGAAGAATCAATCTCTTCTTCCGACTATCCAGTAGTCATAAGCTTTTTCAACCTCTATGTTTAATATCAGGAGTTGTGTGATCTTCTTGAAATACCTCACGGGTGTCCTAGCAAAATATGCGTAAGCCTGTGTCTATGTCAATGAGAATGTCTCTCCGCATCTGGTGAGGAAATAATGGATCACAACCAAATTTTTACTCTCTTTCGGGCTCTTGTATGGTCATATGGACATCCTATCAAGGCAATCTATAGTTGGTTTGATTTACCATAATTTGTATCATCTTTGATGTTCAATTTTCTCAACTACTCACTAATTACTTGCGGGTTTGTTGTTATTTGGAAGACGTGGATCCTAAGACCTTGATCTATATCCATTAATGTTGTGCAAATATTCAGCTGGGGTATCAATGGTTTGAATATGTAATCCCTAGGCTCTCTTGGTCCCATAATAGTCATGTAAGAAATAACCAAACTTAACTGAATGAAGTAAACTAATTATGAAAATGAATCTACGTTATGCTTGTTCTTTTTGTATTTTCAGAGACATAAACTTGAATTATTTTAAAGAGAAACTAATCTAGTAAATTCAAATAACAAGTAACTAATCTAAGAATAAAGCTAAAACAAGCAAGATAGCCAGATGTAGCTATTTACCTGTGCACTTGTGAGTTGATACAAATATAAATATCTCACTATAACTTGATTAAAAGTCCTCCAATCTTACCTCAGAAGTGAGAAACAAATCATAGCTTCTCAGAAGCTATCATTCCCCACAAATTCCCTGGTAATATTGAAAGCAAGCTTTAATTGAAATGAAATGATTTGCTACTCTATTTGATATATTGTAACTACAAATTTGACAATTCAAACCTGGAGTCTATAGAACAAAGGAAAATCCAGTTGTATTGTATCTTGTCCCCTTAGTGTGATCTCTTTGTTCCTTTGTGTTCTCGTGAATCCATAAAGGTAAGAATGTGACAACGGTAGTAGGAGAATATATTTGAATAGTGGTAGCTTGGAGGTAAACCAAATGGAATGCAAGTAGGAGAGAGATAGCGTAAGAGAACAGAGCTTGGCTATGTGATTCCTAGTAGGATTATTGCAGGGATACGACAAGACACACCTAAAATTCTAGGACCTATTCTTCATGTGACGAAACAAAACCTATAGCTCTAAGCATAACCAAGTTTTAAATAAACTTAATCTATAACTAATGTTGTATTATGCTAAGCCAGCTTGTTTGGAGAACAACAATGGAACAAATGAAACTAGAGAAACCAAGTGATCTCTAAACCAAAAAAAAATGGGGAGACTTGAACTAAGAGGCCGAGAACTTATGCTAAGTCTAAACTTGTTGAGACTTATTAAGGAACTTCCAAATACACTGAATAATAAAACATAGAGAGAGAGGGGCCATTTTCTTGTAAACAAGCTCATTATTTATAGCATTCTTACTCACTAGAAGAAAAGTCCAAATTGCCATGCTTTAACATTAAAAATGGAGCACTACTATTACAAAGTGGTTGGAAACTCTAAACAAAGTAGAAGCGGTGAGAGTTGCAAGTGCAACTTGATTTTTCACGTTGTTGAGTGTGCTAGAAGGTTCTAGAAAATTTTCATAGGATCATCTCCCTGTGTAAGGCAGCAATTATAAGATCGCTGCCCTGCCTCTCGCTGGTAGCGATTCACGGGACCGCCGCCCGCAGGCGGTGGCGGTCCCAGAACTTAAAGATAAAAATGCAAGGAAATGGGGGTAGAGGTTAGAATGAAGCATGCAAAGGTTGGATAAGGCATTTTAGGATGAAAATGTATACTTGGTGATCTTTTCGGATTCCGAACACCTTGTGAAGAGATGTGAATCATCATTGGGGTTTCCGTAACCTCTTTCCGACAATACAATACATATAATTTTGGGTACGATACAGTTTTACAATGGTTGACAATAAACCGATACTGGTGGTTTTCAAGTGGTTTACCACAAGCCACATCATGATGTGCCAAGTAATATTTTTATCCCTCATCAATATCTCACTACAGGGAATAACATACGAAACACAACTCACCAAACTGAACAATAAAACACATACTAGAAAATTTTCACATTTCATCCTATAAGAATCACAATGTTCTTAATTGTAGCCACTGTTGTTGATCAACGCCACTCGATCTTGAACAACATAGGAAACTTCCACTTCCACTAGAAGTTTCCCTCTACTTTAGTTTTTTAGGCTCGAGAATGGAAATGGAAAATTGGTGTCATGTTCCCCCCACAATGTGAAATTTCCACACGTGAACACCGAGAAGCAAACAAGATCGAAGTACATACTACATCGAATAGATCTTTTTGCAAATGGTCACCATTGCAAGTGAACATATTGAAAAGTGAATCATCTTCCAATGAATTACGATAGTCAAAGGATCAATTTAGTTAGAGAATCACTGATAGTCATATGTGCTCTAACACAACTCTTTTCCGTATCCACCAAACACCACACAAAGCAACAGGAACACAACAAACTGAAGTACACTGAAAATCATATATTCACACTATATATACGCCACCACATCTACTATATAGCCTCGTTGTTATTGACATGACGAGAGGATTGTTTTTCCTCCATCCTCATATGCATCCATCCTCTAGTGAAAAGTTGCTAACTCAACTTGTTTTAGCTTTGAGGGTCTTTGAACAATTCACCCCCACAAGATGGACATCGCATACAAGTGAAAATGCATCCAATTATTGAAAAATGAGGCAATTTTGTGTTTTGAAAATTTTACACTTTTGACTTTAACTATAAATCTTCACTATGACATTGATGCTATAAATAATACTACAGATGTCATAGTATGAAACTAACTCAAACTAACTTACTTTATGACATTTTGTTATTTTTTATTTTATTTTTGACAATACTATTATGACATACGATTGACACAAATATTCTCTTTTTGATAATAAAAGACTATAATAATAGTTTAACAAAATGATGACAATTAAAAATTAATATTTAATTACTTTTTATTATAACAATTATCATACACCTCAAACTATAATAGAAAAGTGAGATGTTTTAACAACATTATGGACATATATACTTTATTGGCATAGACCACAAAAGGGAAAAAATCGACTCTAGACCACCAAAGAACCTAAAGTCAATAAACTCTTAATACCAAAAATTTTATGAAACCTAAAATACCTATTCAAAAAGGTAAGAATTAAGATATGATATGGAGCTTGGGACTCGATAAGAGATTCTACCAACTCAAATTTGAAGATGCCACAAAGAGACACGTCTTGCAGTTGCTTCTAGAGATCAATGTTGAATTGGTGGGTGAGTTTGAGATCCATAGTCTCTACATCAAGTTGTATCCACTATACCACTCTGCAGATCAACTATACAACTATGTGACCTAATTTGGCCGAGTAGAGTGTGAGGATCTATTGGTAGATTGAAAACTAATTTTATTTGCTCCTTGAGGCACGCAACTCAACTTAGATCATCTTTGGAGATCATAGACTCAAAATGAAAATATCAAAGCAATAGACGTGTGTACTGAAAATGGTAGTGATAATATCAATTGTGAGAATCATGTCTGGGGTGGGTCGACCTATCCAACTGAGCAAATCTAAAATTTTACTTGTTATGCAAGTATCTTGAAATAAATGAAGTGACTCCAAATCACGTGATGATAGAAACGAATGAAAGAGAATTGTGATTGAAAATGCAAGTGCTCTAGCACCAATACAATCTCTTCCAATCACGAACAAAATAAGGAAAAACTAATACTTGCAGATAGAGAATTTGATACACAATTTTTTCAAAGAAAGAATCGCATCTACAGGAGCAACAACAAATGTGTACTACTCCTTTCCAATTGTTTTTAGACATCCATCTATCAATTAGAAATGATCGCTCTGATACCAAATCTTGAATTTGGTTCAAAATTGAGAAAAAATAATACAAAACAATATAATATTCATGTATTTCATATGGAGAGACATCACAAATAAATAGGTGAATACACTCCTATAAACTAGGAGATAATTATAACAATACACCCAAACTAACTCTCACAAAGAAATTATCTACTTGAGTTGTTATAACTCACAAAACTAACTTATTAGATTTTTCCACACACGATTACCATTGAGCACTAATAATTTCCTAACAACACTTCTATTTTATACAAGTCTCGCATTACATACTACTTATCATGCATATCACATAGCACACATCTTCACATTATTAGACTATTTACACATCTAGCATTGCATCTTATACACCAATGCATATCACACACTTTACACATCACATGGTCATTTATTGTCCACATGTATACTACGTCATCTTTTACGCACCGCACTCACTACCCTACGATGCATTTAGTTCCTTGGTCCATACTCAATCGCGAGGGTTTACCGATCAAATGGACCTTATCCTCATTACGTGTTCATCATTCATTCTTTTTCATGTGACATTTTGAGGTTAGTGTTGAGAAGATAGAATATGACACTAAGGAGAGGGCACACAAAATATTTGTGCATGGTAAAGCAAGGCATATTTGAAGGCATGAAAGGATAGGGAAGGAAATGCGCACAAAAGAAAAATTGATTCGGGACTTAGCCATTTTCATGGTTATGGGCTATTTTTGGAGATAGCGTATGGAGCACACATCGGGATAAAGACTTGTGTAACATGCAAATGTTATTTTGGGAAGAGTGTCTATTAAGTGTCATGCATGAGTTCGAGTTAATAATAGGATTACTACTACTAGCCTAGCGCACTTAGCGCACTTGCATGTGTGCATGTTATTGTAAAGGCACGTTACTATTTTTAGCATGCGACCTATTTTGGGAAGTGCGTAATAGGTGAAGGGAAAGTCTCCACACTTATAAATATGTATTAATCATGATTGTAGTTAGAGAGACACTATGTATGAGCTATTATGGAGTTATCTTTCGCTAGATCTCGATGCGCGCATAAACTTATCATACTACTTATTGTAAAAGCTTTCGTATTTAATGTGTCTTAATATAATGGAGTGTATTGGGTGAATAATGGTGTTAAACATGACTATAACTTGGTTCTTGCATGGTTAACTTCATTATGTTTATCATTTAATTCATGATTCTTTTAGATCTAGATCTGGACCAATCGATGGGATTTACTAACGACACGTGGCGAAAAGGTAAAAGGGAATATGCTCTATGGAATATTTATGCTATTTATGGATATGAATACATTACATCTTCATCATGTTCACACCTGCACATCCTTATACAAGTAACTCTAAGGAGGGGCATGGTACCTTTTCGTGCTTTGGGTGAGTGCTCACTTAGGTTGGGTGATGTGCCGCATGGCCGGGTTATTTGTGGTAAATTCTAGGTGACATCATTGGTTTTGTTGCCAGGGACCTCTTTTGAATAGAGGGATTGTTTTTAAGATGGTTCGCGATGAAGACGTATCATTGACCCTAGCAAGTGTCCAGGAGTGGATAAAAGATCTAGAAGAAGAATACGCATGGAGGTTTAGCACTGGATTTGAGTATAACGCACGCATGTGGGTGGAAAAGAAGCTACATGACTATTTATATGAGAGCTTCTTTGTTATTTTCCTAATAGTATACGAGAGGTTGGTTGCTTATGTGTCTAAACAAAATTAGAGGTATCGCACACTTTTATGGACACGGGGAAGAAATTTAGGCCCCGTATGATGTTGATCTGATTTGGACACGTGATGTGGATACTTGGTTCCATGGTGTTTTGAACAGATATATTCTGGAGTACTCAATTTCCACTTATTCTTTCCTAGAGGTAGCTAAGTTCCAATTTTTACGGTATCCTAGGGGAACTTACTTGCAAGGCATTCCACTAAGCGATCAAGATCTTGATGGTAACCCTGAACTTAGAGGCAAATCTGATGGCTAGCCAAACCCCACCATGCATGGGGGTAGGAGCACATTTGGTGAAAGATGGTGGACCTAGCGGTAGAAAGGCATAGAGAAGAAAGGTGGCTTAAGTACAATGAGGTGTACGAGAGGGAGATAGAGAAGTAGCATGACATTGCAAATCGGATGGTATTGAGGAGAGAGATGGCTCATGAAGGATTTAGAGATCACATAGAAGGCATGGAGCAGAGCATCAGGAACTCCCCCATTTGGGAAAGCATGATAGGAGCCCCATCAATCTCACACAAGAGCGTGCTAAGTAGAGAAGACAGTTAAAAAGAACAATATTGGGCTGCAGTACGTGCATCTAAATCTACCTAGAAACCTAGCCCTTGCATTTGGTTTTTCAGTATCTAGTACATCTAATAGTCAATAAGCTAATTTTGGCAGTAGGGAAGCAAGAGTAAGTCACATAGCAAGTACATCTATGGCAGGAAAAATGTCTTCATTGTTATTTAGAGGTAAATTTTTAGGTTCATCATCTACACAGAAATCGAGCACGTAGAATTTGGGGCTCACTTCTGGGAGTAGTACCACCCACAGATCAGAGGAGTTCAAGATAAGACTAATGTTGGGACATAGGAAAGTACATCTTCTAGTCCCTTTCCAGCCTACAAAAAGTGGAGGATCGGGGGTTTATAGGTGGCTCTAGTTCTGGTTGATCGGGTGGTTCTAGAGGTAGAGGCAACACATAATTCTTTCACTGGGAGGTTGTGGATCGTATTTAGGGTCCGCACCAACCCCGAATATTTACATGGAGATGTCTCTTCATCTTCAGAGTATAGGAGCATAGAATATGCTCGAACACATGCACATGTGTGAGATATTGTATGGAAAAAGGGATCATGGCTTCTAAGTACAAGGTAAGTCAATTTGTAACTACATTGCATATTTGGGACGTGCACACACTTTGGTACAAGACATTTAAAACTAATCAAACTTGCGAGATTATGCGGTAAGATTCAAATATGCATTCCTTAAAGAGTTATATATCCTTGAATTTGAGCTTGTTTAGAAACAATATAAAAGGAAGAGTATAAGTGCACTCAAGGTTATTAAACAAGTCACTACTAAGAGTGTCTCAGGAATATGATGTTCCTTTCAAAACATTGTTATCTAATCTTTCTTATGATATTCACACGATCCAACATGTACAATGATTTTTGGTGGTCGATCACACCTTTTAGAAGGTTGTTATCACATAAGACATACAATGATCCATTCAAAGCACTTGAAGTGGCTTTACACGCTCTTACCGAGGCGGTTGGGAGTATAGACATTGGAGTCATCCCATTATTGGAAGCATAGATTACAGCTATGGAAAAATAGTTGGAGAAACTATTAGTGAATTTGGCACATGAGATACACATTGGGATTTGGTGTACAAACTATGAAGTGGAAGGGCACACCAAAGATAGTTGTCCCCGCATAACAATACATTCATTATTGATAGACTGTGAGATATGTCACTTGAACCATGATGTCAGCCGTTGCCCATTATTACAACATGCGATAAGGAAGAATGTATCCTGCTATTGTAAATTTTTCCATTCCATAACTCACGATACAGAAGACTACAAGTTGATTGGTCATATCCATGATGTTATAGATATTGGTGTGTGATAGACAAGAGTATCAGATAAATCTAAGGGTAAAGGTGAGCACCAGGATCAAAATCACAATCAAGCGCATTATGATCGAGAATGAGGGGTGCTATGAAGGAGGACGTGGCAGAGGTCAAGGATACCATGGTGGATTCAGAGGTTGAGGCTATGGTGGTGGATGAAGTGAATTCCCTCACGGAACATGCTTTACATACGGATCACCTGACCACTACAAGTGTGAATTTCCTCAAAATATTATATGTTTTTTCTGTGGGAACAATCATAGCTATGAGGAATTCCTAGATCTATATGAGCATCTTAGCAAGCAGCATAAACAGGAGCACAAAGGCTCGGTGGATGGTTAGGATATAGCACACCGTGAAAATCGGTGGATGTCAAAGTTGGCACCAGGAACTCCGAGGTATTATTCGTGTGAAGATCACTACATGCTGAGGTATCATTCGTGAAAATTGCTGCGCTAGAGAATCATTATAGCATAAGCCTACCATCACTAAGGAGGACATTTTGCATGCAAGGTATCTATATATGTGCACCATAAGGAGGTTTATCATAATACCATGGAAGTACTTAGAGTCCTTCAAGGGAAATACAATGTTTAAAGGAGCAATCATGGAAGATGAAACATAAGAAGGTAGCGAGAGAAGGTCTAGTCGGATATTTATGACTTGAAGGAAGTATGTAGAATGTTGCGCCAGGAAAATAGCATTCCATTACTAGGGATTTGGCTAAAGTGAAACACTCTGTGTGTGAATATTGAGAATGGGCATCAGGTATTTCATGCAAATATTCCCCCATAGCTTAGATTACGACAAGGAGATCACTCTGAATTTTGTTGTCGATGGATGGCTCTTGAGTAATATATTGATTGACATAGGCGCGGAAGTAAATATTCTTACTTTAGATGAATGGGTACATATGGGGAGACCTTCATTGCATCCATCTTCTAATGTATTGTTTATGGCTAATCAAACTAAGGCCACTCCTATCAAAGTTTTAAAAGATGCATCCATTACTATATAAGGGGCCAAGTTCACTAGGGATTTTGAGGTCTTAGTGCTTATAGAAGAAAATAGTTTCCCAACTCTATTTGGGTGCCCTTGTGTTACGCAAATAATGTTGATCTTCAGTTCAACAAGGGATATATCAGTTTTGAGAACAAGGAGGAAAGATTTATTATCCCTTTAATAGATGGGAAATCTGCACCCTATGTTGAGCCTTTGAGTGAGGAAGATTTGAATAGGATTTATGTACGTGTCATTTGGGACCCAAAAGTACTCAAGCCATCTAAAGAAGGAATCCTTCAGTGGGAAGATGTGTAGTCTATTAGTGATACTACAACTATTTCTTGTGATGATTGGGCTCATGGTTTGGCACAAAGTAAGGAGCGCATTTACATCGAAAAGCAAACCTTGTTGCATCAAGAGGATAGGTAATAGCTATGTACCTCAGTACACTAGAGAAGGAGACCCTATGGTATTCCTACACACCATGGAGGAATAGAGGATAGACCAATTTGAAAGAATAAATATGTTATCATATTCCATACATGGGACAACAAGCGATGGTGGGTGGTTCTGGGTATAATCTTGTAGAATGGAATGAAATCAGGATTGCTCTTACAACTTGGTTTTCCATGAGCAATGCACCTACTTCAATCTACACTTATCATGGTAATCAACCTAATCAACACCACCTTCAGTAGTGTGAGAGGATTTGGAAAGAGGGTAGGAAGCTTTACCACCTTCGCTATGGGTACACAAACTTTATTCTACTTTACAAGGTTGCGCACGCGCTTGGTATGTTTATGCAGAGAGAAATTGAAAATTGGTAGGATTTGATTACATGAATGGTCCAAACCTTTGACTAATTCTCTACTAAACCTCCAAAGAGAAGAGGCATTGAGGGTTATAAAGCGTTTAACTATGGGAGATAGTGCAAAGGTGGAAGAACTCATTCAGGATTTATTTGATGAGAACGACTCAGAGCGCACTTTTATGAAGAAGCGAGACAAATGCGACACTACTTAAGAAAACTTTTTGGAGAAAGAAAAGGAAAGATGGTCTACATAGTGGATGACAAAGAAGTAGAAAATATGGATATAGATCATTTAGTATGTACATGTGAGGTCTTGGATAGTGTATATAACAATGCACGCGCCGATCATGAACCTATGAGGACAAAGAAAGTGAATATTGATACGGATGTTAAACCTAAAGAGGTAATAATTGGGGATCATTGGTGTGAATCAAGTGGAAAACATAGTGAAGTTGCTATCCATGATTTTCGGATTTATTTCCTGAGGCTACCATGAATTAAAAGGAGTGCATGAATCATTAGGAGAGATGAAGATCAAGCTTAAGGAAGGTGCGCGCCGATCAAAAAGAGACCCTATAAGATTAAAGTTAAAGAAGAAATTGACAAGATGTTGAATTCTCGGCATCATCAAGCCCTTAGAAGAATCGAAGTGGGTTAGCCCCATGGTTATCAGTATAAAGAAAGATGGTTAAATTAGGATTTGTGTGGATTACAGAGAACTGAATGCTACATGTGTGATTGATCCCTTTCCTACACCTTTCACAGAGGAGATATTAGAAGGCATTGCAGGGTGTGAAATATATTCTTTTATAGATGGATTCTCTAGGTATCATCAAGTCCAGGATTACATAGGAGGATCAATTAAAAACAAATTTCACCACTGAATGCGGAAGTTTTTCATACATTGTGATGCCCTTTGGTTTGAAAAATGTGCCTGTTATATTTTCACGAATAGTTGTTCAAGCATTCCAGGATTTTATTCACCTTTTCTTACAAGTTTACTTGGATGATTGGATGGTGGATGGGCTTGTTAAAGATCGTTGGGACAATTTACACTTAATGGTTGAAAGATGTAGAAAGTTAAGCATCTCTTTGAATATCAAAAAGTGTCTTTTTGCTACACCTTTTAGCACTTTGTTAGGGCGTGCATTATCAGCAAGGAAGGTTTTTAATAGATCCATCTAAGGTTGCATAGGTTATTATAGGCTGGAAGAACCTACCAATCGAGTGAGTGCATGGATTCTTAGGTCACACTAGGTATTATAGGAAATTTATCAAAGGATATGATAAGGTTGCCACACCCTGGGAAGAGTTACTAAAAGGAAAAGGAACATTTTATTAGGGAGAATAGTAGTAGTGCGTATTTGAGACATTGAAGGAGAGATTTACTACAATGCATATTCTTTGTTTTCCCTCATAGGACCAACTATTTCATGTACATGTGGATGCCTCTAGCATGACCATTGGCATGGTATTAGCTTAGCCTGGAGAAGGTATTATAGATCATCCTATCTGTTTTGATAGTAGAAAGTTGACTCTCGTAGAGCATAATTATATAACTACTGAGCGCAAAGCTTTGTAAATGATCTATGCACTACATAAACTCAGACAATACCTTCTAGAAACATCATTCGTATTTTACACCAATCAGATGGCATTGAAACACTTGGTAAATAATCCCATTTTACAGGGGCACATATGTTGATGGGTGTTCTTATTCCAAGAATTTGATTTCACATTTGTGGTGAAATCAGGGAAAATTAATTTTGGCCTACACCACTTATCAAGAATTCATTCAGGGGAGGATGCACAAACAATTGAAGATACAATGCCATATGCATAGTTTTGGTTAATGCGCACCTCTAGAATTGGAGGATATTGCTACCTTTTTAAGTATAGTTATGGTGCTAGAAGGAATGAAATTCTTAGAGAAGAAACAACTTGCAATTTGTGACACCTTTTATGTTGATTAGTGGTGACCTATACAAGTTAGGTCGAGATGAAGTATTTCACCGATGTGTGCTAGAGCACAAGCACACGGACATCATGGAAGAGGCTCATGGTGGTATTGCAGGTGGGAACTATGTAGGTGACACCACTGCACACAAGATTCTACTTGCTGGATTATGGTGGGAGACCCTCTACAAAGATTGTAAAGCATATTGTAAGGCGTGTGATCACTATCAATGTGTTGGTAAACCTGGGAAAAGAGATGAAATTCCTTTAAGACCTATTCCTAGTGTAGATCCATTTGAGAAATGGGCTATAGACTTTGTGGGTCCTATTTCCATGCATAGAACTGGATCGCGCTACATCATCACTTGCATAGATTATCTTACAAGGTGGGTGAGCAAAGCACCCACCAAGGATTGTACATCGCCACTACGGTAGTTAGGTTCTTATGGGAAAATTTTCTTACAAGGTATGGATGCCCACTAAGCTTGATAAGTGATAGGGGTATGTTGGGTGAGAAAAATTGTCTCGTGGAAAATTGGTGAGTTTCAAGCCAACGCTATGGGAATCTAAGTCCCTCTACTTGAATGGTGCAGCTTCCGTATGTGCATGCATGAAAAAGTGGATTTCAATGGTGGCCTTTCGACCAGAGATCCAACAGGGGCACTCCACTGACCTTGTGGCAAAGATAGCAATTTCTCACTAGAGAAGAAACTTTTTCTGAGAATGGGAAAGGGAGTGGGAATGGAGATAGGAGAAACTAATGTTGTGAGTAGAATATCATATGCCCACACACATTAATTAGAAATTTCATTTACATGCATTTATAGTTAGAAGAAAAAAATCTGCAGGAGAAGCTACAAGACCGAATGAAATTCATTGGTCGCAAGGTACCAATCAATCTCTCAATCAAAAAGGCAAAAATTCCTTCTTTTATTATTGAAGCTAAAGCAACATTTGTACAGAGCTTTGAGAATAGAGGAAAATCTAAGGAGAAGGGAAAATAGAAGAAGTATGGCATTTTCTATCTCTTCCAGGTACAAAGCACTCTGGTCTTTTTGAAATCGATTACCAACCCTTTGGAATGGCTCTAAGGAGCCATTATATCCTTTTCCAAAATGGTTACAATCTTTACAAGTCATTTATGTCTCTTCAAATTCCTCTATTATGAAGAAAATGCTCATGGCGGGTTAAAAACCAGATCTTGCAAAGAAACCGTTACATTCAATTTTCTAGTTTAAATATAGACCATTTGATTTGCTCCTCTAACTCTAAAATTGGGCCATCCACGTGGCAGGAAGGGATTGGAGTGGTTACGAGGGAAGCCTTTCACATTTTTTTATTTTTGTGAGATTTGGAAATTTGGAACAAATTGGCCGCAACCCGCTTTGACTTTTCAACTTAGACACGTGGCACATTCTTATTAGAAATGGGATCGCGGCCCTTTTCTCAACATTTTAACCTTTTTTGGAAAAAGGCTCAAAAACTCAATTTCCTCCACGGCCCCAGTTGCTCTAATTTGACTAGGACACGTGGCACGTTCTGGTTGGAGATGGGTTACGGCTCTTTTCTCAACATTTTAACCTTTTTTGGAAAAAAGGCTCAAAAACTCAAATTCCTCCACCGGCCTACTCTCCCACTTTGACTTTTCAACGGTGGGCTTCACCTTTGACTTTCTCCCTGCGGGATTCAACTTTGAATTTTTCCCTTTAAATCCTGATCGGGGCTACGGGTCACTTTTTAACTTTTCACCTTTTTACAAAGAGGCTCAAAAACACAAATTTCTCTACCGATCCACTGCTCCGATTGAACGCTTGACATGTGGCATCTTCTGATTGAAAAATGGGGTCACGGCTCTTTTCTAAACATTTTAACCTTTTTTGGAAAAAGGCTCAATTTCCTCCACCTTTCGCTCCTCGCTTTGACTTTTCAACGGCGGGCCCGAGACCTTGGCGGAGCCGCAAAGCATTCTAGAACTTTTACTTCACTTTTGGGAATTTGGTTAAATTTCCAAAAGTACCCCGATGGCCCGCTCATCTGCTTTGACTTTTCAACAGTGGGCTTCACCTTTGACTTTTTTGCGGGCTCAAAATTTGACTTTTACCTTTATAGCCTGATCGGGGCCGCGGGGCAAATTTACCATTTTTGCCAAAAGTGACCAAAAGTGTTAAGTTCACCAAAAATCCCATTCCTCCCCATCTAATAGGATTGACCACGTACCTGTATTCATTGGGGTCAAAATTTGACGAGGAAAAGAAGCCCATCATCCCAACTATGGAAAATACGCAAAGGACGAAAACTTCATCATTTTGGGTCCAATTTTTGAATTTCATTCACGAACCGAGAGGCATGGAGGAAAAAAAATGATTTGACGGCCCGGGCCAAAGAACAAGTGAACAATTTTGATCAAAAATGGAGTTTGTAAAAGAGGATATTATGCGCACAAACTAGGAAATGGAGGATTTCTAAAAATGAGCAAAACAGAGGTTTAAAAAGCTCTAGGGTATGACTTTTGCTAATTTCTTGAGTCTCTAACTTGGCTTAAACACCAACGAAGGGCATGAGCTCAAAAAAATGAATTTGGCTATGAAAATGTAGAGTATTTTTAGGGAGACAACAGTTGGCTCTAGCTTGGGGACATGGCGTGAACTAGGCATGGCTAGGGCACGACATGAGGATCCAGAATCTCAAGTTTCAAAACATATTACGTTGACCAGTGCCTTATCCATTGGGCCTTGCAGAGTCATGTACAATTCTGAGAAAGAATGAAGAAGGAGGAAACACACAAGCCAAACCACACACAACAAAACCAAACAAAACAAAACCAAAACCACACAACGAAAAGGGAAACACACCAGGAAAATACCTATGGTACAAGGCGGGGGACAACCCACTTTCACTGATGATACAATTTCAAGTATTTCCTGCTTTAAGGAAATTCCAATGGCATTCCATCCAAGTATGAGAGGAGAAAAACATTCTCACCACAAGCTCCATGAATTTGGAATGGGCCCAGCCACAATGAATCAAACTTTCCATGGCTGCCCTTTGGTTCTCTTCTCTTGTCCCAAAGTAGGAAAAAATCTCCAACCTTGAATTCTCTTGCCTTTTCCCTCTTGTCAAATATATTCTTCACTTTCAATTGGTGTTCTTTAATTCTATCCACCACTTGGCATCTACTTTCCTCCAACTTTTCCAGGAAGAGGATCCTCTTGTCAATGGAGTCTTTGTATTGACCATCTTCTATTTCTTGTAGCAACTTGAGAGCTGGCATCTCAATTGTGAGGGGAATCTCTGCCTCAACTCCATACAACATTTGGAAAGGTGACATACCTATTTCCTTCTTAGGAGTGATCCTATCAACCCACAATGCATCATATAACTTCTTGTGCCAGTTCCTTTGATTCTCATCTACCAACTTGCAAACAATGGTCACAATGTTCTTGTTGCTTGACTTAGCTTTCCCATTTCCCTGTGGGTAGTAGTCAGAAGAGTGAGATAGGGAGATTCCAAAGCCATAACAAAACTCTGTGAGCTCCTTGGAAGAGAAATAGGTGGCATTTTCTACAACAATTTTATGTGGTATTCCAAAACGAACAATGATATTCTCCTTGATGAAGTTGCAGACTATTTCAGTGGCTTACTTGGTCGGGATGGCTTCCACCCATTTAGTGAAGTAATCAGTTGCAGTGAGTACATAATTATTCCCTATACTATAATGAGGATTCAAAACACCAATAAAATCTATCCCCCATTGCTGAAATGGTTCTTCAATCACCACAGTCCTGAGTGGCAATGCAGCTAGTTGTGGCTTTCCAACAAATTGTTGGCATGCTTTGTATTTGGAAACCCACTCTTGAGTGTCTACAAAGATGGAGGGCCAATAATATCTCCCTCTGAGGATATTATGTGCGGTGACCATTCTTTGAGAAATGTCCACCACAAGCTTGATCATGATATGCCCTGAGCAACTTTTATTGTTGCTCCTTATCTACACACCTGAGGAAATAACCATCTAGGCCTCTCTTGTAAAGTGTATGATTCTAGATCACAAACTTGGCTACCTTTAGCTTGAGTGTCCTTCTTTGTTTGTAATCAAGATGGGGAGGAATTCTCCATAAGTGAGGTAGTAAGCAATGTCAGCATACCACTCATCAGTAGTGGTGACAAAGAGCGCCTGTGGACTATCTTCTGAACAGGTTGAGCAAACACCATCTTTTTCTCCCTGCTGAGCTTTGAGAGCTTCATCTTCAGCAATCAACTTGCACAAACCATTTCCTCTTACCAGATTAGAGGGTCTAATCTCCAAGTCATACTCTTGGGTCTTTGCAATCCAACTTCCTCTCTTAGCCCCAGGATCTTGTTGAGTCAAAATGGACTTGATTGCACTTCTAGGGACCATCACCATTGTATGGGAATTGAGAATGTAGAATCTGAAACTTTTAACATCTTTGACCACTATGTAGGCATGTTTCTCCAATTGGTTGTACTTTAGCTCATGATTTTTTAAAGGACAACTCATGAAAGCAATGGGTGCTTCCAAACCTGCATCATTCTTTTAAACAACGAGTGAGAGAGTGTATGTTCTGATGCATAGTAATACATGATGAACTCCTTGTTGAAATATGGAGATACAAGAGTTGGAGCTTTGGCAATGGCTTTCTTGATCTCCTCAAATGTTGTTTTTCCTTCCTTATTCCACTTGAAACTTGCTTGAGGCTTCATCATGGAAGTTATATGCTTAGTCAATTTAGAAAAATCAGGCACAAAGTGGTGAAGGAAGTTTACCTTTCAAAGAATGAATGAACTCCCTTCTTGTTGGTTGGTAAGGCTAGTGCTTGGATAGCTCTGATCCTCTCAGGATCAATGTGTGCTCCATGTTTGTTCACAATGTGTCCCAACAACTTACCTTTTGTGACTCCAAAAATGCACTTCTTTGGATTTAGAGAAATGCCATGTTTCCTACACCTTGCAAGGACTTGCTCCAAATGACATATATGATCTCCCTCCTCTTTGAAAAAATTGTGAGGTCATCAAGGTAAATGACAATGTAATGTTTCAAATCTTTGAAGGCCAAGTCCATTGCTCTTTGGAAAGTGGCTCCAGTATTGATCAAGCCAAAAGGCATTCTATTGTAGGCAAAAGTGCCCCAAGGTGTTGTGAAGGTTGTTTTGTTGCAATCCTCTTCTGCCACCTTGATTTGGTTGTACCATGAGAATCCATCAAGCAAAGAGAGCATTTCAGATCTAGTGACTACTTGCAAAATATGATCCATGATTAGAAGAGGGTAGTTGTCCTTGAGAGATGCTGATTCAGATTTTAGAAGTCTACATAAATCCTTATTTCCCCATTCTTCTTCCTTATTGGCACAATGTTAGCCACCCATGTTGAATGGTGGATGGGGAAGATGATTCTAGCATTGAGCATCTTTGTCACCTCTTCTTTGATAACATCAGAAATCTTTGGATTATAGGGCCTTTGTTTTTTCCTAAAGGGCTTAGCTCCTTGCTTCAAAGGAATGGAGTGATGCATTTCCTTTGGCTGAAAAGATTTGAGTTCATCATAGGAATAGGCAGGACATCTGAGTAATTTTTAGCAGAGCAACAAAATTTCTCTTCTCTTCTAGTGAGTAGCATTTACCAATGTTAACCATCCTTGGATTCTCTAAAGTGCCAATGTTTTCTTGATCAAAATCAGATGGACACTGAGAAGACTGTTTTTCTTTCTCTTGGATGAACTTGTCATGCTTGTCAAAGAGGTCTTCCAAAGAAACTAGGCCTTTAGGGATTTTGTTTCCTTTTAGTTTGATTACTCCCTCTTCATCAATTCCCTCAATTCCTTCCTTCTCTTCTTTGGGGACTGATTCAAGATGTGGGTTTTTACTTCCTTCAAAGAAAAGGTTATTTAAGTTATCCCTTTGTTATAAGAAGGCTAGGATCTGATTGTCATCATTGAAGACCATCGGTGATTTGCATTATCGGTATGTTGGAGTCGAACATCATCCCAATGGTCACTTTATCCTTTATAAAAGAAGGATGAGGTGTCACTAAGGAAGCAAACACTACTAGAGAATCATCCTTTTCATTCGCTCCCTAAGGATAGCTTAATGGAGAATACATTAAAGGATTCAATGTAATCCCACACTCTATTTCTATAGTGCTGAGCCTTGGATTTTTCACTTGATATTATTGGCGGACCTATTTTACCACAACCTCTGCATCACCTTTGCATCTCATCTTCTTGATTCCCATCTCCTATGTTACATTCATGCCTAAAAACAATGATTCATACTGTTGTTGTATTATTTGTATTGTCAAATTTCATCTTGTAGGCAAAAGGATATACCTCATTGGAGGGAGAGTATAATACTACACCAGCTCCTGAACCTACTTTGGAATGACTACCATCAAATTCCATTATCCAAATTTGATCTTCCTCTTTCTCCATGAGAAGTGGAAAGTTCTCCTCTTTTTCTGATGTGAGGAAGTAGTTTCCTGGCCCACAATCTTGAAAGAGAATGTTTGCTTTTGGATCATTAGAATTTTGGACTATGAACTTCATTTTTCTTACTGGTAGCAACTTCTTCATTTCTCCTTTCACTGGGATAGTTGCAAATGACCAATCCATTTTTATTTCTCCACCTAGATCTCTGCAAAAACTTCTACTCAATAGCATACCAAAAGATGTTGGGATGTTTACCACCAAAATGGTCAAGAGTATCTTCTTATCAGGGTAATCAGCTAGTGCAACCTGAGCATCCTTAATCCTTCCTACCAATGGAACTTGTTTGGATTCCATTGAGTAGCATGTGCCATTTACCCAGGTCAAAGTGAGGCCAAGAGCATTTGTAACTTTTGTTGGCATCACATTATCTGAGGCTCCAGAATCTATAATGCAATTGTTCAGCTGGAAACCTTTGATGAGAAGTGACAGGTAAAGGCTCAACTATGTTGGTTGTGGAGGAACGAGGGCTAGCATATTTTGAGAAGATGGAGTAAATGGAGTGGGAAGTAAGCCTTTAGAATTAGAGATTGGGGATGTAGAGTTACCACCCCCGAATTGCCTTGATGAATCTATCAAATTGGGCAGGATGTGTTTGTAGGTATTCAATTTCAGAGAGCTGGACTTTGGTTTTGCTAGCATGCTCTACAAAGTCAAATGAAGATATGGTAGATGAGGAAGAGGTTCTAGCGGTGGATGAGGACTTACATGGCAGATGTATCATTACTTTTGGTTACGGGTTCTCCTTTTCAAATGTATCAATTGGCTTGGAAGGAGATGGGGGTGTAGCCTTTGATTGAAATCTATAAGTTCTTACAGAACCAACATTTAGAAGAGAATTGATCTTAATAACTTTTGAATAGGGAGAAGAATTAGATAACTTACTTGGCATAGCAAAGTGTGATGATCCATGGAAAGTGGTAATGGTGATCCCCTGCTGATAATCTTGTTTAGTGGAGGCTTTGAAGAGCTATCTTCTTTGTTCTTCCTACTCTCGAGTTGTAGCTACTTGAGGCTGAAACACCATTCTTGGATTGTGCACAAGTCAAAACAGCACATGAAAAACTTAGAGCTTCTTCATCACCCTCCTCTTCATCATCAATGTATTCAATCGAGGCCATTATGCATGCCAACCTCTTCAATTTCAAGATAGTTTTCATAGTCATCCATGCTTTCTTCTTCAGTTTCCTTAATGTATGTTCCTTCTTCTGATTCCCTAGTGTCACAGATGGCATTGACTGGTGGTGCTTCAAGTGCAAGCCTATGAGGAGGTGGATCGATTCTTGGTCTATCAGGGGAATTTTGTCTCCTTGGAGCATTCCTCATTGTGATTTGTGACAATTGCTTCTTCAAAGCAACTAGGTCATTTGCCATTTTTTGGAACATTGGATTAGTGGTGACTGAATTTGAACTCTAACCTTTTTGCTTCCCATTTGGTCCTTTCACTTTGCCAGAAAGAATTAGATCATCATCAGTCTCAACTAAAATTCTTAAACTTCCCTCAATGTTCTTGGTTGGGCTCTTCTAAGGAAGAAACCAACTTCTGATGGAAAAGCATTGATGAAGAACCTTTTCAAGTTGTTTTTAGGGGGGACCACATCTTTGGGATCCTTCTTATCAACCTATTATACCTTGCTATAAAATCTCTCATTGATTCAGAGGTATCCTTCTTCATATGAACCAATTGGACCAACAGATCCTGACAATCTTCTATGCTCTTGAACCTATGTTCAAATGCACTTCTTATATCTTCCCAGCATGTGACAAGATCTTGGGGGCAACATGTAGAACCATTTAGCATCTCTTTCTTAGAGTGACTCCACAAAGATCCTAAGCGAGACATCTCCATCTTCAACTCCCAACACTCCACAAGCAAAGTGATGAATTTGTAATATGTTATTTGGGGAGGCGAGAACCATCCCCTTTGAATTTTGGGAAGTTCTTTCTTGAGCCTCTTAAGAGCTCATGAAGTGGTTGTGGAAGAGCGAGTGGACCAGTATTTCTTCTCCATGGTACGTTAGGCCTATGTTCCTCATGCTCATGATCACCCATTCTATTCATGTTTCTATCCTCCAGTCTTGTTAGGGCTACTTACATCTCTGCTCTTTCTTGACTTCAATTTGGATTCTTTCTATTTCTTCAAGTTGAGCCCTTATCTCCTCTTCAGCAACTGCCTCTCTTTCAATCTCTTCAAATGTGGGATCAGTTTTCCTCCTTGCCTCATATTGGGTGTATCTTCTATCAGCTAGCTTGAAATTTTATGCTCTTCTCTGGGGTGCTGGAATTTGTCTCTACCTTTCCAATTTGACAACACGTTCCTCTTCTAGGTCCAGAATCCTTATAGTAATGAAGTATTGATTGACACTTTGTCTATTATGCCAAATAGCTTCTCTCATATCAGAAGTAATGTCTTCTTGGATGTGAAATAGTAAATCAGGTCTCTCAATAGGAGGATTTCCTAGAATAGCCATGATTTGCATCCATATAGCTCATATGACTATTCAATCCCCAGAAGCTTTTCTTTTAATTTTATTTTTGTATTTTATGACCTTGAGGTCATTTTTAGGTGCAGATGCTACAAAATCTACCCCACAGTGGGTGCCAAAATTGTTGGCGAGAAAATTTGTCTTGTGGACAAATTGGTGAGTTTCAAGCCAACGCTATGGGAATCTAAGTCCCTCTACTTGAACGTGCAGCTTCTATATGTGCATGCGTGAAAAAGTGGATTTCAATGGTGGCCTTTTGACCAGAGATCCAACAGGGGCACTCCACTGACCCTGTGGCAAAGCTAGCAATTTCTCACTAGGAAGAAACTTTTTTTGAGAATGGGAAAGGGAGTGGGAATGGAGATAGGAGAAACTAATGTTGCAAGTAGAATATCAGATGCCCACACACATTAATTAGAAATTTCATTTACATGCATTTATAGTTAGAAGAAAAACAAATCTACAGGAGAAGCTACAAGACCGAATGAAATTCATTGGTCATAAGGTACCAATCAATCTCTCAATCAAAAAGGCAAAAATCCTTCTTTTATTATTGAAGCTAAAGCAAGCATTTGTACTGAGCTTTGAGAAAATAGGAAAATCTAAGGAGAAGGGAAAATAGAAGAAGTATGACATTTTCTATCTCTTCTAGAGTACTGAGCACTCTGGTATTTTTGAAATTGATCACCAACCCTTTGGAATGGCTCTAAGGAGCCATTATATCCTTTTCCAAAATGGTTATAATCTTTACAAATCATTTACGCCTCTTCAAATTCCTCTATTGCGAAGAAAACACTCATGACGGGTTAAAAACTAGATCTTGCAAAGTAACCATTACATTTGATTTTAGTTTAAATATAGACCATTTGATTTGCTCCTCTAACTCTGAAATTGGGTCATCCATGTGGCAGGAAGGGATTGGAGCGGTTACGGGGAAGCCTTTCACATTTTGTGATTTTTGTGAGATTTGGCAATTTGGAACAAATTGGCCCTGCACCCGCTTTGACTTTTCAACTTAGACACGTGGCACGTTCTTATTGGAAATGGGATCGCGACCCTTTTCTCAACATTTTAACCTTTTTTGGAAAAAGGCTCAAAAACTCAATTTCCTCTGCCAACCCGCTACTCGATTTGACTAGGACACATGGCACGTTCTAGTTGGAGATGGGGTCGTGACTCTTTTCTCAACATTTTAACCTTTTTTTGGACAAAAGGCTCAAAAATCAAATTCCTTTCACCCGGCCCGTTCTCCCGCTTTGAATTTTTAATGGCGGGCTTCACCTTTGACTTTCTCCTTGCGGGCTTCAACTTTGACTTTTTCCCTTTAAAGCTTTGATCGAGCAATCTTCACCTTTGGTCACTCCTTTTTAACTTTTACTTTTTTTGCAAAAGAGGCTCAAAAACACAAATTTCTCCTCCGATCCCACTCTGGCAACGCTTGACATGTGGCATATTCGATTGAAAATGGGGTCATGGCTTTTTCTAAACATTTTAATTTTTTTTGGAAAAAGGCTCAATTTCCTCCGCCTTTTCACTCCTCCGCTTTGACTTTTCTTTGGTGGGAGTGTCCCCAAGACCTTGTCGAGCCATGGAGCATTCTAGAAATCTTGCTTCACTTTTGGGAATTTGGTTAAATTTCCAAAAGTGCCCCGATGGCCCACTCGTCCGCTTTGACTTTTCAACAAAGTGACCTTCACCTTTGACTTTTTGCGGGCTTAAATTTTGACTTTTACCTTTATTGCACGATCGGGGCCATGAGGCAAATTTCCCATTTTTTCCAAAAGTGTTAAGTTCACCAAAATCCCATTCCTCCCCATCAATAGGATCGACCACATAGTACCGCATTCATTGGGATCAAAATTTGTGAGGAAAAGAAGCCCATCATCCGACTATGGAAAATACGCAGAGGAGGAAAACTTCATCGTTTTGGGTCAATTTTTGAATTTCATTCACGAACCAGAGGCATGGAGGAAAAAAATGATTTGTGACCAGGCCATAGAACAAGTGAACAATTTCAATCAAAAATGGAGGTTCAAAAAGGATATTTATGCGCAGGCCGAGAAATGGAGGATTTCTAAAAGAAAGCAAAACAAAGGTTTAAATAGCTCTAGGGCACAAATTTTGCTAATTTCTTGAGTCTCTAACTTGGCTTAAACACCAACAAAGGGCATGAGTTCAAAAAAATTGAATTTGGCTACAAAAACATAGAGTATTTTTAGGAGACAACAGGGTACACACTTTCTTAATGAAACGATCAGGATATTATTGGATGAATTTATGATTGCGCACCATAAGACTACACCCTATCATCCTCAGGAAAATGGGACTCATTGAGGCCTTCAACAAGATTTTGAGCCAAAATTGACAAAAATTTGTGATGTTGGAAGGAAATATTGGGATGATAAAGTTTTTGTCGTGCTTTGGGCATATAGAACAACATATAAGAGGTTGAACAAGGCCACACCCTTTCAGTTGGTGTTTGGTGCAGAAGTAGTTCTTCCTATGGAATTCATGTTACCTTCTTTGCATATGTGCACACTAGAGGTCTAGCTAATGAGCAAGATTTGGAAGAAAGAATTGATAAATTGATATAGTTGGATGAGAGGCGCACCATAGCACGTTGGAGTAAGAAGCAGGAAAAGTCCAGGAAGAAGGCATGACATTACAAGCACATAAGAGACAAAAATCTTGAGATGGGACAGATGGTGCTTCTTTATGACTCTAAGTTTCTGCGCCATTTAGGAAAGCTTAAAGTGCATTTATTAGGACCATATATTATCACTGTATACTTGAATCGAGCATTTGTCGAGTTAGAGACAATTGATAGAGAATATGGTTACTGGTTACTTCAACAGAGTAGGCTTAATCCCTACTATAAATAAGTCTTCTTGGTGTTTGTAATAAGGTAGTGTTGTCATTTAGACTAGGTTTTCATTTCTATATTTACTTTTTGTCGCTATGTTTTGTCAATTTACTTGGTGTTTTGTGTAATAAGTGTGTTTGTGCGCTGGAAGCTAATTACCATTTGAAGAAATTTTATGCACAGAGGATTACACATACCATTGGTGTGGGGTGGATATTTATAATTGGGTACACATAAAGGAACAAACTACTACATGTGCTATTCAAGTTTGGAGAGGAGTTGTTAGAAATGAGATTGCTTTAAAAAGATGATCGTAGATGGAGATAAATGAGGGAACATAGTATAACATGAGGAAAGCAATAGCCAACACACCATTGTTGAGGAAGCGCACACAAGAGAGAAGATGAGTTTTAGTGCTATCCTCCTTTCCCTTGTGTTTGTAGAAATTAGAGTGCCCGATGGGCCAAAAATAAGGTGCAGGAGTATCCTGGAAAGAAGTCCCTCACGGAGAGGTTTGTGAATATTTATGTGAAAGATCAATGAGTGGGTCATTAAAGAGGGCAGAGATGTGGTATGACCAACTTCACATGGCATTTGAGGAGTGGCGCATTCCCAAGGAGCTACCCTTGGTGGTGGGAAAGGCGGTACAGCTTTACAATGTACTAGCACTTCGCATCATGCGATTTTCTATGAGGGATGGAGCATGGATCCCATCAAAATTTCATATGCCTTCTGTGTTACTTTCGTGCATCATCCACCGATTTACTAATGCATGCCACCTAAACTTTAATACATACAAGGTAGATTGTGACTACCACACTCTAAGGAAGGCATATGTGTATCCATGTTGGGCTACCTACATTGAGAGGCTCATCTCAGATGTCATAAGTATGAATCCAGTAAGCTTGGCTATTAGGGACAGATTGAGCCGAGCCGTGCTCATATATACCTTGACTTAAGCCTAAGCTGGAGAATAACAAGTATGTAGAAAATGAGTTCGTGCTCCCAAGGCCGCCTAAAGGCAAACATACAATGGAGAACGTGTCAGCCCCACAACCTATAGAAACTATAGCGGTGGATGAGGAGGATGAAGAACATGAAGATAGTGGTGGCTTAGATCATAGAGGCTGAAGGCAGCCCATAGACAGAGTAGAAACTGAGTGTGCAGGTACTCCACCTCAGGTACAAGAAGAAGACAAAGACTTGGATGTGGAAGCAGTCTATGGAGAATGTCGCTTTAAAAGGGTATTTAGAAGAACAAGGACCCAAGGCATGGGAACCCCATAACTTGTGAGGATATCACCACAACTCTCTCCTCAGAAAGAGACAACTGAGAGGAAGAAAAGAAAACTAAAGCTGAATGAGGAGGCAGAGGAGTCTACAGAGAGCGCACTGGAACCCCTATACAACCAGAAGATGTGGAAGAACCTAGGGATGAGGATATGAAGGATGAAGAGTAACATGTGAAGGAGGCAAAAGAAACATATCATGATATTACTCAAAACATCAAAGATCCAACCCCAAACCTTGGTGCTCAAGTTCCTAAGGGACCAAGAACAAGGAGAACTAGTGGAGGGTATGTTCAGGTGAGTATGGGCATCATTTGAAGACACAAGTAAAATTTTTGCACCCGTTTCCGAGCACAATGGTCCTTAAGGGGTTGTATGGATGGGAGTTGATGGACCTAGACATGGCCACTACGCGTGTGAGTAAATAGTTGTCTGGTCCATGCAAACTCACATGGACGAGCCCGATTTTGATGTATGTGAGGAGTCATGTGTGTCTTAAAGAATGAAGAAGGCACCGTAGAGTAAGCACATGACTATAAAGCCCACTCTCATGTCTAATGAGAAGGTGAGAAATGCCTTGGTTAAGGTATCTATAGAAGTGGCGTGAAGGAACATAGATAAGGTTGTCACTATTAGAGCGCTACGAGAAGATAACAAGGAAAAAGCTACAGAAATAGTGCATCTAAAAGGGGAGAAGGACTTAGAATAGAAAAAGAATGAATCCTTCATCAACATGGTAGAAGAAATTGGCAATTATGTCCTAAAAGCAAGACTGCACTTAGAGTCTAAGGTACCTGAAAAGTTTCCTTTAGCTATACATTATGTGCGTACGTTATTTGATTTGGTGCTTGAGGATGGACCAATTTGCATACCGGTGCAAAGGACCTGAGCAGAAGTAGAGAGAGCAAGGGCCTCTATGATTAGAAATATTTCATCGTACGAGGCATTGCTCCAAACTTTACAAGATGAGATGAAGAAAGCAGATCAAGCTTTGAACATATGTGCAGCTCCAGATGCATTGATTGGGATCAAACCTATATGTGAAGATAATTAAGTTAAAAAGCAATGAAGGATGAGACTTTAGGGTGTGTAGAGATATTGGCATTATTAAATCAAAAGTGTGAATCCTTTGCAATGGCACAACATCTGCATAAGGAGAGGTTAGATGAGCTTGGAAAGCTCATAACACAAAAGATGGATCTTATGGAGGGAAGGATGTCTGTTATGGCTAATGTTGTCATAGTATTGCAGAATGAAAAGGGAGAGATGACCCAGGATGAGTTGGAATCCATCGCCACAAACATTCTAGAGAAGACCAGAAATGTGTTGGATGATTGGCAAGCCTTAGAGGCTGAGATTAAAGAAGAATATCCAGAGTTGATCCTACTAGTTCGTTTGAGGGTCTTTGCAGAATAGAAGTCCATTCTTTGTAAAGTAATTCTTTACATTCTTTCATTCTTATTATTTATTCTTTGGGAACATCAGAGGAACCCCATTGTTAGGATGACAATGTAGTTTAGTGTGGGGTAATGTTGAGAAAACAAAATATGACACTAAGGAGAGGGCACACAGAAGATTCACGCATGCAGTAGCAAGGCATATTTGAAGGCGTGAAAGGATAGGGAAGGAAACGCACGCAAAAGACAAATTGATTTGGGACTTAGCCATTTTCATGGTTACGGGCTATTTTTGGAGATAGCGTACGGAGCACACAACGGGATGGAGACTTACTGCAACACGCAAATGCTATTTTGGGAAGAGCGTCTACTAAGTGTCATACATGAGTTCGAGTTAATAATAGGATTACTACTGCCAGTTAACTATAAGAGATCTATTATTAGCACACTTGCATGTGTGCATGTTATTGTAAAGGCGCATGACTATTTTCAGCATGCGACCTATTTTGGGAAGTGCGTAAGTGGTGAAGGGAAATTCCCCACCCTTATAAATATGTATTAATCTATGTAGTTAGAGAGACACTTGTGTATGAGCTATTGTGGAGTTATGTTGTCAGATCTGATGCATGCATAAACTTATGATACTACTTATTGTAAGAAGCTTCTGTATTTATTGTGTTTTAATATAATGGAGTGTATTGGGTGAATAATGGTGTTAAACATGACTATAACTAGTTCTTGCATGGTTGACTTCATTATGTTTATTGTTTAATTCATGATTATTTTAGATCTAGATCTGGAATATTTATGCTATTTATGGATAAGAATACATTACATCATCATGTTCACACCCTGTATAAGTAACTCTAAGGAGGGGCCTAGTACCTTTGCATGCTTCGAATGAGCACTCAGCTCGGGTTGGGTGATGTGTCGGTGCTCTGGGTTATTTGTGGTAAATTCTAGGTTGCATCGAGTTAGTGACATACACTATAGGATAAATGGTCACCTATTCCCATCATCTTTAGTGGTATACGCTTTAAGCTACATCACCACTCCTACATTCATCTTGTCATGATATACGCTTCGGTTATAGGCTTCACGTACAAATCATTTCTAGGTCGCATTTCATCAACACATACACATTCATCACAACACATTAGATACAACACACTTCAAACATTTCTTGATGACGCACTCCCATTTACGGTTCATTCTTGATGCTAAGGGGAAAAATGAACCTCGTTGCATACACTTCCATTCATTCGAGGGGCACACAGCTCCTATCACTCCATTTTGTAGACCGAGCTCTCAAAGGTGCCCCGGTCCCTTTCCAGTGCTCCACCAACTAGATAGCTCAAATCCATCCCTTTTGGGACCTCGTAGAGTTTTTCCTACCTTTGTATTATTTTGTTCATTTTGTGACACATTCCAGTGAGCTTCTCTAATCAATTGAGTTCATTCTAACTTTCTTAGTACTATAGGGTTTTGCATTTCCATTTTCATAGTTGTTTGTGTCATTTTCCATATTTATTTACTATATCTACCTATTTTATTTACATGTTGTTCTAGATTAGATTAACTATACATATTCCACCATTTTTAGTTAATCGATTCCTAGTATAACACCCCAAAATAAGGAAAAAAATCAAAATAGGGAAAGGAGGAAAGCTAGACCTATTGATGTGTCTTTTTGTAGCTAAGGATGGATCTATCTGTCTCTCTTCACCATGCCTTATGGGAATGACAAGGATACATGTGGCTAAAGATTTGGTTATTATCCTATTAATTTATGGCTCTTCGTTAACTAAAGTGAGAGAACTTGAGGGGTGACTTGAAAGAGAGAGGGAGATATGATATTTCAATCCCTCAAACTTGTTGGAACATGAATCTAATAACAAATGCAACCACGAATGTAATAATCATTCAAAATAATGGTCACACAAGCATTGCAAACATTTGACACATCAGACACAAGCCATGAAGATGGAGAGAATGTGATCAAAAACATCATCTCTACATAAAATGTTAACAACTTAGGGTATGATGATGTTGAGATGCTAAAATTCACAAATCATGGAAAATACACTTAAAATATGTTAGATGTGTGTGATTTGTAGGAAACCACATGAAAGGTAAGCAAGGATGATGTTATTTTCGGGGTAGGATGGGATGGTGCTTAGTTAAATGAGGGGAGGAGTATTTAATGGGAAGAAGTATCAGTGCTCTCTATTTCATCTTGTTACTTCCAAAATGCGAAGGATAAAGATTAAGAAAAAATAACCTTCAAAGGGGTATTTGCATTCATTGATACCAAATTCATGCAAACACTTTGTTGTATAACCTTTGAAACTTTAACACAGACACTTTTGCTTAAAACTTAAATAAAATATCTATTACATCAATTCTATAACACCCAAGATACACTTAAGGGTTATAAGTAGTTACCTCCAAAGTAATATTACGAAAGGAATTTAATAATTAAACACACATTGTAAAGTAACACTACAACACAATATTCATTCAATGATCAATCTCATATAATAACTATAAAGAACTTCTCCATATTTCATTGATTCAATAGATACAAGATTACATTAAAGAATACATTCCTTAATTGTCTTCATATCTACAATCTAGAATGCTTGATGAAGCATGGAAAATTGTTTGTATACGTCAATTAGAAAATGTAGACATGGAAAATGATCTCAATGCATGCTAATGAATGTACAAAGTAATCACCTTAGTAAAAACAAAAAAATAGAACCCTTAAAATGAAGACATGCCTCCATTATTATACAAAAAAATTCCCTAAGGGAATATGCCTAGATAACCCCCATGAGCATTGAAAGCAAAAAAATTGTAGGGATTTGTATCCTTGATCCATCATCTAGAAGGATGAGTTGTTCCAACTGAAAATATTCCGTTTTGATACATAAAGCTGGAATAATTTAGAACCATGATTAAGTATGTGGGGAGTGGAGAATATTCCTTTTTCAAATAAATTATTTTTGTCCTTATTTCCCTATCATCATTCTACACATTCTCCAAGGAAATTTTTTTATGTATTGCAATCAAATGATTTGATTCCATTTTTGAAAGAATAATGAATATAAAGGAATAAATAATGGGGCGATAAAGAATAAATAGAATACCTAAGGATGGTCAAGATCAATTTGTTCCCTCTTTACCTTCCTTCCCAATTTATTCTTGTACATGTCAAAGTGTTCAAACATCCCCAAAATGGGGTCCTCATTTGGCCCTACATGATATAGAAAGACTATTTCTTGTTTGGATAAAACAATATCAAACTTAGTATAAATAGCTTTCTTCTTCTTGACTCTCTTGGCCAATTTATTTATATACTTCTCCAAATGAATGAATTTCTAAATAGAATAATAAATGGAATCCTTTGGAGACTAGCAATTCCCTCTGCAATATGTTGTTGGATAATTTCCACCACCTTGTCTATCTTTGCAGATCCTGGAGTGTAAGTATCGTGAGGGGAAGAATTATTTCATTCTGGAATCAATATCATCTACGTACTTCTCTAAATTTTCCCTAATGTCCTAGAGTTTACTTATGCAACCCTCCAAGGTTTCTATTATCAAATTGATAGCTCCCCTATATTCATGTTTATGCCTCTACAACTGTGAGGAATATTCCTTCTTTCTCCACCGCTTCATCATCAATACTTGTGATGGATTTGAGTTTGGAAAAAACCCCATCCCAATATTCAACTTTTGCTTGATGCTTGTCAATCAATGCTTTACTTCAATTTTTTTAAACACCCGATTGTAGCATTCAATTATCTCTTTGATGATTTTGTTGTTAACTCTTTCTCTCGCTCCTTGTTGTCTTCCCTCCGCATCTCAAATCATCAATTTTTATCACTTCGGAGTGATATCCATGGAAATATCATGACTATCGAGGGAGGTTGCACCCACTTTTGCATAAGTTGACAAGATGTCAACTTTTTCTTTGAGTTTCTTCTTGGTCTCTTTATCTTTATCCATATTTTGGAAGAGACCTCCCATTTCCATAGTTACCTCTTATTTACGAACTTTTATGGTCAGTTTCCCTAATGGGACCTTGGTGATCTGGTAATCTAATGGGGTACCTTCATCCCTTAAGACATTATTTTATGGGGTGCAAATCTCCACAAACCTTTCTCCTTGAGGTCCCGCCATTTTCTTGATAAAATTCTGGCTTTATTTGGTGTTTTAAATGTCCTCAAGGAAATGATGCTCTCAAGGTCTACTTCCTCCATCTACACTCTTAATTTTCTCTTTCTTGGGAGGGATGCTCCCAAACATCCTTTTTAGATTATTGCCTTCCTGGTGATTTCTGTTGGGAGACACTTGGCACAACTAAAATTTCTTGTGATTGAGAAAGTTTGAGGCTGGAATCACTTTTGGGATAATGAATTATAGCCTAAGTACTGAAGGTGCATAAGGATTGGGCCCACGGGCATAGGGACGAAGGTGCACGTAGAAATATAGAAGAAGAAGGGTGCACATGGGAAAATATGACTTCAGGACTTAGCCATTTTTATTTACCACGAGCTAAAGATAGATTGAGTGCAGAGCACATCTTGCTGGAAGACTTGGAAAGCACACATCAATATGAAGACTTGAGGATGAAGCAAGGTTATTTTGGGCAAGTGGAAGATCAAGCAACATGCATAGTTTTGAGCTATTAATAGGATTAGATATGCAATTGATATTATTATATAATCTATTATTAGCAAGCTTGCATGCTTTTGTATTTATCATGTAAGGGTGCATGGCTATTCTTAGCATGTAGCCTATTTTGAGGATGCATGAGTAGTGAAGGGAAAGTCCCCACTACCTATAAATATGTATTGATTTGCATGGGTCGGAAGTGTGCATCAACTCGTAATAGAGTTATGTTGTTGGTTTATGAGCGTACATGACTTATGGTGACATTACTATGTATGTATGTAGCTTCTATGTTTTACAGTAATTAATACAATGGATCTATGTGGTTGGATATTGGTTATTGACATATCTGTGATTGGTTCTTGCATGGTAAAATTAATCTTGATTCTTGTATAAGTTATTCTTGCATATGGTTATGATCTAGATTTTTATGGTCTATCACCTTTGCATTTTTAATATGGATCTGGGATATATTTATATTTGTTTTTATCATGCCAACTCTTTGACAAAGCTTCCATAAAAGAGGTACTTAGTACCCTTATGCACTTTGGGAGAGTGCTCGGAGTTTTCCTAGGTTATGTGTTAGCGCGCCTTGGGTTTTTGGTAAAATAAAAGACTACATTTTGGTTTCGTTTTTCGGGACCTCTTTTAAATATAATTGCAAGGATGTTACATGATGAAGATGTCTTGGTTGACTTTGGCAGAAGATTGAATATTGGGTAGAAAATCTAGAGGAAGAGTTTGCTCACCGATTTAACACTAGACCTGAATTTGATGCACGTGTATGGGTTGAACAGAATTTGTATCATGAGCTCTATGAGACATTATTTTCCTACTTCCCTATAGATGCATTTGAGTGGTGGTAGCATATACGCATCAAAGAGAAATTGGAGATATATAATACTCGTCTAGACACATGAAGAATTCCAAGCTCTACATGATGATGATCTAACTTGGACAAGTGTTGTAAATCATTAGTAGATTCATGTTTTGAATAGCTACATTTTGGAGTACGTAGTTTCTACTTATTCTTGTCTAGAGGTTGTTGAGTTTCAATTCCTACACAAACCTAGAGGATATTATTTGTGAGTTATCCCTTTAGCTTTTAAGATCTTGATCGTGACCCTAGATTTGGAACGGTGCCCTATGGCTAGATAAACCCCACCACACACGTGGGGGAAGGAGCAGGTGTGGTGAAATATGGTGGACCTGGAGGTAGAGAGACAGAGAGAAGAAAGGTGGATTAAGTTTAATGAAGCACGCAAGAGGGATTTGGCAAAGCAGCGTGATGTTGCGGAACGAATGGTGTTGCAAAGAGAGATGGCTTGTGAAGGATTTAGAGCTCACGTAGAAAACATGGAGCCAGAGCATCTAGTACTCCCCTATTTGGGTAAGCATGGCAAAGAACCCTCTTCAACTTTAGATGAGAACACATTGGTTGAAACTACAAAGACCGCAGTGCGCATTTGATCCCTCATGGCGACCTAGCCCTTGCGCTTGGTTTTCTAGTTTCTTCAACAATCATTGACAGAAGCAAGAGTAGTGATAGATAGAGTTAATTTTCCATCAAGTTTAGGAGTTAATTATAAGGATTATTCATTTATGGTGGTGCACTCACCATCTGTGTCATTTGGAGCACCGGTTAGAGTTATATTTTTACGGCACGTCATCAAGCACAAAATGTGGGTGCGCAAAATGTGGGTATTACATCCGGAAGTAGTACAAATTCACTGCATTTGTGGGAGTTCGATTAGCACAAATTTTGGGACACAAGGTAGTACATCCTTTGGTCCATTACTCACTATAGGAGGGGGATCAGGAGGATCAAGTGGCTCGAGATCTATTGGAGTCTCGGTAGATCTAGAGGAGGAGGGAACACAGGAGGTAAAACATGTTCTTGATCTAGTAGGCACAATCCATACCAACCCCAAGTAAGTTTATTTCAAGATGTCTCATCACCTACTAGTACAAATTAATTGAAGATGCAGCTAAGAACATGTATATGTGTGAGATACTATGGCATGCTAAGGGGATCACAACTCCTGAGTGTAAGGCAAGTCAATTTGCTACTACTTTATAAGGGCACGCACATAATTGGTACAAGAAATATGATCCGAACCAAACTTGTGTAGATTATATTGCACTGTTATGTGATGCTTTCTTAGTAGATTTCCATATACCTAAATTCTAATAGAAGAGCATCGGCGTCTTTCAAGGACATCAAGTAGGGCATGGCTAAGAGTGTAAGGGAGTATGATGTGCACTTTAAAACTATGTTATCTAAGTTATCTTATGATATTCACCCGATTCAACATGCTCAATGGTTCATTGGAGGTTTGATCACACCTTTCAGAAGGGCACTCTCACACAAGACTTATACAAACCCACACGAGGCATTTGAGGCAGCTCTATGCACTGAGGTAGTTAAGAGCATAGACACTGGAATTAGCCCATTTTCAAAAGCTCAGATTACATCTATGGTAAAAGAGTTGGAAAATTTGTTAGCTAATTATGCTCATGAGATGTGTAGTGGTATTTGGTGCACATATTTTTGAAGTAGAATGGCATACTAAGGATAGTTTCCCTCGTAAATCATTGTGTGCCATGTTGTTGTCAGATCGCATGAGATTTATCACTTGGGTCATGATTCGAAGTTCCCCCTACTATAGCACGTGATAAGAAATAACATGTCTTGTTATTGTAAAATTTGTAAGTCTACCACTCATGATATAGAATTATAGATTGATTGATCATATTCATGATGTCATTGAAACTGGTGTATTTAAGCCGAGTGTTGAAAACAATTCTAAGGACCAAGGTAAGCATCATGATTCTAGTCACAATGAAGGATGTTCTAATGGGGGTGGTAGAGGTAGAGGTAGAGGTTATTATGGAGGATTCATATGTTGAGGTCATGGCGGTGGAAGAAGTGAATTCCCACATGGAACATGTTATACCTGTGGATCCCCTGAACATTATAAACATGAGTGCCCTCATAATATTATTTTCTCCTAGTGTAGAAGGAATCACAATTATGAAGAACGCCCAAATTTGTATGAGCACCTGAGAAAGAAGCACAAGTAGGATAAAGTCACGAGAATGGTTAGAGTACATCGTGTTGTGGAAGATCAGTGGATGTCAAAGTTATCTCTTGACCTAGAGGTAATACTAGTGAATATTATGACACGCGTTGAGGCTATGGGTGCATAAGACCCCACAGAAAAACATGTTATTACAAAACAGGAGGTATTGCATGCAAAGTATCCAGATCCTACCCATCAAAAGGAAGTCTATAAAGAGAATATGGAGGTCATTAAGAATTTGTAAGGTGAGATACATTGTTTGAAGGAGCATTCATGGAAGTTAGAATAGGAAAAAGTAGTTGAGCTTCCTCAAAAATATTATGATGACTTGAAGGAGGTTTGTAAGATGTTGCGCCAAGAAAACATCATTCCTTTATTGGGGGAATGGTTAAGGGAAAAGATGTCGCACACTGTAGTTGAGCGTGAGAGACAAATTTAACATGCTAACTTACCTCCTCCAAGTCTAGATTATGACAAAGAGATCACTTTGAATGTTGTTGTTGATGGATGGATGTCGAGTAACATTTTGATTAATACAGTATGAAGTGAATGTACTCATCTTTGATGCATATAACCAAATGGGAGGCCACAATTACATTAATCTTTGAATGTGTTGTATATGGCGAACAAAACTAAAGCCACACCCATTGGAGTTCGAAGAATGTCACTATTACTATACAAGGGCCAAGTTTACTTGGAATTTTGAAGTCTTGGAGATTGTCGAAGAAGGTAACTTTACTACGGAATTACTTGGGTGCCCTTGGTGTTATGCAAATAATTTTGATCTGTGCTTTAATAAGGTTTACATCAATTTTGAGAACAAAACAGAGCACTGATTATTCCTTTGACGGGAGGAAAAGTTGCACCTTATGTAGAACCTTTGAGTGAAGAGGATTTGAACAAAATTTATGTGCGCACCATTAAAGATCCTGAAGTGCTTGAGCCATCAAAGGAAGGAGTTATTCAATGGGATGATGGATAGTCTACGAGTGATATAACTAGCATTTCTTGTGACAATTGGGCACATGGGACTTATGAAATGATTTGGCACGAGATGAAGAGTTCAGTTACGTGCGTAAGTAAGCCATGTTGTGTTAGATGTTTAGGCAAGAATTCAGGTACTAAGGTACACGCGTGAGGGAAATATTGAAGTATTTCTACGCACTATGAAAGCTTGGTGGACGGACCAAGTGGAAAGAAGGAATATGTTGGTGTATACCTTATGTGGAACAGAGTGCATTGGTGGATGGTACACAGAGATGGTCTTTTAGAGTGGTGAGAAGTGAGAATCACCTTCTTTGTTATATTTCTTCGGAGAAATGTGCCTACCAAGACATGTGAATTCCATGGGAAGGATTCTACTTTGCATCACATTCAAAAGTGTGAGAGACTTTGGACTAGAGGGGTAGGAGGCCTTACCACCTTCACTGTGGGTGCACAAGTTCTACTTCACCTTGCGAGGTTGCGCACATGTACGGTATGTCTATGTGGAACTAAATAGATAAATAGGAATTGACACAAAAATGACTCAGCTGATTATGATTCAAACCTTTGACTATTTTTCTACTAAACCTCTAGTGAATGAGGCATTACATGTTATGAAGCACTTGACAATGGGAGATAGTGCAAAGGTTGAGGAACTTATTTAGGAATTACTAGGTGAGTCAAAGTGAAGGTGCATTTTAAAAAAGAAGAGACAGATGAAGACTAGTTTGGGCATGCCTTCCTAGGTAAAGAGAAAGGTAAAATGGTCTACATGATTGATGATGAAGAAGTGGAAAATTTGGATGTTGATCACACTGTGGGTATGCACAAGGTCTTAGATAGTGTAGATGAGAAGGCATGCGCGTATCATGAGCCCATGAAAATGAAGAAGGTCAAGAGTTGCGTGATTTCGGGAATTATTTCGTAGGGGTTATCATGAGTTGAAAGGGGCACATCACTCTCTAGGTGAAATGAGGATAAAGCTAAAGGAAGATGTGTGCCTGGTTAGGAAGAGGCCTTACAGGATGAATCCTAATCGCACATTAAGGTAAAGGAAGAAATTGATAAGATGTTTGAATATAAGATCATTGAGCCTATTGAGGAGTCAGAGTGGGTTATCCCTATGGTGATAAGCATAAAGAAAGATGGAAGGATAAGAATTTATGTGGATTATAGGGAGTTGAATGTTGCATGTGTAATAGATCCCTTTCCCACACCTTTTACTGAAGAGATTCTGGAAGGCATTGCAGGGCACGAGATCTACTCCTTCACTGATGGATTTTATGGATATCATTAGGTGAGGATTGCCAAAGAAGACCAAGAAAAGACAACTTTCACCACTGAGTGGGGAAGTTTTACATAGACAGATTATGCTTTTAGATTGAAGAATGTACTGCCAGTCTCTTCGCACATTGTTGTTCAAGAATTCCAAGATTTCATTCACAAGTTTTTATAGGTTTACTTGGATGATTGGACAGTTTATGGGCTAGTAAAATATCATTGTGACAATTTAAGACTTATGTTTGAGAGGTGCTGATAGTGTAGCATATCTTTAAACATTAAGAAGTGCAATTTTTCTACACCCTTTGGGACTTTGTTGGGGCATACTATCTGTAAAGAAGGCTTATTGGTAGACCCTGCTAAGGTTGTTGTTATTTTGGGCTTAGAAGAACCTAATAACCAGAGCAATGTGTGTGGATTCTTGGGGCACACAGTTATTATAGGAATTTTATCAAAGGTTATGCTAGGATTTCCATGCCCTTGGAAGAATTGTTGAAGAGTAAGGGAAAGTTCCATTGGGGTGAAGTGCAATAGCGCACATTTGAAACATTGAAGGAAAGGCTTACTAAGCACTATTCTACTCTTTCCTTCATGGACCAAACCTTTTCATGTGCATGTGGATGCCTTTAGCATGGCCATTGGTGCGGTATTAGCACATCTCGAAGAGGGATTATCGATCATCCCTTTTTTTGCAAGCAGGAAGTTGACCCTAGTTGAACAAAATTATATAACTACATAGCATGAGGCCTTGTCCATGATTTATGTGTTGCATAAGTTTAGACAATACTTGTTGGCTACCCCATTTATATTCTATACATATCACATGGCATTAAAGTACTTGATGAACAAGCCCATCTTGCAGGGGCGCATATGCCGTTGGATTCTATTATTTTAAGAATTTAACTTTACAATGGTGGTTAAGCTAGGAAAAATCAATTTTGTACCGATCATCTATCAAGGATTAATTCAGGTGAGGACACACAGAGCATTGAGGACAAAATGTTAGATGCATAGTTATTCGATTAAGATGTACACCCTCTGACTTAGAAGATATTGTTGTATTTTTATGTACTGGTGTGGCACTGAAGGGATGAAGAGTTTAGAGAAGAAACAACTTGTCATACGCATCACGCCTTATATGTTGATTAGTGGAGACTTATACAAACTAGGTCGAGATGAAGTTTTGCGCGGTGTGTGCTTGAGCATGAGCGTGAAGCTATTATAGAGGAAGCTCATGGTGGTATTACAGGTGGACATTATGTTGGGGAAACCACCATGTGTAAGATTTTACTGGCTGGTTTGTGGTGGGAAATAATGTATAAGGATTGTAAATAGTATGTCCAGCATATGATCACCGTCATTGCCTTGGAAATCCTGGGCATAAAGATGAAATACCTTTGTGACCTATCACAAGTGTAGAACCTTTTGAAAATTAGGCAATTGACTTTGTGGGTCATATTTCCCCACCCACGCATAGGACTGGATCGCGCTACATTATAACTTGTTGTAAACACAAAAATTAGGTCACACTCCCCTTTGGTCCCTCGTCAAATAAACACCTTCATCACATTCACCTAGCCATGGCCCCCTTCACCTCACTATAATATTAATTTAATTATTTAAATTAAATTAATTCATTATCCTCGTCATATTTATTATTTAAATATCCTAATTGAGATAATGCCCACATATCCACCTCACCTAGACACCTCATCTAGCCACCTCACCCTAAGACCTATTCTTAGTAAGTTGTCATAACTAAGACTTACCTAAACCCTAAAAATCAATGCCTACATTCCCTCTAAACACAATCTTGCATGCTTAAAGGAAGCTTCCAGTCTAATCCATGAGTGAACGACACAAGATCCCAAAAATCAAGGGGATCTGCCTAGTTTAGTAAACCTAGGAAATCCCACCCTAACCGATGCCGGTTACCCTTAACTATCGTTGGTTTGGAACCGCCATCGGTCACCTTTAATCCCCAAAACAACCTTATTTTTGAGGTTGGCAAAAGGTTGGCAGATTCTTGAGAGATATCACATCTTTTGAGAACAAGCTTCAGTGAGAACACACATGCAAGGAAGGAGATCAAACATTTTCTCTTGCACAGACATCCAACATTCACCCAAAGATTCATCAAAGAACCACCCAAAGATAGATTTGATCCAATCAGGAAAGAAGGAGAGCACATGCAGCCCATGCAAGAGCTCCCCAACGTTTGGTGATCCTCTACAATAGTCAAACCTCTTACCAGCACCTTCATTCCTCACTCACAGATGTCCAGAGCCAGATTTCAAGTAAGTAGAACAGTTTACTTCTCTGGTTCACTTATTTAATCATTGTATTTTCATCCTTTGTTCTCCTAGCCACCCATTGATCTCCTTTAATACTCACTCCATATCCCCATTAAAACCTGCCAAATCCCATCCAAATGGCTTAGTACCTCATTCGACCAACCGATTCCTTTGAGAAATCATACGGGAGATCCAAAGCTCATTCAGCGTGACACTCCCAATATTCCACGGTGGCCGGCATTGGTTCTCCCAACCGACGCATTCACCCTTAACTAGCATCGGTCTCTATATTTACCAATATAACCTAAAACAACAACCAACCTACCTATTCCCACATTACCCTTATGCACCCTGTGACTTACCTAAAACCTATGTCGACTGCGCAGGGACCTGAACCCGATTACTTGACCTTCGGATATTATTTTAACCTAGCCCGTTAGATTAGATCTTTCTTATAGTGTCTTAAATGAGATACCTAAATCATTTTAACTATAATAGGATTTACTTCATTACCAGCATTAAATTGTTTTAAACAATGGATTAACATCCGTCTCAGGAAGTATCACACTTCCGGATCTAGCATATGCTAGGCAATCCACTGCATATATTGTTTAACTCTTTCTGGTGGTCTTGCTTTCTATTTCGTACTTCCTCTCTCACCAAAAGGAAGCTCTCATGATTAGGTGTGGATTCGAAGTCATATGCGTGTAACAACCTATCAACCAGCATTTCAACAGGTATTCCTCCTACACCCATTACCCTATCTATTTTTTCATTTTCAAAGAAACGTCTAAGAATCAGGTGAAACATTTTGGCACACCGGGTGGGACCCATCCAGGGTTCCTTGCATTTTATTCATTCCTAGGAAAATTTGTGTTTTTCCCTTTTGAAAATCATACACATTAATTTTCTTCCTTGGTAACCTTATTTTTCTTTCTATTTTCTCTAAAAGAAACCTTTCTTTTGGTGTACTTAAAAAGAATCATTTCTTCTTGTTTTTTACATTTTAGTGAAAGATTTGTTAGGAATTAATAATATCTAATGCGGAATAATTCCTCAGAATCACAATAATAAGAAGTATGAATAGAATTACATAAATGAAAAATGCACAACACGAAGACAATATTTAACGTGGTTCACCCAATGTGGGCTACATCCACCAAGAACACTTGCTCAGATTTTATTACAAGCCAACAGTCTTCACAATTACAATAATCAGATCTTGTTTGGAGCTGCGCTCAACAAACCCTCCCGAATTCACACTTGAATTCACACACACTATTCACCTTCACAAAACACACTCATCTCAATCCTATTGTATGTCCATCTATTTATAAGTACATCAATAGGTAGTTGAAGAGGTGGTTTTACAAAACAATGGGTATGTAGAAAAACCATGGGCCCAAAAACAGCCCATAACGGTTACCCATTACCCATGGGTTAATAAACCACCCATGAAAATTTGCTTTGGGGCTTCACCCCGAACCCCCTTGACCCGCTCACCGGCAAGTGGGACCGCCATAAAAATATCCAAGTGTAACACATGGAAGGTGTACCAAACTCTAACATGAAAATAGGCTCCACAAACATAACAATCTCCCACTTGAGACTGATTTCCACTTGAGCAAGCTTCTCAACCCTTCACTGTCATCCATGAAGGCCAACCAAAGCTGAACATAGCTTTAGTTTATCCCTTGTGACCACCTTGGTCATCATGTCTATAGGATTCTGACTGGTATGAATCTTCTCCAACTTCAACTTATCTTCCTCCAAAGTTGTCCTGATGAAGTGATATCTCAACTGTATATGCTTCATCCTGGAGTGGAAAGCAGAGTTCTTAGCTAGGTGTATAGCACTCTGACTATCACTATGTAACTTACATTCCTCCTGCTTATGCCCCAACTCCTCAAGCAATTGTTGTAACCAAATCATCTCTTTGCTTGCCTCTGTGGCAGCAACATACTCAGCCTCATGGTTGACAAAGCCACCAGCTTCTGTAGTCGTGAAATCCAGCTCATTGTTGTCCCACCTACAGTGTAAATATAACCTGTCATGCTCCTCCTGTTGTCTACATCTCTAGCCATGTCTGAATCTACATAACCATGTAAAGTGGTTTCTGATCCATTGTAGCACAAAACTGTCCCCATGGTCCCTCTCAAATACCGAAGGATCCACTTTATTGCTTGCCAATGCTCTTTACCTAGATCACTCATAAATCTACTCACAGCTCCCACTGCATGGGCAATATCAGGCCTAGTGCACACCATAGCATACATCAAACTGCCAACCATTGATGAGTAAGGTACCTTGGACATCTGGTTTCTTTCCTGCTCTGTCTTGGGACACTGCTCCTTTGATAACTTAAAATGTCGTGCCAAAGGAGTCCCAACCGGTTTAGCATCTTGCATGTTAAACCTATCCAATACCTTCTTAATGTACTCTTCCTGAGATAAAGTTAGCTTCCGTTCCTTCCTATCCCGAGTTATCCTCATACCAAGGATTTGTCTAGCTACCCCCAAATCCTTCATATCAAAGGATTCACTTAGTTGTTTCTTGAGTACTTTTATTTCTGCATGTTTTTACTGCGCAAGAAACATGTCATCAACATACAAACATAGGATAATATAACTTCCATCCTCAAATTTCTTTGTATACATGCAATGGTCAAAATGACATCTAATATAACCTTGCTCCATCATGAAGCTATCAAACTTCTTATACCATTGACGTGGAGCTTATTTTAAGCCATACAAGCTCTTCTTCAGTTTGCACACCATCTCCTCTTTACCTTTGACTTCATATCCTTCTGGCTACTGCATATATAGCTCCTCCTCTAAATCACCATGGAGAAATGTAGTCTTTACATCTAACTGTTCTAAGTGCAAGTCTTCTATCTTTGCCACTATTCCAAGAACGATTCGATAGAAGTCATTTTTACTACAGGAGAAAAAATCTCATCAAAATCTATACCTTGTTTCTATGTAAACCCCTTGACCACCAACCGGGCCTTATATATTTTCTTTCCTCCTTCTTTGTCTTTAACTCTGTACACCCACTTGTTTTGCAATGCTCTTTTGCCTTCCGGTAGCTTCACCAAATCCCAAGTTTGGTTCTCCATGAGAGACTTATGCTCCTCATCCATGGCTTACTCCCACTTCTTACTGGCATCTACTTGCATTGCTTCATCAAAGCTCTCTAGCTCTCCACTATCAGTGAGTAATAAATAATAAAGAGAAGGAGAAAAATGTTCAGGTTCTTTTCTTACCCTAGAAGACCTCCTCACTGTAGGAGTTTGGGGTTCTGTTGAGTAGGTTCCTGAACTGATTCATGGGTCACTTGTCCCATCTGGAAGATCCTCTACCACTACATATTCTTTCTTGGATTCTTCCCTATTTTTCCTACAATTGTTGCTTATACATGACTTTCTCATTAAAGACCACATCCCTAGACCGAATGATTTTCTTGTCCTTAATACTCCAACATTTAAATCCAAAGTCATCACCACCATAACCAATAAAAGTGCATTTTTCTGATTTAGCCTCTAGCTTGGTCCTATCATCCTTGTCAATATGAACAAACACCTCACATCCAAAGACTCTAAGAAATGAGTAATCGAATTTCTTACCATACCAAGCCTCCTCAGGTATGCCTCCATCCAAGGCACTTGAGGGTCCTCTATTTATCAAGTACACAGCTGTGCTCACCGCTTCTGCCCAAAAATAAAGAGGCAATCCTGCATGTATCCTCATGCTCCTAGCACGTTCCATTATTGTTTGTTCATCCTTTTTGACACCCCATTCTACGGGGTTCCTGGAACCATATTTTGCCTGCGGATTCCATTCTTAGAACAATAATCATCAAATTCATTGCTGCAATACTCCCCTCCATTATCTGACCTGAGACATTTTAACTTAAGACTTGTTTCATTCTCTACCAAGGCTTTCCATTTAACAAAAGTATCAAATACATCAGATTTGTTTCTAATACAATAAACCCAAACTTTCCTTGTTGCATCATCAATAAAAGTAACATAATAACTTGAACCCCAAGAGATGATACATGAGCTAGCCCCACACATCAAAATGTACCAGCTCTAACTTACTCTCTTTCTTCGTAGGTCCAACCTTGAGAAACCTTACTCGCTTCTATTTCCCATATATGCAGTTCTCATGAAATCCAAACTTGTTTTTGTATATCCAGGCAAATTCTTCTTTATGATGTTCATGCCCTTATGGCTCATATGACCGAGCCTATAGTGCCATAATGTTGTATATGGCATTGAAGCCACAAGATTACAATCATTAGTACTATCAGTGGATAAATACAAGGTTCCAACCTTCTTACCTCTTGCCACCACAAGAGCACCCTTGGTAACCTTCCAAGAGTCAGCTGTAAATATCACAGTATAACCATCACTTCCCAATTGCCCCGCCGATATCAAATTTCTCCTTAATGTAGGCACATGTCTGACATCCTTCAATAGCCATGTATTCCCATTCTGCATCTTAACCTAAACATAACCTTTTCCAACTATGTTGCAAGGCTCATCATCACCAAGAAAAACATGCCCAAAATCCCCTTAAACATAATCAACAAAATAATGCCTATGTGGAGTAGCATGAAAAGAAGCCCTGAATCTAAAACCCAAGATTTAGTAATATTATGCAAAGAAAGAATCAAAGCATCCTAGCATACATTACCCGATGCCACATTTTCCTCCTTGTTTTCTTCCTGTTGTTTCTTCTTATCCCGAAGCTCCCAACAATCCTTCTTTGTGTGCCCAAACTTTCCACAATTCCAACATACAATCTTGCTCTTGGATTTTGACCTTGCCCGATCTTTCGATTTTCCACGGTTTCCTCTATTCTTCTGTCTCCCTCTAGTTTCCATTGTCAAAGCATTCCCTGAAGTAGAATATTCCCAAAGCTTTTTCTTCACATTTCCTCACTTAGAATCACCCCTACAACATCCTCAAACTTCAACTTGAGTTAGCTGGAACCGAGTTGCTTACCACCATTACCAGGCTATTCCAACTTTCAGGTAAAGAGCACAAAATTAATAAAGCCCTAACTTCTTCATCAAATTCTATTGTAACCAAAGCTAGCATATTCACAACCATATTGAAATCATTTAAATGATCTTCTATTGAACTATTCTCAGACATCTTCATATTAAACAACTTTTTCATTAAAAATATCTTGTTAGAGGCAGAGGGTTTTTCATACAACTTCCCTAATGCATCCATTAGATCTTTTGTAGTCTTTTCCTTTGAAACATTAAATAATACCGAAGATGCAAGACACAGCCGGATTGTCCCAAGTGCCTTCCTATCTAGCAAATCTCATTCTGCATCTGTCATGCTCGAGGGTTTGTTCACCTTCTCAAACAACGGAGTATAAAGATCCTTCTGATAAAGGTAATCTTCCATCTGCATCTTCCAAAGACTGAAATTTTCCCATTAAATTTATCAACCCTAGATCTTCCATCATCTACCATAGCTCCCACTCAAGCTAAAAAATTTCCCTGTGATTCAACACTTCAGCAAACCAAACCAGGCTCTGATACCAATTGTTAGGAATTAATAATATCTAATGGAATAATTCCTCAAAATCGCAATAATAAGAAGTATGAATAGAATTACAGAAATGAAAAATGCACAACACGAAGAAAATATTTAACGTGGTTCACCCAATGTGGGCTACATCCACCAAGAACACTTGCTCAGATTTTATTACAAGCCAATAGTCTTCACAATTACAATAATCAGATCTTGTTTGGAGCTGCGCTCAACAAACCCTCCCGAATTCACACTTGAATTCACACACACTATTCACCTTCACAAAACACACTCATCTCAATCCTATTGTATGTCCATCTATTTATAAGTACATCAATAGGTAGCCGAAGAGGCAATTTTACAAAACAATGGGTACCGAAAAACCATGGGCCCAAAAACAGCCCATAACGGTTACCCATTACCCATGGGTTAATAAACCACCCATGAAAATTTGCTTTGGGGCTTCACCCCCGCAACCCCCTTGACCCACTCACCGGCAAGCGGGACCGCCGTAAAAATATCGAGTGTAACACATGGAAGGTGTACCAAACTCTAACATGAAAACAGGCTCCACAAACATAACAAGAGCATCCCTCTTCCTCTTCATCCATTTGTGTCATCAAACTTCATATTTCAATTTGGGCTTTAAAATCATTACATTTCATTCTGATTTATCACATTAACTCACATTAATTGAGGGCAACCTATACACTGGAATTCATTCCCAGCTGATGGTTGACAAATGAATCGTAGAAAGTACATCTCTCTCTCTCTAAGTCTTACCAAATTGCACAAATTCAAAACAAATACATATTCTTAAACAACATATTTCCTAGGAACACTGTCAATGATCGCACTGATCTGAGGATTGGTAGGTACTCCCTAGCTCGTTGCTCATGAGTCATACTTCAAATTGAAGCCTGCCCCTGCCATAACATACCTGAAACCTCACCTTTTATATCTCCTTTGTAAGAAGCCATCCTCACCAAAAATTTTATTCTACAGTTCATGAGTTAGTCCTTAAATAGCATAAGTTAAACAAACATAATAGAAAAGGCACTCTTAGGATCACATTTTTCTTAGTGTTTCTACTTGGCTTGCGTTTTGAGGTGAGAGGTCACGTTCTTCATTTTCTTGCTTCTCCTTACATGCTCCTCATCATAGTTGGTGTATTCGACTTCTTCCGAGTGTTCTGGACCACATTCTCAAAATTCTAGGTTTGATTCCACATCAGATTTTAATTCACAACCACTTTTCTTTCATCAACGCTTCAATTTCACAAGTGACCAATGTTGGTCCAACGACCGTCGTCGATTATACCCACCGGTGTCGATTCAAGTCCTTTTGGTTAACCTACCCAAAAGGACATTTATTCACCTTCTTCAACTATTCAGAGTCCCTGTCACTACTATCATTCCCATTGACCTTGTAAATCTCGTCGTATTTGGCATACCTGTCAAATTTGGCCTTATACCTTGTTTTTGACCAACTATCCATTTCCCATAGTGAAAGTGGTGGTTACCCCTAACCAGCGTCGGTTTACCCTAACCGGCATCGGTTATCCTATGCCACTTTCCAACTAACATTTGGTACCTAATCCACTTATTACCACATGTTCTTCCTATTCTGTTGTATTTCTGTGTCATTTACAGAAAGGCAGCCCAACCTGATCAGTACCTGTTCACATGGTACTGACACGTCGACAAGCTAGTGCCCTCGTATTCCACCCAGTTGTCAACCGCTCCCACCTAGCCCTTCGCCACCTTCCATTTTATCACCCACCATGGATCTTATCCAACCTATCACTATCGCTACCAGAGATGAGGAGTTCACACGACTCCTTGACCAAAATCTCTGCCACCTTTCGCTTTTACCTTTCCCACTCGTCCACTCGGGATGCCTCGGAGTCGAGTTGATATACGGCATGCCCATATCTATCCCCCGACTCTCACTCCCACTCCTGCATCAGAGCCCCATCCGGCTCTATGTTGCCCACATCTACCTTACCCCGGTGCGTTTCACAACTAGGACTTATACCCGCTATGACCTGCAGTGTTTGCTACATCCGTTGCACCCGCCACATCCACCATACCTTTGACAACCACTCAAAACACAACCTTATTCACCCCTATTGTCTCGCATATACCCGTAGCTACACAACCACCTCCCATGTTGGTGACCCCTACCCCCTTTCAAAATGTGGTCCTTTCTATTCCACAATCGTTAGCCCCCATAGCTACTAGGGTCACCACGACCATTCCACCTCCATATAGGTACTATCAAAGAACCTCTGTTTCATCTATTATTCACTCTGGGTACGTACCCCTATTTCACTGCCTTCTTCTCAATCTACCTACATGACAACACCATATACTAGAATTCCACCCTTATTACATGCCCAACACCAACCCTCTTACGCTACAAGAGGCACCTAACCATCACAACCTACCAACAACCTAATCAAACTAATGATGGACAAGATGCATACATTGGAGGCATCGGTTTTGTCTCCCGCAATACTCTCTCACCTACGATGAGATTTTTAATGAGCCTATCCACCCATCCATTATGAAATAAGAACTTAGCATTCAAGTCAAATGATACCTCTTCTTCTTAAACTACGGAACAATTATTAAAAAGCTAAGGGCACCGCTAACACTTGATGGTACTCAAAGCCATTGCCCCACCCGTCAAATCAAAGCTAGCCCGTCATCTAATCTCTCACCCGTTCAAACTTTTTAATTCAGACGAGAACAAAAAAATACACCCCAATTCGGGGAACCTTACTCTTATCTTAGAAAAGCTCAACAAAGTTGGGCCATCACCCTTCCACCTATAAAACCACACCTTTGGTTTTGACCCTTCTCGCCCCACACCCACATGGTATAAAGAGTACGACTTCTCAGAACTATCATTGAGTAAAGGGTCATAGTGACGACAATTGCATCACTTTCAAAAATATTTTCCAAGAAATGCTCGAGAAAGGTGAGTTAACTATGGATAATCCTAATGCACCGCCAATCAAAACCTACACATATTCAAGAAACCCTTTCCCAATCATGCCCCTTCGTCTGATCAAACTAGTGAGACCTCAACTCATGATAGCCATACCCGCATGAGGTCCATGCTATTTTTAGTGACGCACAAGTTGCTTCCCAATTACCTCATATTCCTTCCATAGAGGAAATCCTAGCTCAAAATCCTCCTTCTGCATAGGAACCTACCTCACCTATTACTCAACCCACAGAGGAACACCTTTCACCTCCTTCCTCACTGTGGTAGAGTCTTTTGCTAATATCAAGACTATTTCACCTTTGGCTTCTCCACCTAGGGAACCATCACCTCACAGTACTTCTTCAGTCCATGGAAGAGCACCCATCATCTCCTCCACCTATAGAGGAGCACCCATCATCTCCTCCACCTATAGAGGAACACCCATTTTCTCCTCCACCTACCACATATCCAATAGAGATACCTTTTCCCCTAGGTGACCATTCTCCATCAGCTACCCAAGATCCTGCAGACCTACTTTCGGCTATCTTACCCATGGAAGCTAAGGCTAGCCAATTCCCCGTCTCTAAGACACATTTTACGGGAATTGCCATTAGGTCCTCATCAACATCACCTACAGACGTGTCATTCTCATGTTTGGCCGATCACCTAGATTATGTGGACAGAGCCTTATTGTGGGGGCATATTTTGCTTCGGTCTCAATGCAAATGCAGATGTCACTTGCTGATACCTCCACTATCTACCCAAAAATATTTTGACCAATCAAACCAAGCATAACCACCTCTATCACAACTTCATCCATGACACCCTTACCCATAACCCAACATACATCTAAACCCAAACCCACACCTACAACATCTTCCTCAACTAAACCTATTACCACCTTAGGGGTCACCCCAACCACCAGCCTTACTCATCCACCTATCAAACTGGATTTAGCTACATCCTCCAAAGTCAACACCACACCTACTCTGGCACCCAAACAGAAGAACCAAACCCATAGAACTCATACTTGCGGCGCTAATCACACCTACATCACTTTCACCCTTTCCATCAATTTTAGGACCTCAACCCCCAACACGGTCAAGAAACTTCTACCCGCTAGTAAACCGAACACACAACAGCCCACTCCTTCCTCGCAAACCTCTAACATACTCAAGGCGTCGACACGACTTACACCCACACCTGCAAAGCATCTCTACCACCCATACCTCCAAAACCCTTCGCAACTTCTTCACTACCCACTACACTTCAGTCTTTATCCATCACACCTCCCGCATGACCCGCATCATCTACCTTCACAGCACCTTCATTATCCCCATGGGTAACTCACCCTCTTCCCCATCCGCTTTTCCTCTAGATTTTGTACACATGTATCACCTTTACCCAAGAATGTGTAACCTAAAGACAAAAACCGCTACCCTCCAATAAGGTAGTCAAAATAACCACACACCCTCCCTACTTGTTCACCTACCATACCCCTACCTAAGCAAACACGACCGACACAAAAGACCACTAAAGACACCCAAAACCATGGCTCGACCCTCCCCCTCCCGCAAGGACCATTCCTCAACAATCGACCGCACCTACACCCAAACCCACTTTCACTTCCCATTGCGATCCACTAGTAGGGTCCTATGCCAAAATCTTAACCAACCTCCTTAAGACTATTGTCATCACATTACCACCACTCATACCTTATGACCCCCTCAAACCCAAGCTGAAAGGGTTTGATGACACTAAAATTTGTGCCTACCATCGTGTGTCAGGGCACGATGTGGAAAACTGCAAGGCTTTGAAAACCGTCCTTATCCAGTTGTGTCCTCTTAAAACCAACTTTGATGATGAAGACCTTTTGGATGAGGACCTTGCTTCACTGGCACCCATTCCCACAATCCTTCCCTCACTACCTCCTCAACAACCACGACCTCCACCACAGCTCCTAGAACCACCCCCAAGATTTGAAATTAACATGGTTCACATCATAGAACTTACCACACCATTACCTAAATGTCGTTACACCCACTCACCTCACAAGGTTTTTCTCCTCCAAAGTAGGTTTTACCCGTCATGTCGTTATACCACTCATCCTACACCTTCTCCATTCACCAACTCCCATCAGATCAACATGATCCACGTTACTACCCGTGCTCAGAAGGATAAAGGTAAGGAAAAGGCAACCGACCAACCAACCAACCCTATACCCAACATACCATCTGCACCCACACCTAAGATTACTATTCGCAGCCCCACATACCCTATTTCTAATGGGGTCACACATCATACCATGCTCAAACAATTACACCAATCTCCCCTCAAAATGTCCCTATATGACCTCATCCAAACCTCAGAATCCCATCGTCAAGCTCTCATGGAGGTTCTTCAATCTATTGAGGTTTTACCCAATGACCCTACACCTGTAGCCTCCATTATCACACCCCATCATGTAGCCTCTCTCACCAAATTGCCACCTTTATCCACACCTCACCCTACTCACCAAATAGCCTCCCTTAGCTTCTCAGAGGAAGAGATCGCACCGCACCAAACCGATGACCCTGACCCATCCCTCTTCATCTTTGTCCACATCGATGATATACGTGTATGACATGTAATGATTGATGGGGGTGTAAGCATTAATATCATTTCATCCCATGCATTCACTCAAATGCGCATACCTAATAATTACATGCATAAACATCATGTCATGTTACGTTCATTCAATGATGCTATCACCTCTACACTAGGCACCGTCATCCTCCATGTTCGCGTGGGCCCCCGCACTATTCCAGAGTTATTTTACATCTTGGAGGGGGAATTTAATATAACTTGTTGCTTGGAAGACCCTGGATTCATGTCATGGGTTGTGTTCCTTCCACTTTGCATCGTTGTGTAAAGTTTGAACATGAAGGACACACCTATACTATCCCATTTGATCCATCACCTTTTAAAACATGCAACATGCTCTACCGACCCAATGACGTGCTCATACCCATTAAGGCATCTACCTCCTTGACCACTACCGCTGCACCCACACCCCCACTTACCAGTATAGTCACTACCTCAACCACACACACCTCCTCCATTCCTACCACTGCCACAACCTCCACGGCCAACCCATCGGCCTCCCAATCCATTAACTCCACCTCTACATCGATCTCGACACATCATCTATTCTAGTTACCCACATACCAACCACCGATCCTTTGGAAGGCATTTTTCAATGCCTCACTCTGGGGGAATACCGCCTATATAGTGTCAACACATTCCTTACTCCACAAGAGTATGGAAGTCTTCACCAACACCCTCACTATGATCACCACATAAGAGAATGCCTCCTTTATGGTCCTCCTCACCTTCATACCAGTCTCACCTATGGGGGACTTAATACTACCACTTACACACCCGAACCACCATCACAAACCCACCCATTTTCCATTGACTTCCAGTCTCTCACCAATCACCATTTTACCCACACCTTCCTATACCGATGTGTGTGGAAGGGCTTTGGTTTTGGATTTTACAAGCAAGGCATCCATACTATCATTCCATGTAACACCAAAAACATAACAACCGTAGTGGTATCGGCTTTCCTAAACCACCTACCAAACAAGCCCGCATTGAACTCATCAAGGACATCAACCCTTCTCCACCTTCTTCACCCGCTCCACCTTCATCACCACCTTCACCGATGGAGTCAATGGATCTAGAATCTATCCCTCCTAACTTTTTTTTTTCATAAACACCATTTCCTTGGGGCCTTTGACTTATCAACGCGAGGGCAAGGCTCCTTCCTCTCTTCCCTTCTTGTATCCTGAAATGATCGATGACAATACACCTACAATTGACATCGTTTAATGTCGATGATGAATCTATACTCACCTACCTTGGTGTAAAAGACTCATATATTCATCGGTCGTTACCCTCTGAGACACAAACCATGTTGAATGAATCGACTATCGAGATCAACATTCATACTCAAGATGACCCGCACATCCTAAAGATTGGTCAATCTTTAGATGTTGTTGAACAAGAAGCCATCACATCCTTTTTTCAAAATCATAACCACGCTTTCACTTGGTCTTATGCAAACATGCCAGTAATGACCCCACCATAGTGGTCCACAATATCATAACCATTCCCGATGCCAAACCCATCAAACAAAAGCTGAGGAAAATGCACCCTCGCATTGCCCTTCTCATCAAAGAAGAACTTTAGCGCCTTCTTTTCGTTTCCTTCATATTACCCATTGATTATCCTCGTTGGATTTCTAACATTGTCCATATCACTAAGGTGACAGGGGACTCGCATTTGCACGGACTTCCGTGACCTCAACCTCACTTTCCCAAAAGATGACTTCCCTCTACCCGTATTGACCAACTGGTTGACCTTACTTCTAGTCACGAGATGTTATCACTCATGGATGGCTTCTCAGGTTATAACTAAATCATGCTTGCCTCAAAGGATCAACATAAAACCGCGTTCATCACCCCTTGGGGGACCTTCTGCTACCGAGTCATGCATTTTGGCCTTAAAAACTTTGGTACCATATATCAGCGGGCTATGACTTATATCTTCCATGATATCATGCATTGTATATTGGAAGATTACATGGATGACCTCCTCACCAAATCTAAACACCGCTCCAAGCACCTTGTCATCCTCAAAACCATTTTTGACCGCCTCATTAAATATTACGTTCGCCTTCAACCTAAGAAGTGTGTCTTCATGGGTCCTCTCGGAAAGCTCCTGGGATTTATTGTTTCCTACGTGGTATAGAAGTTGACCCTGCTAAATTCAAGGCCATTCTGAAATGCCTCCACCCACTAACCTTAGACAACTTCCGTAGCCTGCAAGGTAAGTTGTAGTCTATTCACCGTTTCATTTCAAAATTATCTGATCGGTGTCAACCATTTTATCATCTACTCAAGAAGGATGTCTCCTTTGAGTGGGATGATGACTACCACAAAGCTTTTGATGCCTTAAAACAATACCTTCTCTCTAACCACCCATACTCATTCCACTTAAAGATGACCAACCTTTCTACCTATATATCTCAACTACTGATCACTCCTTGGGAGCCATGCTCGCTCATCGTGATGAACAACACAGGAACAAGTGGTTTATTACATAAGCCGTACTCTTTTGGACTATGAAACCCGATACACCCATCCCGAAAAACTTTTCTTAGCCTTAGTTTTTGTTGCCACAAAACTCGTCATTACCTACTCAACCACAAAACCTATGTTGTGACCAACACTCGACCCCTACACTTCATGTATGCTAAACCTTACCAAAATAAACGTGCCACACGTTGGCTTATGCTTTTAGCTGACCTCGACCTTGAATTCATTCATCAAAAGTCCATCAAGGGCCAATCCATCGCCGACCAATTGGCCGACGCACCTATTTCGAGGATCAACCCTCTAATTTTGACTTTCCAGATGAGTCAATTGCTACCCTTTCCTTGGACGAACCGCCTATCAAATGACACTCTTCTTCGATGGTTCTAAGTGTAGCGTGGGGGTGGGGCTGGTGTTATCCTCATTCTTCTTGATGGTGAACCCATGCCTTTGTCTTTCAAACTTGATTTTTATTATACAAACAATATTGCCAAATATGAAGCACTCGTATTAGGTCTCCAAGTTGCCTACGCCCTAGATGTCAAATCAATCAACATCTTTGGTGACTCTCAATTGGTTATAAACCAAGTCAATGGTATATACCAATGTCGTAATGAGATACTTCAAAAGTATAAACATCGTGTGGATATACTTTTGACCACCTTTTTGACCGTTATGCCCTTCAAACCGTCCCCCTGTTCAACTAACAAATTTGTAGATACCATGGCCTGCTTGGCTTCCCAAATACCCACTTCGCCTGCTGATTCTAAAATATTTGTCACCGTACAATGACTCCAATCACCTTCTTATTTACCTCACAATGTTTACTCCATCGGAACTACTACCCCCGACCCGAGTGACCTTTGGTATAAACAATACTCCGACTATATTTCTCTCTCCATCTTACCTCCTGATCTCACCTATAATGGACAATGTACCTTCCTTAAAAAGGTCTCTCATTACATCATCATGGGGGGCCTCCTCTATAAGTGTGGCTTTGATGGTATTCTCTTACGATGCCTCACAAGTTCTAAAATTCCTTATACCATTAAGGAAGTTCATGATGGCATATGTGGAAGCCACTTCAATGGCTTTCATTGTTCTAAGCGTATTCTTCGCCTAGGCTATTACTAGCCGACCCTTAATCATGATTGTTACGACTACGTTAAATGTTGTGTAAAATGCCAACAACACGCCAACCTTCATCATACACCCAATCATGCCTTACAAGTCGCCTGTGACCTTTGGCCCTTCTCTCAATGGGGTTTGGATCTTGTCGGAGAGATCAACCCCCATTCTTCCCAACGCCATCAATGGATTATCACCGCTACCAAATACTACACAAAATGGGTTGAGGCCATACCACTCATCTCCACAAAAGCCGAGAAAATATGTGAGTTCATCAATCATCACATCATTTTTCACTTTGGTGTTCCTCATCGCCTCATCACTAATAATGGAAAATAATTTAAAAACAAAACATTGCAAAAACTTTGTGATGCCTTCGGCATTCAGCTAAGTTTCTCATCACCTTATTACCCATAGACCAATGGCCAAGCCGAATCCACTAACAAAACCTAAACAAAATTCTCATGAAAGTGGTTAACAATACTGGGAAGGATTGGCATACGCACATTCCTTTTTCCCTATGGGCATACCACACTAGTATCCGTACTTCCACTACCGCCACACCATTTTCTTTGGTCTATGGTACAGAGGTTGTTCTACCTCTTGAAGTCCAGATTCCCTCACTCCGCATTTCTCTCCATGACATGCTTAATGATGATGACTTTCGTCAAGACCGTTTAGCACAACTTGAGTTATTAGACAAATGTCATCTTAATGCTCTTGACCACCTTCAATTTTACCAAAAATGTATCAAATGTGCCTACGACAAATGTGTCCATGAACGAACCTTCCAAGTCGGTGACCTTGTCCTGAAAGAAAATCAACATGTAACCAAAGTAGAAAAAAAAGTAAACGGGCAAATTTTCTCCTAATTGGCTTGGACCATACATCGTGACCCATACTTATGGATCAGGTGCTTATCGTTTATCTTCACTCGATGGTAAACCCGAACCTGAGCCCCTTAATGCCTTGCATCTTCGACCATTCTACTATTGAATTTTAGTCCTACATCACTTTTTGTCTCCTTCCATGCTCATCCCTTGAGCGCTCTCAATTCATACACCTCACCAATGATTAAACAAGAATCATGTAAGTACTTGTCACTTGTTATCTTCTCGTGAATATGTGTACCACAGCGCTACACATAGCATGATTCTCATGGATACTTTTCATCTACCTCTAGTGAGATCCCATGGTCATTTCACCTTTCGCTATCTCGAACAAGAATCCTATTCCTCACCTTGGTCTTATCTATGACTTCAAAGCCCTTACTTGGGACACAACTCCTTGAGTTAAACTTCTAATATAATGATGACTACCTCAAAAGGACATCTTCCTCTCAAAGAATCACTATTATAAATAGACTACTCCTCAAAGGACACTATGTAAAGCTAAAAAAAAAAGAGAAGCGAGAGAATTTGAAGCTTCCCGCATCGATCAACTTCACGAAGACCTCAAGGAGTTAATTTCCTCATCCCATATAGACTTCCCACATCAATCAGTCTATCTCAAATATAAGTCAAAACAAAACTTTTTAGTCATGGACTTGCCCATTGTGACCTCGGATCTCTTGCCCAAAGAGCATGCTACCTCATACCATATAAAAATTAACCACCTTTCACCCTTCTCACCATTCCCACTCCCATTTCCTACCGCCTCAAGGGACCTCTTGGAAACCAAGACATTTGGTGATCATGTGACTACTTTTCACCCTTAGAACACTCAATCATGCAATGTCTTTAGGGTCTTACGTTCATCACCTTCTCCAAGGTATGACCTACTCAGTCTGATCCTAACCAATCAAGTGGCTTTATTTCCCCCTCTTATCTTTTAACCATCTTTATTTACATTTTGATTACCTTATACAGGACTTGGTCCTCGACGCTTACCTTTGGGTAATCTTCTTCTTTTTGCCACAATCGACATCACCTATACCAATTTTCCTATAACCCACCCACACCTAATGACCTAAACCCAAATCATGCCTAAAACCTACCAACTCATTTTCATACCTCCTCATATTCTTCCCTAGCTTATGGGAGAACTACATCGGCCTAAGGTCCCTTTTCACCGGGACTATGTAGGCAGCACTCTAAGGGCATGGGGCCCTTGGAGGTTAGCTCGGCCACTCTCTACCCTAAACAATTCATCTTTCATCTTCCTAAATTACATTCTACACCACTTAGTTTCCTTTTTATGTCAAAAATTGGAAATTAAACCAAACAAACAACAAGTTGCTTAACATTTTTATCATCATCACAACATACATTTATTATGACTACCATTTCTCTACCATCATCATACATGTATTATAAAGCATCTTAAACATGACCCATATCATCATTCATTGTACAAATTAATGAATCACAACTTCAACTAATTTAAACACAACCATGCCTAAACCAACCTGACTCGATCCATGCCTAAACCAAACCTGACTCAACCATGCCTAAACAAACCTGACTCAACCATGCCTAAACAACCGACTCAACCATGCCTATGACCGACTCGATCCATGCCTAGCCAAACCTAACTCAACCATGCCTAAACAAACTCGACTCAATCCATGCCTATGACTGACTCGATCCATGCCTAAACCAAACCTAACTGATCCATGCCTAAACCAAACTTCGACTCGATCCATGCCTAACCAAACCCGACTCAACCATCCCTATGACCTGACTCAATCCATGCCTAAGATCTGACTCCATCATGCCTAACTCACCTAATTTCCATCCATATCACAACACCAAATCAAACGTCTCATCAAAACACCAACAAATCAAGCATCTCATGTATCTCATCATATACATAAATATGTGTGTCTCCATACAATATACATGGATATCCCATCATGTCTATCTCAAAATCATCGCACGCAGGCCGATACTCAATACAAAATGTCATCGACACGCAGGCCAGTCTCATATACAATAAAATAATAAACCAATACAAAATCTCTTCAGCACGCAGGCCGGTATATGCTCAAAATATACAAAAATCTCGTACATCCTCACTATCTTCAGCACGTAGGCTGGTATATATCAAAAAATGACTACAATACATCAAAAATCAAGAGCCATATATCAGGCATCTCGGCGGATATCCTCCATATCTGTATCGCTTGTACCCTCTGCCTCCTCGGCCCCTGTCTGGTGACCTGCTAACATCTCCCCACCCATCATAGGTGGTGGTTGGGTCCCTGCTGGCACCTCACCTGGAGCTGGTCTCCGTGAGTTGGTGGCCTCTCCATGATCTGGCCTCAAAGCTTGATGGCCCTTGTGCTCTCTACACTATGAGTGCGAGATCTAGTCCTCTCACTCGAGGCCTGTTGTGCTCAGTACTCTCCATAGGATAGGAAGTATATCCGGCCACCATCAACTGATCCTGATAGTATTTGGCCTCACCTAGGGCATCCTGTAACCTGGATATAGGCATGGTCTGTGGTGGCCCCATAGGCCTCGGCCCTCGTACTCCGCCCTCTGGGACCCTGTCCCGCCCCTCGCTTGTGAACTAGGACCCCTGTCCCGGTGCTCGGGTGGTCCCATGGCCCTCGCCTCGTGCTCGTATCTGGGCTGTAAGGGCCCATTTTATGCCTGAGCTATGGCCAACTAGCCCTATAACCCTATCACATGTGCCTGTAAGGCCGCCACCCGACCATCATCCCCATCTCTATCTCCATCCCCACCTGGGCCATCTTGGGCTCAAGATCGCCACTGTACATGTAACTCGCTACCTCCGCCTCGAGCTAGCAAGAGTTGTGTTCGCACCACCATACCCAATCTGGGTAATCAAAGTCGCCACCACCGCCTCTGTAGGGCATCCCTCTACACCGTGATGGTGGCTAGATTTGGCTACCCCGACCTGGGTGGTACAGTGTGTAAATGAGCCACCCACCACTATATATATCTGTCTGTAACCTTGGCATCATCAATCCACCGGTCAACCACCTACTCCTCCTACCCTGTGGGCACATTGGGCGTGGTAGAGGTAAGGGCCTCTCCATGTCGTCTCTCTTGTACTGCGGGAAGGGCGGAGGTATGTCCTGTAGCAGCCCAAACTGCCGCCTAACTTTGTCAACCGGGATCATCTCATGCTCCCCGGCACAATGACCTGTATCCATCTCAATAGCTGGAGCTTAGCTAGCTCATCATGCATATGCCTATATGATGGGAAGCCCACATACGGCCTCCATATGATGTCCACTCCGAGACAACCCCTCCAATAAATGCCGAAAATAGGCCACATCATGTGTGGGCTGTCTGATCTCTGCTCTCCAATAGCAGGCACCCATCACCTATACCCCACCCGCACCAATCTCGGTGGAAATGCATCTGCTTGGGGCATCCCTACTGGCCACACACAAACTATGTGCTCATAAGCCCAACAATGAAGTAAAAAGGTACAGCACAAGTTGAACCTGCGCAGCCACCCATATGCCCATAACTCCCTATATAGCTGCACCAAGAATGTTGGTGCCAAAAAGCAGGTCTAATCTATCATCATGTCGTGTAGTACCCCCATCAACGAGTGGGGAAATCTACCTCCTCTGCATCGCGAAGTGCAAAGCAACACACTGCCTCCATCAATAGAACTACTAGCCTTGTCTCCTCTGAGACGAGCTAGGTACATCTCTCCATAGCACAAGTTGGTGCTATGGAAGGTCAGCTCGGCCATCCCCTCTCCAAACACCATCAGCATCAACTCCTCCGAGGCCTTGGAGGAGATTGAATAGACTGCGTACCCAATATGGGTAGCTCGCGAGAATCCTGAACACGTCCTCCAGGGTGATTGTCATCTCACCGTCGATAGGTGGAACATGTTGGTCACGGAATCTCATCTATCGATGAGAGCGACCATCAAACTAGGCCTAGGACCGCATGCCGATAGCGTCGGACCCCACTCAGGCCCACCGCCTCCACATGTTGTAGCTCCTCAGGGGTCATTGTGCCATGAACTATCACGAGTAGGTGTAGAACCATATCCCACATGCGTAACTGATCTCTCCCCTACATCCAATATAAACAACAAATTAATCTACATTTATCATACCCATACTCACCCACTATCATTTTCCCGCACCCTATTTTACCCCTACCCATCTCAATCACCCAACCTGTGGAACTTTTGGCCCCTTGCTCCCCAAAGCCCGACTCGGGTTGGTTACCTCTAACCGACCCCGGTCACCCCTAAACCAAGCATCGGTCACCTATTTCGTGACCGATACCAGTTTAACCCTACCGACACCGGCTAAACCCGACCGATGTCAGCCATCATGTCACAGTGAAAACCTCGACCCCCAAACCCTCCCTTCTCACAAATTTACCACCCCGACATTTCTACCCACCCAACATCACCTACAACTCCCCTACACCTCATCCCCTCCCTCTTCTCCCACTTATCTCTCTCCCCGCTCCTATTTTACCCAATTTACCCTCCCATTTCCAAATTTTATTTTCCCCCACCCAAAACAAAAACCAAAACCCAATTTGACAAATCACCTAATCTATCTAACAAAATACAACAAGAGTTGGATGCTTACCTCATCATGTTTTCGTCGTCGTGGTGGCACATCTAGCCACTACACCGGTGGCCCGCCTGATCCCTCTCCGGCCTCTGCCATCACCAAATCACTACCCTAATGCTCCACCCAATCAAATCACACCCACCGATCCTGTGGACCCACCTCTCACCAACCAATCACCCACCATTCAGATCACCAACTCAACCCTCCATTCCATCTGGACACTTTTTCCCTTTTCTCTCTCTTTTGTGTCATTTTCTCAATTCACTAGAAGACAAATGAATAACAAAAAACATGATTTTTTTGTTTTTATAACAAACCCGACCTAACCGATGCTAGTTTTACCTTCACTGGCATTGGTCACATGCCCTACCTTACCATGGTGGTCGGGTTACCCTGTCTGCATCGGTTACCTGCTCACCTCTCTTGCACATTGCCCTAAATTTTACCTTATTACCCTTCCCATCACTCTTTTTTCCACACCTAACCCTTACCCTGATCATTTACCCCACCCCACCTTTACCCAAACCATTTACCTCACCCTCCTGACCTCATCATTTCCTACCTAATCTCATCCTCCTTTGGGGACTCGTTATTTTACCCATACCTCAACCCTACCCATGCCATGACCTAGATACTTGGACCTGGAACATCGCTAGTGACCTTTGACCTCATGTGTTCGCTATACCTGCATGCACTGTTACCTGTGTTGATTGACCTAATGACCTTACCTTGCCTCTTTTCATTATTGTTTATCCTTACCCTACCTTTGGTGTACCAAAACACACCTAAACGTTCCTACACCTGACCTATGTCATGTTTCCTGACCATATCCTATACCTTGGATAATGAATCACTTCAACCTTGTTTGGATAAACCTATCGACCTTAGACAATGTAGAGTTTCCTACTCTCCAACTCGGTAGTGTGTTGCAATTTATATGTGTGTGCATTAAACTGTTACTACCTTTGACCTTGACCCATTACCTAGATTACCCGAGTAGACCTTGCTCCTTTTTCCCTATTACACACCTTCCTTTTCATCACATTTACCTTTTATCAAACCACTCACCGATTCTGCCTTCTGCCTCATCAATTCCTGGTTTGAGGGGGATCACCTTCACCCACACATGGGGTAACCACATCTTATTTTTTTCAGCAGTGTCACTTACCAATACAAGCTACATGAAAAGAAGGGGCAAAATGTAGACACCAAAATTAGGTCACACTCCCCTTTGGTCCCTCGTCAAATAAACACCTTCAACACATTCACCTAGCCATGGCCCCCTTCACCTCACTATAATATTAATTTAATTATTTAAATTAAATTAATTCATTATCCTCACCATATTTATTATTTAAATATCCTAATTGAGATAATGCCCACATATCCACCTCACCTAGACACCTCATCTAGCCACCTCACCCTAAGACCTATTCTTAGTAAGTTTTCATAACTAACTAAGACTTACCCAAACCCTAAAAATCAATGCCTACATTCCCTCTAACCACATTCTCACATGCTTAAAGGAAGCTTCCAGTATAATCTATGAGTGAACGACACGAGATCCCAGAAAATCAAGGGGATCTGCCCAGTTTAGTAAACCTAGGAAATCCCGCCCTAATCGACGCCGGTTACCCTTAACCACGCCGTTAAGCCAAAACCACCATCGGTCACCTTTTAATCCCCAAAACAACCTTATTTTCAAGGTTGGAAAAAGGTTGGAGAATTCCTAAGATATATCACATCTTTTGAGAAGAAGTTTCAGTGAGAACACGCATGTAAGGAAGGAGATCAAGCATTTTCTCTTGCACAAACATCCAAACATTCACCAAAGCATTCATCCAAAAACCACCCAGCATATATTTGATCTAATTAGGCAAGAAGGAGAGCACATGCAGCCCATGCAAGAGCTCCCCAACATTTGGTGATCCTCTGCAGCAATCAAACCTCTTACCTACACCTCATTCCTCACTCACAAACATCCAGAGCTAGATTTCAAGTAGAATAGTTTACTTCTCTCGGTTCACTTATTTCATCATTGTATTTTCATCCTTTGTTCCTAGCCATCCATTGACCTCTTTTAATACTCACCCCTCCATATCCCCATTAAAACCTCGCCAAATCCCATCCAAACGACTTAATACCTCATTCCAACCAACCGAGTCCTTTGAGAAATCATAAGGGAGATCCAAAGCTCATTCTCGCGACACTCCCAAGATTCCATGGTGATCGAAACCCAGTTCTCCCAACCGGCATCGGTCACCCTTAATCGCATCGGTCTCGTATTTACCAATACACAGCCAGAACAACAACCAACCTACCTATTCCCACATTACCCTTATGCACTTGTGACTTGCCTAAAACCTCATCGGACCGCAGGACCCGTAACCCGATTACTTGACCTTCGGATCTTATTTTAACCTAGCTTGTTAGATTAGATCTTTCTTATTGTGTCTTAAATGAGATACCTAAATCATTTTAACTACAATAGGATTTACTTCATTACCAACATTAAATTATTTTAAACAGTGGATTGACAGCCATCTAGGAAGTATCACACTTCCCAAATCTAGCATATGCTTAGTACCACCGCATATATTGTTTAACTCTTTCTGATGGTCTTGCTTTCTATTTCGTAGTTCCTCCCAGCCAAAAGGAAGCTCTCATGATCAGCCATGGATTCAAAAGTCATACGCGCGCAACAACCTATCAACTAGCATTTTAATAGGTATTCCTCCTACGCCCATTACCCTATCTATTTCATCATTTTCAAATAAACGATCTAAGAATCACGTGAAACACTGATGCGAGACTATCTTACAAGGTGGGTAGAAGAAACACCTATAAATTATTGCACAACATCTATGACAATAAGGTTTCTATAGGAGAACATTATCAATAGGTATGGATGTCCACTAAGTCTGATCAGTGATAGGGGCACTCATTTTTTTAAAGAGACAATCATGATATTATTAGCAAAATTTATGGTGGCACACCATAAAACAACACCCTATCACCCATAAGTAAATGGAATCGCTGAGGATTTCAATAAGATCTTAGGACATACATTGATGAATATTTGTGACGTTGGAATGAAAGACTATGATGATAAGGTCCCTTTTAAGTGATGTTTGGCGTAGAGTTTGTTTTACCAATAGACTTTATCTTACCTTCTTTGTGTATTAAGCACGCAAGAGGTCTAGATGATGAACAAGAACTTAAAGTGCGCATTGATAAACTCGATGTAGTTGCGATGAAAGGCGTGTCATTTCTTGTTGGATTCAAAAGACATAAAAGGCCAGGCATAAGGCTTAACATAATAGGCATATTAAGGATAAAAATATTGAAGTTGGATAGATGGTTCTTCTTTATTATTCCAAGTTTTTACGCCACCTTGGGAAGTTCCAAGTGCATTGGCTGAGACCATATGTTGTGACTTATATACTTGATTCTGTGTGCTTTTAGTTACATACGTTGGATGGGACACGGTTTCTGGTTACTTTAACGGGAGTAGGTTGAAGCCCTACTATAAATAAGTCTTCTTGGTGTTTGTAATAAGGTATTATTTCCATTATATTAGATTTCCTTTATATGTGTTTCCTTTCATCATCGTTGCTATGTTTAATCAATTTAGTTCAGTGTTTTGTGTAATAAACGCTCTTGCTGCGCGCTGTAAGCCGATTACTATCTATTGAATTCATGTGCGCAGAGGACTGCACATACTTTTAGTGTGGGGTGGATTATATACAGGATAAATGGATTGAGTTTGAATGTTCTCTTAAAGATGGGTATGCATAGGGAGATATTATGCAGGTGCTTGAAGTAAAGGTGCGGATACGAAAAAATGCTCATAAACAAAGACCACTTGTGGATGAATGGATGCACAGTGTAACATGAGGTAGGTTGTAGCATGGGAAACTACTTGGTGAAAGGCACAATGGATAGGTAATTCAGCGCATGAAGGTGCGTGAAAGGAGGTCTATGGCCGAGAAGTAGTGGGTGCGCTAGAAGGTTATGACTAGGGCATTGGAAAAATCGGTGGTGTGGAAGTGGAACGAAACATCATTCAATGTTGAGTATGGTGGTAGGTGGAGAGCAATAAATGTAGAAAAATTACAAACATTATAAAAGGTGGTGTTGTGGATTCATTTTTACATTTTGATTGATAAGAAGAAATGTTCGAGTGAGTCAAGATCGAGCTATGAGCGATTTGTGAGAGGTGCAAAGAGTCATGATAAGAAATTGAACCAGACGTATTTGTGCATGGGATTGGTTGGCGCTCCATTGGAGAAAGTGTTTAAGAGAAATAAAGGCATGTGGGGAGGCAAATCGGTAGTTAGGGTTCAAGTCTGAAGCTAGGGCATGTGAATTTTGAGCTAGGGCATGCGGATTTTGAGTTGTAGAGCTTGAATCGACTGCAAGAACACACTTTTATAGTCGCTATGACACCTAAGCGAGCACCTGGAGTGACTACAAGGGGTAGAAAGTAGAAGGAAGTAGAAATAAAAGTTGAAGACACCCCGAAAATTGATTTTTAGAGATGCAATATCCAGAAGGGGTATTCATGGGTCGCGATTGGGAGTCACACATTCGGCGTTGCAAAGTAAGTGACTACAACCACAGAACTAAGGATAATAAAGATGAATTGGACAAGTTATTGGTGGTAAAAACAACTATGTGAATAGAGAATGATATGGTCGATATACGATGACACAAGAGAAAAATCTGTTGATAAATATGGAAGTTTTATAACTTTATGAACTCCCCTACTTTGGAAAACTAGAGAATATTTTATCAGTGGTTGATGAGCCGAGTCCATGAGGACTTCTTTTAATTTTCTAGGTGGTGAATGAGGCTTACCGTGCCCCTGATTGGAAGATTGATAGGGTTAATAAGCTCAAGCACCGAAGTCAGTCAGTGATCTCACTAATAAGGAGGGCATAGAAGCAACCAAGAAAGTGTTAGGTTACATGAAGGGAGGGCACATAATGGATATCTCTAAGTTGCAGAAATACCCTGTTATTTAGGTGGCAACACACCTCCTCACCAAGTTGAACAATCAAGAGCATTGGTCACAAGTAAACAAAGCATGGTTACACATTGCTAAGAAGATGATAGAAGGAGTTATCTACAATTTGGATAATTTCATTATTAGACTATTTTTGTAGAGGCACACAGGGGTATAAGATAAGTTTTGGTGTGATCCTTCTATCTATTGTGTTTGTAGATATTAGAGTGACCGACGGGCCAAAATTAAATATTTGGCAATACCCAGAGGAAAATAAATCCCTTGCAGAAAGATTTGTGAAGTATAAATATGATGGATCCATGAGTAGACCCTACAAGTAAAGGAAAGAACTCTAGTATGAGTGCATACACACTGTGTTTGAAGAAGAATGGGGAATACCTAAGGATAATCCTTTAATATTGGACAAATAGGTTCAATTTTCCGTTTACCAACATTTTTCATAGATCGTTTTGGCATAAAGGATGGGAAGTGGAGCCCTTAGTGTAAGCTCCCATATACCTTCACTATGTGCTATTTTTAGGCATCTGTACATAGGTTTTCCAATGCGTGCGGGTTGATTTTCAATGTAGACAAAGTAGACTGTGAATACCATACACTCAGGAAGACATATGTCTATCCAAGTAAGTCTTCTTATATTGAGAAGTTGATTTTAGATGACATTAATATTAATTCTGTGAGCCTAGAAATTGGGAAGGATGGAGTGGATAAGGTATATATCTACCTTAAGCCCAAATTGGAGAATGGGAAATATGTTGAGAACAAATTCAAGCTCCCTGAGTTGCCTAAGGGAAAACATATTATGGGCACACTACAAGATGAAGAGAAAATTTTCCCGTGATGAAGAAGAAGAAGAGGAGGAACTAAGGGAAGATAGTGGTGGCTTAGAGCATGGTAGTAGGAGACAGCCCACTATAGGGGAGAAAAGAGCACACAAAACAACCCCTCCATTGCAGAAGGAAGATGAGGAAGTGGGAATGGAGACATGTGTAATAGAGATAGGTTTAGGAGAGGGCACTAAGGACCAGAAGTATAGGAGAGTGTTGAGAAGAACCAAAACTCAAGGCGTGGGGCCATCACAGCCCACCAAGGAGGTCGCCTAGGACTTCTCCTATCAAGGTAGAGCAAGATGTGAGAAAGGTGCAGCAGTACATCCCTACTCAAGATAATGACGGTGAGAAATCGAGGACAATGCACGGAAGACTCTAGTCAACACTGAGGATGTAGAGGAACCTCAGGAGGAAGAATTGAAACATGATACAGAGGATTTGAAAGAGCAGGAGATAGATAGTGGCACCATTGATACAAAGATGGATGTAGATAAGGGTGAGCCATCTGGTGAGCATATTGATACACAGACTGATGGAGGGCCAGTTCTTGATATGGGCGTACACATTCCCAAAGGTAAGCACTCGAGAAAGGAGAAGGATGAAGGAGTGTATGAAAATCCTACAGTTGGGTATGTTAATGACCCAACCAAAATCATACGCGCTAGGTTCCAAAGTACTTTGGAGCCCAAGGACCTTTATGGTTGGGAGTTAATGGATTCAGAAATGGCAACCATGCGCACATGGAAGAAACTATCATGGAGTATGCAAGAATCATATGGATGAGCCTGATTTTGATGTGTGAGAAAAATTGTGTGACTCATGGAGAATGAAGAAAGTGCCACATTCACACTATGTTATAGTTAAATCGACTCAGATGTCAGATGAGTAGGTGAGTAATGCATTAACAAATGTATTTAGAGGTTATACACAAAAACATAGATAAAGTGGAAACTATTCGTGCCTTGTTGGAAGATAGGAAAGATAAAGACACCAAGATCAAGTGCATGATGGAGGAAAAGGAGACATCTAAGGCCAAGGCACGTACGATGTTGAGCATGGCGGAACAAATTGCTGATGAAATTTTGAAGGCAAGGTCAGATCTAGAAGAGAAAGTGCCAAAGAATTTTCCATCTGTAATGCATTACTTATGCACCCTAATTCATATGGTGATGGATGTAGGTCCAGTGCACATGCCAAAACCAAAGAATGATGCAAACATAGACAAAGAAAGTAAAGGCCACGATTGTGCATAAGATAACTAGGTATGAATCTATACTGCAGCCATTAAAGGATGAATTGAAAAGGGTAAACTTGGTGCTAAATATGTGTGCAAATCCTGAAAATATAATAAAGACAAGGAATCTGGCAGAGGAGGATGAGGTCCTTAGTGTAGTGAATAATGATACACTTGGGCATGAGGAGAGTTGACTTGGTAGTAAAGAAGTGCAATGCATTTCAGAATAAAGACATGACCCTCATAAGGAGAGAATTAAAGAAATAGGAAAACTTATAAAGAAGGTGAATGGATGTCATGGATGGGATGGTCTCAATCCTGGCTAATGTTCTCAAAGTATTGCAGAATGAAGGTGAGAACATGACTTTGGATGAGATGGACAGGGTACTTGCAGACATCCCGAAAAAAAAACTAATAAGGCACTTAGTGATTGGAATGAGTTAGAAGTAGAGATAAAGATTTAATATCTAGATTTAATTCTACCTGCAGAGGGATAGAGTGCCCAAGTATTCTTTCATTCTTTGTGTACAATTATTCTTTCATTCCTTATTCTTTATTCATGGAAAGATAAATCATGGAAGTAAATGAAGCAAGTGTGGGGTAATGTTGGGCTAATGAATTATAGCCTAAGTACTAAAGGTGCATAAGGATTGGGCTCACAAGCATAGGGCATGGAGGTACGCACGCACGGAAAATATGACTTCAGGACTTAGCCATTTTTGTTTACCATGGGCTAAAGATAGATTGAGTGCAGAGCACATCTTGCTGGAAGACTTGGAAAACACGCATCAATATGAAGACTTGAGGATGAAGCAAGGCTATTTTGGGCAAGTGGAAGATCAAGTGACATGCATAGTTTTGAGCTATTAATAGGATTAGATCTGCAGTTGATATTATTAGATAATCTATTATTAACAAGCTTGCATGCTTTTATATTTATCATGTAAGGGTGCATGGCTATTCTTAGCATGTAGCCTATTTTTGAGAATGCATGAGTAGTGAAGGGCAAGTCCCCACTACCTATAAATATGTATTGATTTTCGCATGGCTTAGGAAGTGTGTGTCGGTTACGTAATAGAATTATGTTGTTGACTTATGGGCGCGCATGACTTATGGTGACATTACTATGTATGTATGCAACTTCTGTGTTTTACAATAATTAATACAATGGATCTAGGTGGTTGGATATTGGTTGTTGACATATCTATGACTAGTTCTTGTTTGGTAAATTTAATCTTGATTCCCATATAAGTTATTCTTGCATATAGTTATGATCTAGATCTATTTATGGTCTATCATTGATTGTTACTATTGATCCGGGATATATCTATATTTTTTATCATGACAAATCTCTTACAAAGCTTCCATAAAAGAGGGACTTGGTACACTTACGCACTTCTAGTGAGTGCTCGTGTTTTTCCTGGGTGATGTGTCAGCGCACCTTGGGTTGTTTGGTAAAATAAAATACTACAATCATCAACATGTACTTGTGGTGTATCCACATTTTCAGATGATTGTACTTGTGTTTCATCCTTTTCTACCTCTTTGTCTTTTGCTTCTTCTTCCATCTCAGTTGAAGGATGTTGAGCACTTTCATCCGTAGGTCTAGTAATTTCAATCTCGACATCGTCTTCCTTATATGGAGAAGGCTCCCGACTAGCTCAATTTACACCTTTGTTTTATCCCGAGCCTATACTTCTATAATTTTCTCTCCAACTTCACAAGTTGAAATCATTCTCTCCACCGTGTCAAGATTTGATTGAAGAGGGTCCCTAGTTTTGGTTCTTCAACCTTTTCCAATGGAACTTCTCCAAAATTTGTTTGCTTCGCTTGCATCATCAGTAGCCTTTGTTGTGGTGGATTGTTCCTAAGATGCCAAGCTTCCTACCTTCTCTTTAACTCGATGCAACTTAAGAAGATGCAACTTGGACATTTTATGTTCAAGGTCAGCTCCAACATCTTTCCCCAAACCATGCAATAAATAAGTGAATATCTATTCATGTGATGGGTGTTGCTTCTTCTATCCCACAATTTCAAGGGTATTCTACACTTGTATTTATTGAATTGAGATAAAATTTGGAATCTCTTATGACACAAGAGGTGGGGTAATATGAACTACCTCTGAGTCTCTGATACTTCAACAAGTATTTTAAGGGTTGAAACAACTCCTTGTGTTAGTGCATTGGGAGTTATTTATACTTCATGTGTTGTCACCTTTTCCCTTTTAACCCTTATAAAATGCTTGGTAATTGGTTTTTCCTCCATTTCCTCAGGGACGTGTTCTAATATTGGACTCATCATGGGTTTTCTTGGTGACAAACTCCCTCACATCCTCTTTCCTTTGCTAGGTGACCCTTCTAGAGTAGAAGATGATGCAGCTACTTGGGTTTTTTACTTAGCCACAATAATCTTGGGCCTAGAAGTAGGATAGGAGAAACTTGGATAGGAGTGGCCTCAATAATAGGGACATCCTTCATGGTTATCTTTAACATTTCCTTGGACATATGTGTCAAATTAGACATAGAGGTCCATGTTTTGCTAGAAGTTGCACTTATCTCTTCTATTGCCTTAGTAGTTGGTCCCTTAATGGAAATCTATGGATATTTTCCCTTCAAAGGATCTAAATCTTTGGACCCTTTCGCAAAAGATGGAAGTATATCCTCGATTGCACACAGTGGCCCTATATTTCCTAAAAATTGTAGCATTTTGTAGGGATAGATCAATTCCATTTCTTATTAACCAAAATAGTGTATTATTGATGATACGAGTAGTATTTTTGTGTAAGGATGTAGTCTCTGTGTAATCCAATCAAGATGTGGCACTAATTGTGTTCAGTAATGTTATTATATATGTAGTACATGCTCACAATATCTCCTTTGTCCACCAAACCATTAGGAACAACTACAACTTTATAGTCAATGAATTAAGTGAGGGTCATTCTGTATAATTCTATAAGTCTCACCTCCTCCTCATCTCGAAAGTAAATCTAGTCATCCTCATAATGAGGCTTATGTTCATATGTATTTCTAAGGGATCCCTGCACTATCCACTTGATGTCATAGTTTTGTCTGGCCTAAACTTTATGCATAATGAGCCTATTCAATTCAACCTCTAAGAGTTTGGCCTTCACCTCTATAGGGAATGTATATCTCCCAATAGTGATTAAGAACTTGACATTGGTTTTGTGTTTCCCTACAAGGAGCTTGTGAACCTCCACAAATTACCTTGACAATTCTAGAAGTGCCCATTTGTCATCTAAGTACCTAGGCAACATGTAGAGTGTGCCTTGGAAGCCACTTACTCTAATGTAATTGAAAATTTTAAATTGGATGAAATAACATTTGTATCCAGTAATCACTTCTATTTCTCTAGATGACATCCTATAAGACTCCCATTTGGGTGTGAATAAACAAAGAATAGGGGTAAAAATGCATCATGGATCAAACAAAAATTATACTTCTAGTTTTCTAAGTTGAGATGCAGGTATACATCATATAATTTGAATTGAGAAAACTCCTTGACTTTTACAAGTCATAGGAATGATCTATGACATGCAATATTATACACTAGGTAGGATGCCATGTACAATTCACATTTGATTTTAGACTCTCCTTCAATATGTACTGTCATCTTGATGAGTTGATGATGGATGGAATTATTTTTAAGCTCTCCCAATAGATAGGTGTCTTTCCATTCGAAATGATCTGGATGAATCTAAACATCCAATAATGATATGAGCAGACTCATTCCCCACAATCCTATTCAACAGGGTGATAATATCCCCAATTTCTTCAATGAAGTCATCCCTTCTCAACTTCTTGGGGATATTGGTAGCTAAAATCATTGGCTTCTAAATCCATTGGTTGTTCAATACCTTAGAATACTTTACATTATTGGAATTCCAAAAAAACTAATTTTTAACTAAAATTTCCACCACTTGGTCAATATTTGGGATCCTTAACATCTCATCAACAATGTTTGGGGTCAAAGATAAAACTAGAGCACCACTCCCATATCTAACTTCTCTTTTCTTAGGGTCGTAGTTTTATAAAAGGTCCATAGTAATTATGGATATTGAGGTGATGGGGAGAATGAAGCTATTAGGGAAATGACACTCCTATTAATTTTTTTTTCCATTATTTCATTTTCTATCAGGTTGCATGTAGCCTCAGGTGGAAGTCATCAAATTTTGTATTACCTAAGTTTGTGTATGTGATCTTATTTATGTCAAAAGTAAGATGGGACAAGGTTAGGACATTGTTTTATTGGATCTTCATCATTTTAGGGCAAGTCGATGAGATAATTCTCTTTGGGGAAGGGACTGATAATAACTTATATGTATAAAACCTTTCTTTAATACTTAGTAATACTTCATGATGCCAAATAACACACAAAGACATCGTATAAGAACTTGCCAATCTCGTTGAGTTTTGGGGGACATTGGTGAGTTTGGCACTGTAATCTTAGCATGTTGGTGGTCGAGGTTGGCTCTATTTGGAACTTTCCCTTCAACTTGATCCTCAACTCAATCTATAACCCAACTTGGTATCATATCCACTTGGTTGCTAGCTTGATGAGCTACTTGAAATTTCATGGTAGTCAGGTCCCCCTCTGAAATAATATTGGATCCCATAGTTGAAAACCCCTTTTTTGACCGTCGAAGCCTGGAGGTAAAAAATAAGACCTCTTTTTCTTTCCACTCAATCCCACTTGTCGACTCCACGTCAAATCATTTGTCATTTTTGCAAGGTGTCTTGACACTATGTCACATGTGCCCTTATTTCACCCTGTTGACTCACATTCTTGTGAAGATGATATCTTGTGCATACGGTGTCCATTTTGACTCGTTAAAAATCCACTGGAAAGATGGCTCGAGCTCTTCGTAAGGAACAAATTTAGGAGATTTTGAGAACATATGAAGTGTGAAAAATCCTTCATATCAATAATAAGGCCTCGAGAAGAATTTGTGATATCCAAAAAGAGGAAAACCACCAATTAAATAATAAATTATGCACTTGATAATAAAAATGAAGGTTGATAGAATAAATCCCCAAAAATGGCATGTTCAAAAAAAAGTGTGCGTCGTCAAATTATTAAAATGACCATTTATGAAATTAAACAATGAATTGAATAAAACAAAAAATAGGAAATTTTCAATCAAATTATTTGGAATTAAAACCTCCAAGGATTTTGCAAAAAAATGTATATATATTTTATTATGCCCTAATTATTAAAAATAGTAATTTTGAATTTCTAATAATTGTGTAAAGAATTGAATCAAACAAAAAGAGGCTTTTGTTAAATAAATAAAAACCTCAAAGCAATTTGAAAATACATTTGTTGTGCTTTAGATATGTGATGAAAGGTTATTTAACAATTAGGAAGCCCTAAAAAGAGACCCAAAGAGAAGGACCAACCATGAGACCCTAGGGAAATTTGTGAAAACCATATTTAGTGCATGTGATAGATGAAAATCATGGTTAGATTTGAATATACAAGATAGAAATGGAACCCTAAGGAAAATAGGGTTTAAAAAATTTGCAAGATTCAATATCTCATTAGGTTGGCCAAATGTTTACACCCTAGTTAGCTTTTATAATGTTATTATATAAAAAAAGAGATATAGGGGTTTGTAACATGTAGACTATTTTGATCTAATTAACTTCCAATAGCAATCATACATAATTTTAATAATGAATTTAAACTTGAAATGATTGTAATGATAATTAAATGATACATATTTGCTCAAATACACAAGAGGAGAGATAGACTTAGTTGTTTAGTATAGAACAAATATGATCTAGATGTGTAAGATGATGAAACAAGATTGATTGAAAATTCTTCAATGAAATTTTTGGAGTTACAAACCCAATAGGGGTAGCGTTGTACAACTTTTGTATGGTATAATATGGAACTGTACAATCTTGGACTAAAACTATATGGTCTTAAAACCTTTGACACTCTAGATCGTAACTTTCTCGTGTACTTTACTTGTCTGGAAATTATCTTTGTTGCACGTTACTCTTGCTCACACAACTTAAGGATGACCTATAATAACCTATAATAAATTAGAAACCCTAACATCCTCTAGAACCCTTCATGAGAGAATTATTATACCAAAAGGAGAAAACATGTGTGTGATAAGACTAAACTACGTTAACAACCATACTCCCAAGTTGTTGAACCAATTCAAGTGTTCGACTACATGCCCTAGTTATAAGATAAATCCTTGCATATTTCTCTTAGGATTTTTTGTAAATTTGTATAGCTAACCAACCCCTTAAGGGTGCCCTCGTGTCTCTTGACACCAAGATAGCAAGCTAACTACATAGTATATAATATAACCGATATGGTAATAGTGATATATGGTGTGCCTCGACTATGTGACCTAGCCCTTTTGTTGATTGAAACCCTTTTTTAAAGCTTGTAGTGACTTATATCTTTCTAAAACATGGTTTTGTAACCTTTGCATGCTTAAAAATGGGAAAATTTATACTCTTTGACATGGTTGAGTGCTTTAAACTTGTAGAATGGACTGATCTAGATGATATGCAAATTATTTGGGAAGATTTAAGAACCCTTTAAGTTTGTTTTTAGATATATTTACAACAAAAGTAGCTCTTACGATTGTTAAACAAGTTATAAAGTGATAATGAATTTCGTATATAGTCTTTCATACGCAAAATATTCTAATAAGGATGACCCTAGGAAGATGAAATAAACCAAAGAAGGATTTTAAATAAAAAATTGGAGTTGGTGAATGTTGGTGTGAGAGGGTATTATTCACTTATTATTTATTTATTAGGTGATTTTCCTCACCCATGGTGAGTCGTCTCATTAAGTGTAGGCCTTTAGGTGAGTTATTAGGAGTTATATGACATATGATAGAATTTTTTTATAGCATATGTCATATGTGTCATTGTCACACCCCACAAATTCAGTTTGTGATTACAAAAGGGTAAGTCAATAAGCTGGAGATTTCAAAGGTGCTTGATGTTATGTGAGATTTCTTTGGCTTGAATAAACTTGTAATAAATTTTATCTTTGGTGATTGTGACTTCACGATAAGAGATAATTCTTGAGATTATTTAATAAGAACCGAGTCTCGGGATAGACCTTATATTTCTAGAAATTGTATGACCTTATTTACACCCTAGGCATTTACATGTCATTGGGATTTGATCGTTGTTAATTATACTTGGTATCCAAAACTAATGATAATTGTTCAAGGGATGGCTTGGGACCATGACGGAAGACATTAAATTGTTAAGTAAATTAAGACACATTTTAAAGTATTAAATTGTGATGAACTATTTGCATGGGTTATTAAAGGTCTTTAGACCTTACAAGGTAATTTGTTATATGGTTTTAAAACCATACTCCTTAGCTTTAATTATATAATCAGTTTTTGGCATCATGAGTACTCACTTCTCTGGATACATTTGAACGATGCATCATTGGGTTGTATGTTTTCCTTACATGAAATAAGAATTGACTATGTTGTGTTGCAGCTGTCTTCTGTTGTAGATGATGATCAATTATCCGAATGATGATCATGACATGTTTCACTGTACAACCGCTTAGTGGTTAATTCGGTCGTATTTTTTTAATAAGCATTGACCCAAACTTCATAAACATTTGATTATATCAATGATCTTATTTCGTACTTGGATTGATTACAAGAAAGGTCGAAATGACCCATGTATCATGTGGTTTAGAATTTTTAAGTAGACCTAAACAATTTCAGTTAAAACCTAACCATAAGGGTTAGAGAATTTTATTTGAGGCCTTAGTTATTTAATCAACTTTGTTATAGTGATGTAAACATTATCTATTGCATGCTCTTTTAAAAACAAGTATTAATCATTATATGGTCAATATTAGCATTATTATTATCTAACCTAATAAATATTGACTACGCAAGGTCAAGATACTAATGATTATTATTTAAAAACTAATTCAAACCTCAGCTAAGTTTGGATGGTGGGAACGGGAATGATGGTGGTGATGGTTTCTAGTTACCACGTGGCTCGATAGACTTAATGGCATTTAATAAATAAGGTAGGTCTAGGGAAGAGTGAGCTTCTCCTAGAAGCTAACCTACATGTAAACTCAATGGAGGGTTCATTTTGGTTTTATGTTTTCAACTTCAAGCTCGCATGTAGGAGTCTCGAGTTGTCTATTTGTGATCTATAACTATTATTTTTAGAGGAAGAAAAGTTATGTTGTGATTTAGTTACGATTATGTTGGAATCGAGGGATTTTTAACATGAATATTTGAGAAATATTGGGGATTTTAGATGTGATTCAAAGAATAATTTGGCTTGATCTTTGTGCAGGGAAAGAAGAAGAACTTCTAGCACTCATGCATGATTTTTTATATTCCCTCCTTAAGATCTTGTTCCATTTATTATTTACATGATGGAAAATTCTTCAATAGTTCCTTGTTTAATCTTGTAGCCCTCAATTTGTATGTGGTATTATTTTGATCTGGGCATGCCATTTTTGTAACTAATGGAAATGTTATCTATATATTTGTATGTGTTGTGGGAAGTTCAAGATATCAGAATCGTAGTATAATGTTATTACAAATATATTTCTTGCATAAACATTTCGTGAAATCTACGACTTTGTTATTATGTGTTAAACCCTAGTCATTGATGTTTTCATTGATGTCAAGTGGCATTGATGGAAAATGAGTGAAAGGTGAAGATGTTTGGAGCTCACAAGAAAGAGTTCAGGATGGTCTCAGTGCTCTGTAGGCTTGGTTGGTGAGGCAAGAGTCTAGTGGAAGCATGGACATGGCAGGTATGGTTGGTTCAGATGTGATACAGTCATGAAAATACCATGAGATCATGGAAGCAGCCTATTAATTTTGTCTAGGTCATATTTGAGCAAAAACAAGGCTTGGTTTAGGTATTGAAGACAAAAACTCAAAAGTTATCCAAAGTTGCTCTTTGGGAACTCAACTATTCTTGCATGTAAACGATATGGGTTAGAAAATTTCAGAGCTATTATTGTCAAAAATCATGGTAGATGATGGAGGAAGGTGTCCTTGTGCTTCATGCAAAATTTCAGGTCCTCAGGAGGTCATTTGAGCAAGTTGTGTAAGTTTTTACAAAACTGGTCTATTGAAAAGCTCATTTTGAGTTGCTGGCTTCTTAGCAGTCATGCAAAAATATAGTGTCTCCTTCAGATAAATCATAGAATTAATTTTTGAAGAGGATTCCAAGCATGAACTAGTGCAAAAATTTTCAAGTCATTTGGACTTGTCATTGAAAAGATATGAGCATTTTTGTGAAGCATTTTTTCTCTCTCTGACTGTGTTTTAAGCTAATAGGAGTAAAAAGGTTTTCTTGGTTTCAAATTCCTTCTTTGATCAATTATAAAGCTTTTATTATTGAATTAATGATGATTCCAATGAAATTTATCGATTGACATGCGTGCCATTTAAATATCTAGCTACATTTTTAAGTGCTTCATACTATCTTGAAAGGATATCTAGAAACAATGATACAATAAGCCACTGCCCTGAGGTGTCTGCCTCTATCTCTTGCACCAAATCAACTTTGAAAACATGCTCAAAGTCTAAAGTAACTCCAACCATCTCACTCATGGAACACTTGAGAAATTTTTTGATGTTGGTGATTTTCTTGCCTAGTAAATAGTCTCTTGAAATCACGAATTGCTTCACTCAAGTATGCAACCAAGTTCCTACTTATTCAAAGAGAAAGCTTGAGCTCAAAGTGGTAAAGTCTCCCTCAAGTTAAGGTATTGAGAAACTCAGTGTTGTACACATTGGTTTTAAATTCAAAATTTTGGTGATGGAAGTTACTATCTTCTCAATGATAACTCAGTCACTTATCTTTGCCAATTATGTTGACTGCTCTCTCATCTCTATAAGCCATCAATTGGAGTTTATCTAGAATTTGAATGTTGAAAATGTTTGATTATCTTCACTCAAGAACATCTTCACTGCTTGATAAAGAGCTCAGGAACAAAAACTTTTCAAGGCTTGAGTTTAAACCTATTGACTGAGATCATGTTCATAGACTTGAATGCACATGTGAACTATGTAGATGAATGAAGGATATTCAAGCCTCTAATTCATATTTAAAAGATGGGCATCTTCATCGCAAACCTACAAAGTCTTAACTTGTTTATTTTTCATCAAATTTAGAGAAACATTCTTCCTTTCCTTTGCTAAAATAAGATTTTTAGCCGACCAATCTTCTTGAAATTTCAAACATATCTTTCAGGTATGTACACCAATGTTGCAAAAGGTTTTATCAAATTTCTAAAGTAAGCAAGACCGATTTATTCAATAATAGTATTAAGCTTCTCGTGTTAATCAATTTTGTTGTCTCAATTGATTAACATAATACACAGGTATTACAATTATATAGGGAGATGATTCCCTATAAAATAGGAAACTGATTTTCCCACAAACTAATACTACATGAGTTGTTAAAACTCATTCACCCGTATTTGTTATAAGTTGTTTTATATAACAACTATATAACAAAATACTAACATATTTACAAACACAATATTACATGATAATAATTACTAACGTAATTATTATTTACCAATGGAGCACTAATAGATCGATTTCCTAACATTCCCCCTTAGTGCGAACATGGGGAAAACTTGTTTTTATCTTAACGCGTGCCGCATGTAGCTGCTCATGATCGGATGGTTTCAAGGACAATACCAACAACCTCTGGATGGTTTTCCAAGTGGTTAACCAACAACCACACAACAGATGGTTTTGAGGACAATACCAACAACCTCTAGATAGTTTTTCTAGTGGATAACTAACAACCACAATATCATGATGTTGTAGTAGTATCATCGGCTCTCATCACTATCTCACTGCAAGAAATAACATAGGAAAATCTGCTAGAATGTTGCTGCTCATACACACAAGCTAAAAATTGGAAATGGAACATTGGATCATGTTCCCCCTCAATGTGAAATTTCCACTTATTAAAAATAGGAACACTGAAATATAATCACATTGCAAACAACTGAAAGCAAATTGAACACACACATGTCACCAAAGCTGATATGTGGCCCCATTGTTGGCGACTGACGAGAGGTCATTGATCGAACTCCAACCTCCGATGCCTCCTGCCTCCGATAGACAGCTGCTAACTCAACTAGATTTCATCATGGAGCTCATTATACAATTTATCCCCACAAGATGGACATCACATACAAGTGAAAATGCATCCAATTGTTGAGAAGTGAGACAATTTTTAATTATTATTTTTACAAAATTTTCAATGACTCCACAAAAAATTACGGATACAAATATCCTAAAATCGCCTATAAATAATATGACTCTTTTGGCAACTATTGATAATGACAATTATACTACTATAACAAACTCTTGATTGACAATACTAATGACCTTATTGTATTATACTTTATCAATTAAACAAAAGACTATAAAGTCTAAAATAACATTTAATGACAATAACACTTTGACAACCTAGACTCTATTTAGGAGGACAATAGACATAAATTAATATGACTTGCAAAGCTAATGACACTACTAAATTTTTAACAATACCACGTAAAGATCAATGTAAGCCTTATAAATATGACTTTGACTATATAAACTTGGTGAATTGACTCGAAATAATATACTAAACTTTTAGACGAGGACACATCTCAGACTCTTTACCATTCGATTTCCACAGTTGTCTGTCGATATGAGTTATGTATAAAGTAGAACTCCATAACATAATTTGTATCAGGGCGACCACCACAACATATCACGATCATATCTGATAGAGGCCTCCATAGGAGCACACGTGTTGCTGAGTTGAATGCAGGGTTTGTTGGACAGATTGCATGGACGAAGAGAACAGACATCAGGAAACCTGTTTTGGATGGGAATGACGTTGCGAGTTCAGATATCTACCGAGCGCCCTCAAAGAAATAACCGTGGAATCAAGATCATCCAAATCTGTAGATGCATCAATTGACTGTGGCACAGAAGGCAGAGTGGAAAGAGTATGAGATACCACACACAGACAAAATCTTCATGGTGATAGCAAATTGATGCATTGTACACACAAAATAATTTTGTTCTACCTGCGTCTTTCACTAAAATATTTAATTTTCTAAACAATTTGTTCTAAAAACAATACACAGTTTCAAAAAAACAAAATGCATCAAATGGGGCAACCAGAACTACGATTCCCCCTCTCAGATTTTTACACCATCTGGACAACAACGTTCTAATACCAAATAAAGTAGCAAGACTAGATTTATGCAAGAATGTGCAATAATAGTATTAAGCGTTTGTGTTAATCAATGGGAGATGATTCCCTATAAAATAGGAAACTGATTTTCCCACAAACCAATACTACGTGAGTTGTTAAAACTCATTCACCCGTAATTGTTATAAGTTGTTTTATATAACAACTATATAACAAGATACTAACATATTTACAAACACAATATTACATGATAATAATTCCTAACGTAATTATTATTTACCAATGGAGCACTAATAGATCGATTTCCTAATCATTTCAAAGTTTGAAATATCGTGTCGATCAAGTTCAACGGAAAATAAAGGTCTTCATCTCAATTTCTCAAATTTCGAGCAAAGGTAAACTATCAAATGTCTCATTAAAGACTTCATGAGTACAATTTAAGTAGGAAGCTATGTGAACAAACTCAATTTGGTTTGAAGTTCAAATTGTTTGAGACAGAGAAATGGTTTTTGCACAAGTTGACAACCAACAATATTCTCCATCAAATAACTCGAACTCCTTTGCAAACTTAAAGGTTAAAGGTGATTGAACTTAAGTGGTAGGATAATGAATGACCTATGAAGAGTATATTTGGGTGTTGTTCAAGCTTGTAGCATTCAAATGACTGATAATCCCATGCTCAGAAAGCAGTATCTTGTTCTTTCAAGCTCAAGGTGTATATTAAAGCCTTAATGTGAAATCTTGCAAACTTTTCAAAGTCCATTGAATATATACAATGCTAAATAAGGCTTCAAATTATGATGTTCATGTTTCAAGTGCATTCATAGGTACATGGTTGATTAAGAACTTGAAAAAGTTAAATCTGTATACTCTTCCATGCTCAATCGAGAATTTTTGAAGAAGATAAGGAGACATTGAAAATGTCAAACTCTTGTAACTGTTATCTCTCTCGAAAAAGAATTCCAAAAGTCATCTAACTACCAACCTATCTTCTCCAACATTTGAACTTCTGAAAGGCATCCAAAGGTCTCATCCTTTGACAAACAATGATGATGATATAGAAGGGGTATCATGCAAATTCAAAGAAGGGGATGACATATGAAGTTGAAGAGTCAAGGGTACAATAAAAAAATAAGTGTGAAACAAATAATCAGTTGATTGATGATAGATTCGAAGTGTGTGAAAAAGTAGAAAAGTTGAGATGAATTAAATATGCTTTTTGATTGCGATAAATGAAGACAGAGGAGTGAGATTAAGCTGCAAAAACAAGATGATTGAAAGAGTGTTGAATTAGATGAATACTAATCTATTTCATTTATGTCAAGGATTGTAGTAGAGAAAGAGAAGAGAGGTTTTGTCTTTGTTTGGCCACGATGAGATAGATGAGAGTGCACGAGAGATGGATGTGATTTATTAGCAAGTAAATATTGAGCTACAAGTGAAATAGTAAGATAATGAATATTAGAGAAGCTGCGATGATACCAATGAACATGTGGAGACCTATCTAAGAAGGAATGGAAGTGAAATGTGTGAAGAGAAGAGGGCGGAACAATAGACAACACACGGGATATAGTGACTTAAGATTAGAAAAGCGGTGAGTAGTGAATTGAAAACAAAAGGATAAAAGTGGGAAAACATGGTAGATAAGGTGTTTCTCATCAAAGTAAAAATAGTGAATCAATGGCAAGAAAGAAGGGAACTTGGGAGATGAGAAAGAAGTTGAGAGTAGAGGTCATAGTCTCATTTTGAGTTGGTGATGTGAGCTTGAATTAGGATTTGAATACTATTGAATAAATAGGGAATTGGCAAATGAATTGTAATCAAGAAAAGTATTGCAAATCAGAGAAACAGTGAATAGTGTTGTGTTAAATGAAGAGCCAGAAAGGGATCATGATTAGTTGTGTGAAGCAACAAGAAACTAAATGATCAAATTAAACATTGTCATAGAATTTTTCCTAAGTGGGTGCTTGGGTTATAGGGGTAAGAGCTCCTTGCAAGTGGCAACTTACTAAACCAACTAAGTGGGTGCTTGGCTAGCTTCAGTGGGTGCTAGATTTGGGAAGTGGGTGCTTCTCAGGTTGAGTAGGTGCTCAACCAAATTGGAAATATTTGTAAACAGGAATTGGTGTTCTTAATAAATATCTTTGATTTCAAGTGGGTTTTCTCCCTCTAAGGGTTTCCCACTATAAATTTAGTGTCTTGTGTTCTTGCGTGCACTCTATTTTGTTCATGGTTTTATTTTTGTTTCTAGTCAAGAAGGTTTAAAGGTTGAAAATTTGATCCGCACTTATTCACCCCCCTTTTAGTACTTGCAATATCCAACATTATGGATACCGAGTGCACTCGGGGTTCTAATGTTAGCTTTATCTTGAATCCTCTAGGTTCGAACATCGGTATTCTTAGGTTATCATTTTAAGAAGACCATTAAGAGTTTTTTTCTTCCAACTCGCCTCGTGTCGAATCCACGTATATAGGTAAGGAATATTTTTCCTAAAACCCATTTGGGATTTCCAGGTAGTTAATAAGATGAGCTTGGTTATGAATATATATGTGGAAATATATGTATATCTTCGATAAATAAAAATATCCTAGTTTTAATCCTTGCTTTATCCAGGAAAACTCTAGTTGTGAATGAATCCATTCTCCCTCTCATCTTGATAGTCGAGAAAGTTTGTTTTGACCTAGTTATTACTTGATTCATAGATGGATCGTGATTAAAGTTGAAATGGTTTGAAACTCTAAAATGATTACAGTTCCTGTAAGGGAAAATATTGTCACGGGTATGCTTTTGCACCTTTGTTTTGATGTTAGCTCTGTGATCATTAACTTTTAGATATACTAATGGATGTGGAAGGTATTCCTGTTGGGTTTTTTTTTTTTGCGTTATTACGTACTTGGCTTTTGGTAAGTATATTTTAAGCTTTCAAATCAATTATGGTTAGGTGATTATACCATTTATGTCTTCAAGCGTGAGAGGCGAGTTTTGAAAAGGTTTGTTTTATCTCTGTGAATGTGAATCCTTACAGCGCGCTTGATCTATGTACCTTATCATATTTGGGAACTCATGGTGTTTATGCTTGGTGAAATGAGTCGTTTCTCCCTTAGTGGACTAAGTAGATATTTGCTTGGTCTTTATGTTTACATTCTTTTTGGGACTTAATTGGTTGACTTATTGATGTTTGAAAAGTTTAAGGTAATTGGTAATTACCTTAAGGTAGTCGAATATGTAGTAATACTCCTGCATGTTTTATTATCTATTTTGGGTTGATTGTATAAAGTATTTTATGTTGTATATAAAGAAATTATGAGGTTACGAAGCACTCGTAGTCATATTTTATACATCATGTCATGTTTGGACTTTGACATTATAATTATATGGGAAGTAAGTAATTACATGCTATGATGGTTGGTATTTGTTGAGTTCGGGAAAATAAGGATTCACTTAATTGAAATAATAACAAGACATAGGGAATATATTAGTTATCCGAATAATTACATATACTGTTATGTATGGTAATGTAGTGAATAATTGGTGCGAAAGTTATTGTCAATCTGTTTTAAATTAAGGGATGCCTTATTTGATAATAAGGAGGATATTAACTTGATTCTTTGTGTCACCTTGAATTTTTCATTAAGATATAAAATAGATTAATGTGAACAGATATAGTGAATGCAAGTTAAATTATCTCGAGTATATGTTGATTTATCTTTGGGATGTTATGTTGTTATATGATTATATTTATCGCAACATCTCAATTATATAAATACTAAATGGCATAAATTGTTTAGTGGGAAATAGGACTTATCATGCTAGTTCATTCAAACTAACCTTTTTTAACATTTTACGGATGGCGTAATTTAAGTCCGCATGGCGAATGTGGTTGAAAGATAATAATTATTTCGGATTGTTGGATTTAATGCCATGTTTTATCAACTATCATTATTGTACGAGTTTAATCTTGATGTTTGGTGGATTAATAAATAGGATAGTTAGCCTAATCCAATTTTGGACCTATATCGTGAAATGAATAAATCAATTGTATTTATTATCTAATGAAGTATCATTATAAATCAAGTTGTTGGAAAAGGTTGCTCTATTTGATTTATGTACTATTATGAACTTATCTTTGACAATGTATTATATTGCTCAAAGACTAAATATAATATATTGAATGGAAGATATCTGAATATGTTGTATTTAAACTAAAAGGATTAAGTACAATATAGATTGTTATTTAATCATTTGACATTAATCTAGTAAAGTGATATAATTTGCATGACACTATGCTTGTGTAATTAAACGAAAATTAGGACTACAAATTCAATGTAGTAAGTAAATTTAAATTTGTAACTTGAATGTAAAATGAATGTAAACATTTAACATTAATCTATATCTGAATCAAATGAATATCATGACTTAGGTCCCTAGGAACGTGACTAAAGGTGATAAGTGTATTACCTAGACCTAGGGGTAACTTGACGTAGTTTAATTAAAAATACTTTTGAAACAACTAAGATACGTTGTCCCAATTTGGGAACCTCGATGGGCCAACTCATTATGGCCGCTATGGAGTAGTACACATTTAATGATGAAGTTCATTAATTGGTTATTGTTGTATATAATCTATATTGGGTTATCTCGTCAAGCTTCCCATATTAAATCAGCTGTCATAACACTTTAAGATTTAGGTTTTGTTAAAGTTATAAACATTGATGTACCACACAGATATGTACCCCGATGCCAACTTATGATGGCTACGGAAGGGAAGTGGTCTTGTAATGATGTAAATCATTATGGAGACACTTACCTTCCCATAGACATCCTAAGTTGACATAGTGGTATGTCTTCATGCGGGTTAATATGGATTTGTACCTTGTACGAGACTTGTAATTGTTCATAACACCACTATCTAATCCTAATCTAGATAATAGTAATTAAGTGATACGGTGAAAGACAAGTTCCAATTGATGAATGTGTTGTCATGGAACCAAGCATGGAAAACATTACTTGAAATTATGGCCAGAGTAGTGTAACTACTGAATACATTGTCTTGATTTCACCAAGATCTAAGATGTAGGATGTCGGATGGGATTCCGTGACGGATACCCAGGTAAACACTTAGATTAAGACACTTAATTATACTTGATCAAAAAGGAAGCCATTAGTATAATGGGTATACTAACTTGTGACAAGTAAACTATGAGGGATCAAGAAATAACCGACTCATACAATCGCACATGGTGAATCTGTTATATGATGGATTAATCTAGATGGATGTTGGTTCTAAATTAGGTGAATTTAGAGCAATGAAGCAAGATATATATATATATATATATATATATATATATATATATATATATATATATATATATATATAATTCCCTTGAATTGAAGTGTTAAAAGTGGTTGTTATAGTCATTGTGTCATATGTCATATGGAAGTTACATCTCATTCTTGGATTGTAACTCCCCTCTCCTATTTTTGTGGTATGACAAGTCCATGCACGAGAGTTACACAAATGATCATATATGTGCTTTTTTGTCAATGAGAATGAGTAGACCCTTTTCTTGCATGCACGCGGTTTAATTACATGTTCAAGACTTGGAGATTTTTACGTTTACGTTTGATTACAAATACGTTGATGTGCACACATTACATTTCTCCTCATGTGCTCTCTCTCACATATGGTATCAATGCTACATTTCAATAATCACATCATTCACATTGGTTAGATCTTTGTGTAAGTTTTTTTAAGTGTATTTATTTTATGCATTTTGGCATTAATCAGGTTAATCTCGTATTTTGGGAGTTTGTTATTTTTGTTGTTTTTCTTGGTGTATGTGTACATAGGTGTTTTCTAGGTAAATCTAGCTAGCTACAGCTAAAGATAGCATGGATCCAAATTTTGAGGTTCTTGTGTGTTGCATGCATGTTTTCTTAGGCCCTCTGCTCCTCCATCTCTCTCGTGTGTACCCCTACCTACCGGGCTCCACTCACCCCTACTCCATTCTCCCTACCGAGCTCTGTAGACCAAGACTTCCCTTGAGCTCCTCATGCTCTTCTTTGGTAGCTTAGTCGAACCACCTTAGGTTTGGTCATGTTGTACTTCCTCGGCTCTTGTCGAGCACTATGTGCCCTTGCCAAGCCACCTCAAGCTTGGTCTCTCACCAACTCTGTCGAGTCATCCCCTCGGTTCATTGTTAATTATCCCAGATTTGTCGAGTTATCTTGGACTTGGCCTTCGGTTTGCAAACCATGTCACAAAGATCGCTCATCATTCACTTGGTCTTCCCACCGTCGAGCTCGGGTCTACTCCATGAGCCAACCTACAAACTTGACTAATTCTTTCCTCCAAGCATTCCCATTGTCGGCTCGGTCCTCCTACATCCATTACCATCTCGGCCCCTCCTACATCCATTACCATCTTGGCCTTTCCTTTATCCATCATTAGCTTGGATGACTAGATTTATGCAAGAATGTGCAATAATAGTATTAAGCATTTGTGTTAATCAATTATGTTGTCTCAATTAATTAACATAATACACGGGTATTACAATTATATAGGGAGATGATTCCCTATAAAATAGGAAACGATTTTCCCACAAACCAATACTACGTGAGTTGTTAAAACTCATTCACCCGTAATTGTTATAAGTTGTTTTATATAACAACTATATAACAAAATACTAACATATTTACAAACACAATATTACATGATAATAATTCCTAATGTAATTATTATTTACCAATGAAGCACTAATAGATCGATTTCCTAATCATTTCAAAGTTTGAAATATCGTGTCAATCAAGTTCAACGGGAAAATAAAGGTCTTCATCTCAATTTCTCAAATTTCGAGCAAAGGTAAACTATCAAATGTCTCATTAAAGACTTCATGAGTACAATTTAAGTAGGAAGCTATGTGAACAAACTCAATTTGGTTTGAAGTTCAAATTGTTTGAGACAGAGAAATGGTTTTTGCACAAGTTGACAACCAACAATATTCTCCATCAAATAACTCGAACTCCTGTGCAAACTTAAAGGTTAAAGGTGATTGAACTTAAGTGGTAGGATAATGCATGACCTATGAAGAGTATATTTGGGTGTTGTTCAAGCTTGTAGCATTCAAATGACTGATAATCCCATGCTCGTAAAGCGATATCTTGTTCTTTCAAGCTCAAGGTGTATATTAAAGCCTTAATGTGAAATCTTGCAAACTTTTCAAAGTCCATTGAATATATACAATGCTAAATAAGGCTTCAAATTATGATATTCATGTTTCAAGTGCATTCATAGGTACATGGTTGATTAAGAACTTGAAAAAAGTTAAAGTGTTACTCTTCCATGCTCAATCGAGAATTTTTGAAGAAGATAAGGAGACATTGAAAATGTCAAACTCGTGTAATTGTTATCTCTCTCGAAAAAGAATTCCAAAAGTCATCTAACTGCCAACATATCTTCTCCAACTTTTGAACTTTTGAAAGGCATCCAAAGGGTCTCATCCTTTGACAAACAATGATGATGATATAGAAGGGGTATCATGCAAATTCGAAGAAGGGGATGACATATGAAGTTGAAGAGTCAAGGGTACAATAAAAAAAAGTGTGAAACAAATAATCAGTTGATTGATGATAGTTTGAAGTGTGTGAAAAAGTAGAAAAGTTGAGATGAATTAAATATGCTTTTGACTAATATAAATGAAAGACAGTGGAGTGAGATTAACTTCAAAAACAAGATGATTGAAAGAGTGTTGAATTAGATGAATACTAATCTATTTCATTCATGTCAAGGATTGTAGTAGAGAAAGAGAAGAGAGGTTTTGTCTTTATTTGGGCACGATGAGATAGATGAGAGTGCACATAGATGGATGTGATTTATTAGCAAGTAAATATTGAGCTATGCAAGTGAAATAGTAAGATAATGAATATTAGAGAACCGAGATTATACCAATGAACATGTGGAGACCTATCTAAGAAGGAATGGAAGTGAAATGTGTGAAGAGAAGAGGGCGAGAACAATAGACAACACAGGATATAGTGACTTAAGATTAGAAAAAGCAGTGAGTAGTGAATTGAAAACAAAAGGATAAAAGTGGGAAAACATGGTAGATAAGGTGTTTCTCATCAAAGTAAAAATAGTGAATAAGTGGCAAGAAAGAAGGGAACTTGGGAGATGAGAAAGAAGTTGAGAGTAGAGGTCATAGTCTCATTTTGAGTTGGTGATGTGAGCTTGAATTAGGATTTGAATACTATTGAATAAACAGGGAATTGGCAAATGAATTGTAATCAAGGAAAGTATTACAAATCGAGAGAAACATATGAATAGTGTTGTGTTAAATGAAGTGCGAGAAAGGGATCATGATTAGTTGTGTGAAGCAACAAGAAACTAAATTATCAAAGAAACTAAATTAAGTGGGTGCTTGGGTTATAGGAGTAAAAGCTCCTTGCAAGTGGCAGCTTGCTAAACCAGCTAAGTGGGTGCTTGGCTAGCTTCTAGTGGGTGCTAAATGGACTGGGAAGTGGGTGCTTCTCAGGTTGAGTGGGTGCTCAACCAAACTGGAAATAATTGTAAATAGGGAATTGGTGTTCCTAATAAAGAGCTTTGATTTCAAGTGGGTTTTCTCCCTCTAAGGGTTTCCCACTATAAATTTAGTGTCTTGTGTTCTTGCATGCACTCTAATTTGTTCATGGTTTTATTTTTGTTTCTAGTCAAGAAGGTTTAAAGGTTGAAAAATTGATCTGCACTTATTCACCCCCCTCTTAATACTTGCAATATCCAACATTATGGATACCCTGAAATCTGGGTTCTAATGCTAGCTTTATCTTGAATCCTCTAGGTTTGAACATGGGTATTCTTAGGTTATCATTTTAAGAAGACCATTACGAGTTTTTCTTCCAACTTGCCTCAGGTCGAATCCCGGTATATAGGCAAGGACTATTTTTCCTAAAACCCATTTGGGATTTCCATGTAGTTAATAAGATGAGCTTGGTTATGAATATATATGTGGAAATATATGTATATCTTACGAGAAATAAAACTATCCTAGTTTGAATCCTTGTTTTATCCAGGGAAAACTCTAGTTGTGAATGAATCCATTCTCCCTCTCATCTTGATAGTCGATAAATTTTGTTTTGCATAGTTAGTACTTGATTCATAGATGGATCTGTGATTAAAGTTGAAATGGTTTGAAACTCTAAAATGATTACGATTCCGTAAGGGAAAATATTGTCACACGGGTATGCTTTTGCACCTTTGTTTTGATGTTAGCTCTCTGTGATCATTACTTTTAGATATATTAATGGATCATTGGAAGGTATTCCTGTTGGGGTTTTTGTTTTGTGTTATTACGTACTTGGCTTTTAGTAAGTATATTTTAAGCTTTCAAATCAATTATGGTTAGGTGATTATACCATTTATGTCTTCAAACCGTGAGAGCGAGGTTTTGAAAAGGTTTGTTTTATCTCTATGAATGTGAATCCTTACTAGCAGCGCTTGATCTATGTACCTTATCATATCTAGGAACTCATGGTGTTTATGCTTGGTGAAATGAGTTGTTTCTCCCTTAGTGGACTAAGTAGATATTTGTTTGGTCTTTATGTTTACATTCTTTTTGGAACTTAATTGGTTGACTTATTGATGTTTGAAAAGTTTAAGGTAATTGGTAATTACCTTAAGGTAGTCGAATATGTAGTAATACTCCTGCATGTTTTATTATCTATTTTGGGTTGATTGTATAAAGTATTTTATGTTGTATATAAAGAAATTATGAGGTTAGTGAGCACTCGTAGTCATATTTTATACATCATGTCATGTTTGGACTTTGACATTATAATTATATGGGAAGTAAGTAATTACATGCTATGATGGTTGGTATTTGTTGAGTTAAGGAAAATAAGGATTCACTTAATTGAAATAATAACTAGACATAGGGAATATATTAGTTATCTGAATAATTACATATACCTGTTATGTATGGTAATGTAGTGAATAATTGGTGCGAAAGTTATTGTCAATCTGTTTTAAATTAAGGGATGCCTTATTTGATAATAAGGAGGATATTAACTTGATTCTTTGTGTCACCTTGAATTTTCATTAAGATATAAAATAGATTAATGTGAACAGAGATATAGTGAATGCAAGTTAAATTATCTCGAGTATATGTTGATTTATCTTCGGGATGTTATGTTGTTATATGATTATATTTATCGCAACATCTCAATTATATAAATACTAAATGGCATAAATTGTTTAGTGGGAAATAGGACTTATCATGCTAGTTCATTCGAATGACCTTTTTAACATTTTACGGATGGCGTAATTTAAGTCCGCATGGCGAATGTGGTTGAAAGATAATAATTATTTCGGATTGTTGGATTTAATGCCATGTTTTATTAACTATCATTATTGTATGCGAGAGTTTAATCTTGATGTTTGGTGGATTAATAAATAGGATAGTTAGCCTAATCCAATGTTGGAACTATATCGTGAAATGAATAAATCAATTGTATTTATTATCTAATGAAGTATCATTATAAATCAAGTTGTTGGAAAAGGTTGCTCTATTTGATTTATGTACTATTATGAACTTATCTTTGACCAATGTATTATATTGCTCAAAGACTAAATATAATATATTGAATGGAAGGTATCTCGAATATGTTGTATTTAAACTAAAAGGATTAAGTACAATATAGATTGTTATTTAATCATTTGACATTAATCTAGTAAAGTGATATCCTTTGCATGACACCATGCTTGTGTAATTAAACAAAAATTAGGACTACAAATTCAATGCGATAAGTAAATTTAAATTTGTAACTTGAATGTAAAATGAATGTAAACATTTAACATTAATTTATATTTGAATAAAATGAATATCATGACTTAGGTCCCTAGGAGCGTGACTAAAGGTGATAAGTGTATTACTGGACCTAGGGGTAACCCGACGTAGTTTAATTAAAAATACTTTTGAAACAACTAAGATACGTTGTCCCAATTTGGGAACCTCGATGGGCCAACTCATTATGACCACTATGGAGTAGTACACATTTAATGATGAAGTTCATTAATGGTGGTTATTGTTGTATATAATCCATATTGGGTTATCTCATCAAGCTTCCCATATTGCAAATGTCATAACACTTTAAGATTCGGGTTTTGTTAAAGTTATAAACATTGATGTACGCACAGAATCATTACTAATGCCAACTTATGATGGCTGAAAAGGAAGTGGTCTTGTAATGATGTAAATCATTATGGAGACACTTACCTTCCCTTAGACATCCTAAGTTGACATAGTGGTATGTCTTCATGCAGTTAATATGGATTTGTACCTTGTACGAGACTTGTAATTGTTCAAAACACCACTATCTAATCCTAATCTAGATAATAGTAATTAAGTGATACGGTGAAAGACAAATTCCAATTGATGAATTTGTTTTCATGGAACCAAGCATGGAAAACATTACTTGAAATTATGGCCAAAGTAGTGTAACTACTGAATACATTGTCTTGATTTCACCAAGATCTAAGATGTAGGATGTCGGATGGGATTACGTGACGGATACGCGAGTAAACACTTAGATTAAGACACTTAATTATACTTGATCAAAAAGGAAGCCATTAGTGTAATGGGTATACTAACTTATGACGAGTAAACTATGAGGGATCATGAAATAACCGACTCATACAACTGCACATGGTGAACTATTATATGATGGATTAATCTAGATGGATGTTGGTTCTAAATTAGGTGAATTTAGAACAATGAAGCAAGAGATATTTTATATATATATATTATATATATATATATATATATATATATATATATAATTCCCTTGAATTGAAGTGTTAAAAGTGGTTGTTATAGTCATTGTGTCATATGTCATATGGAAGTTACATCTCATTCTTGGATTATAACTCCCCTCTCCTATTTTTTGTGGTATGACAAGTCCATGCACGAGAGTTACACAACTGTGATTATATATGTGCTTTTTTTTTGTTAATGAGAATGAGTAGACCCTTTTTTGCATGCATGATTAATTACATGTTGAGTACTTGGAGATTTTTTACGTTTACATTTGATTACAAATACGTTAATGTGCACACATTACATTTCTCCTCATGTGCTCTCTCTCACATATGGTATCAATGCTAGATTTCAATAATCACATCACTCACATTGGTTTGTTGTTAATTACTCTTGGTTTCATGGTTTGATTAGATCTTTGTGTAAGTTTTTTTAATCGTATTTATTTTATGCATTTTGGCATTAATTTGGGTTAGTCTCGTATTTTGGGAGTTTGTTATTTTTGTTTTTTTCTTGGTGTATGTGCACATAGGTGTTTTCTAGGTAAATCTAGCTAGCTACTGCTAAAGATAGCATGGATCCAAATTTTGAGGTTCTTGTGTATTACATGCATGTTTCTTAGGCCCTCTGCTCCTCCATCTCTCTCGTGTACCCCTACCTACCTGGGTTCCACTCACCCCTACTCCATTCTCCCTACCAAGCTCTCGTAGACCAAGACTTCCCTTGAGCTCCTCATGCTCTTCTTTGGTAGCTTAGTCGAACCACCTTAGGTTCGGTCATGTTGTACTTCCCTCGGCTCTTGTCGAGCACTATGTGCCTTGCTGAGCCACCTCGGGTTTGGTCTCTCACCAACTCTGTCGAGTCATCCCCTCAGTTCATTGTTAATTATCCTGCATTTTTCGAGTTATCTTGGACTCGGCCTTCGGTTTCTGCAAACCATGTCATAAAGATCGCTCATCATTCACTTGGTCTTCCCACCGTCGAGCTCGAGTCTACTCCATGAACCAACCTACAAACTTGACTAATTCTTCCCTCCAAGCATTCATTGTCGGCTCGGCCCTCCCTACATCCATTACCATCTCGGCCCTCCCTACATCCATTACCATCTTGGCCTTTCCTTTATCCATCATTAGCTCACGGTGATAGAGCTTGTGCCATCCTCCTCTAATCCTTGGCTTTTTTAGGTTTTTTCATTTTCTTAACCCTAATCTCTCTCTTTTTATTTAAAACTAAATTCATTTAAAAAATAAAATTAACTAATTTATTTTTAGCCTTTTAATTATTAGTTAATTAATAAGGTCTAGTTATAAGTTAGTTTATTTTAAAAGGCTTATTTAATTTTTTGAATTAAATGAGATTAATTAGGTTAATTAGGAAACTCTAAACTAAGGGTTATTGGTGTTTTTTAAATGTGTTTTTGGAGGATATTGTGAAGGTATGAGGATTTTTGGGGGATTTTCTTGTGTTTTGAGATATTGTTTTCATTAAGAAGGCCATTTTATAACCTATTTGAGTCATTATTTCTCATCCAGGAGACAATGCATCTCATCGAGAGCTAGTGCATTTCATCTCGGAGCTAGTGTTTCTCATCTAGAGCTAGTCACATATTTCATCCGGAGATGCTTCTATTTGGTCTAAAGCTATTTTACACTATTTTTTCAAAGCTCATTGCAATGAATCCTTTTGCTTATAGGTTTGTGAGTGCATCCACCACAACCTTATGGCAAGGAGCCTCTTTTTTACAATGTGAGACATGTTTTCTCACACGAAACTTTTTTCCCTTTTTCGTTTGTTTTCTCCTTATTTTTGTGTTTATTATGGTTTCAATTCATTACGCTCAATTGAAACATATTTTGTCTCCACATTAGCATGATTTTTGTCAATTGCAAGATTAGTGGCCAACTATTTCACATTCCATGAACACGTCATATTATAATCAACACACTAGTGTCATAAATAGGTGGTGTAAAACCTGTTGTGACTCCTTTTTTCACCTTCATTATTTTCTTCTACAAACTCACTCTAAATTTGCAATGGATCTAAATTTGGTTTTTTTCTTACTCCCTTCAACTATCACAAATGGAAGACTTATGTGTCACTCAACTTGCGAAACAAGAAGATTTATAATCTAACTATGAGTTTAAACCTGAACCAACAGATGTTGCAGTAAAAAGAAAGAGAAATGGTTTGACAAACATGATTAAGCTTATGGGTTCTTATGTCTTTTTGTGTCACTTTGGATTTGTGCTTTCATATAACTTTCCAAAACACCCAAGGATGTTTGGGACACCTTAGAACAACTTTTTGGGAAACATGATGAAATGAGAGGGCACGAATTGGAAAATGAGCTTATTAGTCTTAGCCCTAATAGTTTTGACACACTTCAATACTACTTCACCAAGTTAAAATTTGTGATAATGTAATTAAAATAATGTGGAATTGACAAAAATGACTCATAACTTATTCTTTATGTTCTCACCAAACTAGGCCCAGAGTATTATGTTTTTGTCTCTAACTTCCATGCAACCAAAAGGGCACTTGGAGAAAAATGGAAAATGCCCTCCTTTGATGAGTTTATTGTTGAATTGACTAGGGAACAAGATAAAATAATTCAAATGGGTGCACTTAAATCCATTAAGTCTCATGCTCTACTTGCAGGACATGACAAATAGAAGGATTCAAAAGAGAAGAAACAAAATGATAAGGATCATGAGAACAAGAAGGAATAACCCCCACAAAAACTAATTACACCACTTACTCTTTTAGTAATAAGCCTACAAAAGAGAAGATCAAATGTGGTTATTACATAGGTAGGCATGATGAAATTAAATGTTTGAAGAAGCATATTAACCTCCTCATGATTCTTCTTAAGAATAAAAACATAGGTGTACCTAATTATATCAAACCATCTTTATCAAACCATGAATCCTTCAAGGAAAATGAAAATGGAAATGGGAAAGATAAAGAATCGGGAAAGGATAAAACAAAGGAAATATATCTAGTTACAATTGTACCACCGAATCCTACATGGGTTATTGATTTTGGTGCCTCAAATCATATGGCCTCCTCACACGTAGAGTTCAATTCATTAGAGTCATGTGACATGTCTTCTATTTGATTGGGTGATGATACTTCTATTTAGTTTTTTTGGGAGAGGGTCTTTTGAATTGTATGGTGGAACCTTTAACAATTTTCTAAGTATCCCCTCACTTTGTTAACTAATCTCTTATCGGTCTATCAGATTACTCACCTTGGTCAGGGCATTCGAGTTGAATTCACTCCATTTAGTATACGTCGAGAGTTACACGGTGCTGACGCTTTATCATTGCATTTGGTTTATTTGATCATCGGTCTCATCTATATTCCTTTTCCCACTTTGTCCATCCATCGGATTCTTCATTCTATTAGGAAATTTAAGGGATGAATAATGTTACAAATTATAAATCCACAATATAAATTGCCGAAGATTATAGTTTATGAAGTGCAGTAATTAAAACCATAGATTAAGATGTTTATAATGTAGATTATAGAATGTAAACACCATGAACAGAAAGTAAATGAACACAGTGACACAAGATATAAGTGGGAAAACCTTGGAAGGTTAAAAACCCATTGAAAATCACTTATCTTTATTGAGAATAAAATTTCACCCAACACTCCCACTATTTCACAGATCCACTTGCAATTACACCTTCAAGAAGGGATTATAATACACCTCATAAATTCACTCATAATTTTTACACCATTCGCTTCATGTATTTATGATCAGCTCACATACATGTGTTATACTTGATATTTCTCATATCTCAGTTGTAACCGATCTCTAATGAGATCTTGTTTTATACAAGGTAGGTGACTTGGTTTGGGTCACTCTTATGTTTCAAACATTGCTGATAGCAGTAGTGGATATGCCATGCTTATATTTTAAATATAAGTTATAATCCAAAAACATATGGTCTTTGGTGGGTTTCTAAAATAAGTAGTTTCGCTTAATATCATAAACCCAACACTCCCCTAATGTTAAGTAGGGAAACATACAAAATTGCTTTTACATGTCAAATTTTGTTCCAAATAATACATGTCAAGTCACCTTTTGGTACAAAAGGAATTACAATCCATAAATCAACAAGTGATTTAGGCTAGCATTCAAAAACACTTGTTCCGCAGGTTTTGCAGTTCCATGGTGCACTACATCAGTGTCCCCTAGGTTTTTCAACTCTGCGATACACTACCATAGTGTCTCACATACTTATACAAGTTGTAAACAAATGTATCCATATTGCGGGTTTTAGCAAGGTCTTAGTACATTGTTTTGCCACGGTTCAAAATAGTGTTCTGTGGATTCTATAAAAACCACAATACAAAGGAACATTACAAATTCTCAAGATAAAGTGATTAAGGATGAAGTCTTACATAAGACTATGGAGTTAATAAACTCTTCATATTTAATGTTTGGTCGAGGATTACAAGTAAAATTCACATACATGACAATTTACTTAAACAACATTGAAATAGTCTAGGGAATATCCATTTTGACATAATCAAGCCATTAAGATATGACATTGCATGATAAAAAATATGCGACATGCTCATTTCTTATTTCCCCATCAAGGGAAGCTTTGAAAGGCCAAAACTCATATGATTCATAGGTGAAGATCAATGTCATTCACATGATCATAAGAGCTAAAACACAATGTGCTCAAATTGATTCAAAGTCGATATCAATGTCATCCACATGATCATAAGAGGTGACATTTGAAATAACCAATATAGTTTAGACACAAAATCACATGCATATTACTATTTTACTATACCGCCAAGTATGTTGTTATATGCATAGATCTTGAGTAAGAAAAGGATTCACTTTGGTGACACACTTCCTAGTCCATCTGCTTTCTTTGATTGTTTATATTGTCTTTATCTCTCACATATGTCACTTGTATACTCGTTTTGGTCGAGTCACAGGATTCCTCTTTTCGTCTTCTCACATTTGTCTTGATTGTCCCAGGACACTAGCACCCAATATGGACACTAGCGCCTGAGGCACTTACATTTACCCCGGCCCCTCCTATTCTCTTTGTTCTCACTCGCATTTTTACATTTGTGGTCATCCTTTTCTATTTTTTTACTTCTATCGTAAGGTCCTAGTCCGCATGTCCACTCATTAGTGTCAAAATTCAAACAATATATCATATATATACATAACATACATACCATTATAAGGGTGGGAAATTTTAAACGAAAAATAATATCTATACACTAGCAAATGGACTGCATTTTTGGGTTGATTACTCTACATACATTGCATAGGAAGGGGAAGTGCTAAATTCCATCCCATGCATTTACATTTTATCTAGCTTTAGCCTGATATCTTGGTGTCATTTGTGTGAGGGACACCTAGGAACACTATTACACACACAAGAACATAGAACTGCATGGAGTCTGAGATGTAGAGTAGCACTCGGTCATAAGTTCATCCTTCGGATAATCGCCAAGGTGGTCGATTTCACATATTACATTTTTATTTCAATTTGATGTGTTCGTGAGCTTATACAGGTAGTTATGGTTTGTGTTGTAGAGTACACGTACCTTGGTGATCCAAGTACAATATATAGGCAATCAACAATAAAGAAGTGCAAAACCCTAGTGACACAAGAAAAATCATATTTTGAGCATTAAATGCATACGGTCTCGGTGCTCGGGGAATGCTCTATGGAACCTTAGGTGCCCTCTCCCCTTCCAAGAATCCGTGTTCAAGTCTATCTCGAAGCTTCCAAATTTTATATCTATCATTTCTAACATACTTCCCAAAGCATATTCATCGATTGTTTCATTTCGGATATGTTGGGATAAGCGAAAATAAGATAAGTGCCCTACCTCTCTCATTTGCTTACAATTGCATCTTTAGAAGGTTTAGCATTTTTTATTCTGTTATATAGTATAATAGTGACTCTAACATTAGATTTAATATTCATATTTTATTAAATCATTTTGTGAACCCATCTTTTAGAACTCCTTTCCCTAGGATCCACAAAACCCTCATGGCTAAAAATATATCCTCTTCTCCTGGGAAAGTGATGCATCATGTTAGTGTGAATCCTATCCTTTACAATGTTGTTAAGGCTAAAATTAATGCCCTTTATCACATGTTCGACTTAATGATGCCATTTAAAGACAACTTCTTGTTAATGAAAGTGTTATTCCTACTTCTTTTAACAACTCTAGCTTTTCCATCGTTTTATCTACTATAGATTTCACTATGTGCCTTCCTTGCTCTTCCATTCCTACCCATGCTGCTCTACCTTCTTCTATTCCTCTTCGAGCACTTGATGATTTTGTCATAGATGTTATTCTTGGTTTTGCACGTGACAATATAGATAGTAATGATGTAATTTCTAATGTTCAAAATGTGCATGTACATGATGATGTTTCTCATACTAGTCAAGATGAATGTAAAGTTTTCTCTCATGTTTCTTATATTTATGAAAATATTTCAATGATTGCAAAGATATATCTTATGATATTTCTCCTCTTACTTCTCTATATGTTGATAACCCTCTTGATGAAATACTTGCATGCGAAACTTTTCTGATAATGATGTTGATTATATTTCTAATCATGACCATGTTAGTGAGGATGTTACTTCTCTTAAGACTACTGAATGTGAATTTTCCACTCCACTTTCTTCTACTTTTAAGGTTGTTTCCAATAGCATTCATGATGATTCTACCACTCCTACTAATTCATCTCCTATCATTTCATCTCGATTCTACTTGCTATCACTTATGTCGATGTTCCATGTTCTTCACAACCTCTTTCCTCTTCTACTCTAGATCCTACTCATGTTGATTATTTTATTCCTATTAGTACACCTTTTGATATATCTCCTGCATTTACATCCAACATTCCCATAGAGTCTTCACCTTCCGCTTCTTCTTCTCACATTCACATGATCACTCATAATGGAAAACTTCAACCTCTTTATGCGCCTCTCACTTCTTTAATTCCTTCACATGATATTTTATCACTAATGCATGTTATTGGCCAGTTGCAATCTCAAGTTCAATCTCTTACTCTTGAAAGAAAATCCTACTATGCTTCCATTGAAAATAATTCTCTTCATGGAAATTATCATGCCTTTTCATGTTTTGATGGTAGACTGGAAATCCATATTTGCATCTTAAGCATTATCATTTAGCTATGGCTTCTTATTCTAATGATTGATTATTACTAAAATATTTTCACCATAGTCTTGTTGATGATGCTCTTCAATGGTATACCCATTTTCCCTTTGGATCTATTAGTACATTTCATGAAATGGAAGATGTTTTTCTTAGACGCTTTATACTCAACAACATTCCTAGAGTTACACATGTTCACTTACCTAGCTTGTATTAAGGAAAGAAGGAACCTATTCTAGATTACATTTTGCATTTCAATTTTTGCATGCATTAGTTACTATTTCATCCTATTGATCTAGAAAATCAATTTATCTTTTGTCGTGATTTGCTTCATGCATTAAAAGAAATATCACAATATGATACATGTGAATCGTTTACACTTTATGTTATAAAATCATTGATCTAGAAGAAGATTTAATTATTGTACATGTTATATAACCCTATTCTATTTCTTCTACCGCTTCACCTTCTTCTAATTATTCTCCTTTTCCATTTGTGAAGCATCCTCCACGATCTCCATCTCGGCCACCTCGCAAGTGTGTTCTATCTCCAACACTGCATAAGTGTCCTCCATCTCCTCCACGGCATTGGTCTCCACCTAAGTCTTCTCCATCTCCTACTTAGGAACCATTGCATTTATCACATACTACTAAGCCTCGTGATGTTTTGTGTGCTTTGCTTAATAAATGATTAATTTGCTTACCCTCTAATCAACATCATCCCCCTCATCACTTGTAATGCCAACGTGATCGTCATTGTTGTAATTTTTGATGCATCAATGGCCACCATGACAATGATTATTGTGCCCTTCATGATAAATTGCAACAATTATAAGATAAGGGTGTCATTGCCTTTAGCTCTCACTCTCGTGAGCAGTCTCTTTCTCCCATTCCGCATAAGCGTGCTTCCACCGTTGTTCACTTGTCATCTCCACCCGCTTATAAGGTTGTCATTCGTCCATCTCCTAAAATCATTATCCATCCACGTCCTCCACCTAGCGCATCTATCGCCACATCATCTCATCCTCCTCACAGTGCTACTACATCTCATTGGATACCTAAGCCATCAACATTTGTGCTTCCTACCACTACATCTCCCATTATTGACACCATTTCATCGACATTTAGTTTGGCTCTTACATGCATACTGCCACCACTTCACATGCTTCCACCGCTCCTCGTAGGCCTCTCAATATCTAGTAGGTGATTTTCGTATGATCACCTCATTACCCGATGATGCACTCATGTTTTGAGGCTCTTACATGACTGTTGAGGGATATGTTACAATAAGAACCTCATTCAATCTTTACACTCTATTATTCATTTATCTATCTATATAATGTACATTATCAAACCATTTCCCAAGGACGCACTCTTGTTCTATGGTTCATTCTTGATTGCTGAGAGGTCTTATACAAATGAACCTCATTTTTCCCCACGAGATGTTGGGGGGAATCACTTTTTCTCCCCCTATCCTCATTATACTTACACACATTTTCATACATCTATTTACACTTAGTCATATATCATTCTATTATACCATTTACTACACTATCTCACATACATCTATTACTATTAGTCACATATTGTATTCATACATCAATCAATTTTAGGAATTACTACATCATCATCTAGTTCACATTAACATAATCATTTACGCAATACAACACAAACATCACAAACCAACATATGAACAACAATCATCGCATCACATATCAATGAACATCAACACAACACAATAGTATCAATCATCCATCTATATATCTTATCAAAATCAAAGTTACAAAGATAAAATCACTAGGGGAAGCCTTCATACATCACATATATATATATATATATATGTGTGTGTGTGTGTGTGTGTGTGTGTGTGTGTGTGTGTGTGTGTGTGTGTGTGTGTGTGTGTGTGTGTGTGTGTGTGTGTGTGTGTGTGTGTGTGTGTGTGTATATTATGAAGGCTTCATATATATATATATACATACATCATCCTCACTATCATTATCTACAATCATGGGAGCTCTAGAACTAGATGCTTCACCGCTCAATCTACACCATTGGTCGTGACCTCTATATCTCTCTACCTGTCCACGTAATATAGCCACCTCAACTAACTACTCGTGAAGTGACCCTATAGCTCCACATATCTCAAATACATCCTTATCTAGGGCCCCTCCTCCTACGACCTCCCTAGCTCACTAAGTCTCTACAAAAGCCTCATCGCACTTGTTCAATAGTACAATACATGTGGTTATTGCTATAATTACTTGGATCAAAAAATGGTCATGCTCACTCGTGATAGCATCCACTCGCTCTAGCATGCCTCCTCCTACAGCACATGCGGAGGTGCATTGCGTGTCAATGTGCAAATCAAGGAATCAATTATCAATGACCAATATGCATCACCTGTAACCATACAACATCACATTAGTTACTACACATTTACAATATACGCCAATCAACTTACATTCAACACATAATGATAAACAATACTCACGCTTCACTAGTGCCACTATTATGCCATCTCCATTGGGTGCAAGTGCATGCCCTCTACTCCTCCAACCGGTGGTCCACCTGCCACATCTACAACAACTGGAAATAACAAAGCCCATCGATGTGATTCCCCCACTCGTTATATGCCTAGGTACACCTTGTGTCATGCACTTATAAGCGAGATCCATTGCAAAATATCTCTCTCTCGGGCTAAGAGGCACTAACTATGCTCCCATAGGACTGGCCTCACTTTGGTCTGTCTAGGTTCTCTATTAGGTCTCACCCATACATATGGCTTTGAAGGCACATCTTGAGCCATCCCAAACTACCTCAACACACGCTTGCATGAAATAACTCGAAACTCCTAGAAATTGGTCCTCTAACCACATGGTGCATCGAATACACCACAACTCTATGTCATCCTCCAACCAACCTCCATAGTCTCTATATGGCCTCCATATGATGGCCCCTGGACCCATCCTATCAAGCATCAATCTATAATTAGTGGTATCTAGCCTCCATCTCTAGTCCCTACCCATCTAGCTACAAAAATCTTGGGCCTCACCTAATCATCTCATGGCCCACCAAGTGGCCTCAATATCACGATGTGCTCATAAGCCCACACATGTAACAATGTGGTGGCTCTAAGTCCACCCCATGGTCCTCCTTGAGTAAATCTATATAGATCCTATATAAATGGGCTTAACATACACCTTTCCCATTTAAATCTAATCCCATGCTCCTCTATGCGGTGAAAAATATCATGCATCTTATACAAGATGCCCACCATGTCACCCTCTCTGCCACGGATGAAGCAATCACTACTACAATGAAGTCTCGGTAACCATAGAACACCTAATCTCAATATGACATCTAGACTAATATGGGTCTCTATATGTACTTGTGTCCCTATAAAGTATCACCTACTGCTCTCATACGCCTCTCGAGAATCCACCACAACCATCACACTGGACTATCTCGCCCATTAATGGTAGTCATGCATATATGTGATATACATCCTCTAGGGTCACTTTCATCTCCCAATAGGCAACCAAAAAGTACATGTATTCACACACAGTGCTCGCACAATACAGTCACCATAGGCATGTTATGGGGTACCTCCCCCAATCTCATTATGTCATAGGTCGGCATGGTCTAGTATGTCCCACTCAGCGTCAGATAATCCCAAATTCAATAATGTTCTCAAATTCGACCTCCACGGAAATCCCTTGAGTGTATATCTCTCTGCACAAGACAAAAATGACAAAATCTCAACATTAGTACCTCATATATATGCGTAAACAATTATTCAAGTTACTAAATGTCATCAACATGATAATTATTTACATTATGTTATCTAAAGTCTCTCTTAGGTTGTCAACACTTAGGAGCATGATGTGGGTGCCTTGAAATAGGCCATTAACACAGAACTAGGCGTTAGCATCCCAAAGTGTGACAACGCCTTAAACACTCCAACCTGGTCGAAACGCCCAAAAATTCAAAAATTCAAATTTTGTAAAAAATCAACAAAATCAAACAAATTTCACCAAAATTTTCAAAAATAATCATACTTACCAACTCATCTGTCATATGTGATATCATGGCCTCTGTTACTCTCTTGAACCTAGTCAACCTCGTTTCCCTAATCTATAGCATCCTTGTAAGCTCGAGATCATATTCTAACTCAATTACTATTCAAATGAAGTTATTATTCACCTTTTACTATCACTATATATAGCAACTTTCAATTTTTCATTTATTATAGTTACTATTCGCACTCATTCTTCTAATTAATATGTGGAAGATGATTTCGCTCAAATCTTGAGCTTCCTACTTACTCATTTTATTCTTTTTTGCATCATTCGGTTCATAATTTATTTTGTCACCTTATATACACATTTCATAATGCTATATTCCAATCTCATGTGCATACTTATTCAACATATGCATTTTTTGATCTTACAACATCTTCTACTACCTCTAGGTCATCATTGCATTTTTTCACCTCTACTTTCGGCTCAACACTCGTTATATCCACCCCTCACCCTTTCACCGAAAGGGGGCATATAATCAAGATCACCTATAATCCCTCTCAGGCTACTATACAATCATTCGATACTCCTAATACATCATTATCAAAAAAATTCATTCACACTAGTCAAAACAAAAGAACAAATTGGTCTATTCAAATACTTTCTATTTATTTCCCCCTAATGACCTAATATGGGGCAAAAGTGAAAAATTCTTTGTGAGTAATTTATTACACACATCTAATTTCAAAGCAATCTTTCAATATTCGAATCAAATCAATCGATCAGTACAACATAACATACTTTACACATCTCTCTAGATGACCTAACTTGGGAGTTACATCACTTTATTATCTTTCCTAGATGACCTAACATGGGAATCACTTTACATTTTCTATCACTTCTAGATGACCTAACATGGAAGACATCTAGCACTATACAAACCACAACACCTATGGAATAGGAGAAATGAGACATCATTGTCTTTCCCATACTGCTCTTATATGGGTTATTCAACTCAAAACTAAGAATGGATCGAAATGGAACTAAATTTGGTCCCTAGTCATCTGCAATGACAAGACCTTTTGGATATGTAGTCATAAATAGAGAGTAAATCTAGACCTCTCTCCCTAACACTCTTCCACGCAGTGAAGATGCCCGAATACTCCCTTGATCGAAATTTTACAAAATCAAATTGGGAATTGATCACTCCATACCCCTTCAAATCTCTAATGGAGACAATCAAAATCTCCAAATTCTCCAAATAAAATCATACACTTCTCCAAGTTTCCTTACAACATTTCACTATCTCTATTTACGCCACATGGATTGACATACTAATCCATGGTTCGCCACGCTATATGTTCTTATTCTATACATACTTCTACAATAGGGCTTCTCCGGACTTCTCACAGGTATGTTCCTTACTTCCTTTACACTACTTGAATTTCATTCAAATAGTATAAAAGGGGGAAATGTAGACACAAAATCACACACATATTACTATTTTACTATACTACCAAGTATGTTATTATATGCATGGATCTTGAGTAAGAAAAGTATTCATTGGTGACACACTTCCTAGTCCATCTGCTTGTTTTGATTGTTTACATTGTCTTTATCTCTCACATATGTCACTTTTGAACTCCAGTTCTAGTCATGTCACATGGATCCCTATCTATTAGTATTCTCACATTTTCATTAGTTTTCCCATGGACAATAGCGCCTAGATGGACACTAACGCCTGGTGCTCATTTCCACCCTGAGCACTCATATCTTTTTGTTCATTGTTCACATTTTTGACATTTGTGGTGGCCTTTTCGGTTTTATTACTCCTATCCCAGAGGTCCTAGTTGGCATGTCGTGTCATTAGTGTCGAAATTCAAACAAGAGATCCCTATATATACACAACATACATACCATTATAAGGGTGGGCAATTCTAAATGGAAAAGTATATCTACATATTATCAAAGGGACTGCATTTTTGGGTTGATTACTCTACATACATTACATAGAAGAGGAAGTGTTGAATTCCATCCCACACATTTTCATTTTATCTAACTTTAGCCTATTATCTTGGTGTCATTGGAACAAGGGCAACCTAGGAGCACTATTACCCACACAAGCACATAGAAATACATAGAGGATGAGATGTAGTATAGTGCTCGGTCATAAGTTAATCCTATGGATGAACACCAAGGTCAGATTACGACTTCACATATTGCATTTTTAATTTCAATTTAATGTATTTGTGAGCTTGTGGAATCTAGGGTTTGTGTTATAGATTACAGGTACCTTGGTGATCCAAGTGCAATATATAGGTGATCAACATTGAAAAAGTGTGAAACCCTAGTGACACAGGAAAAATCAGATTCTAATCATTCGCACAGTCTCCAAGTGCCCATGAGTGGTCTCTGGCACCCTGTGCCCTCATCCCTTCCCAAGCACCCATGTCAGGTTTGTTTGAAACTTCCAGAATTTATGTCAAGTATTTCGACATTTTCCCGATCAATCTATTCATCAGTTGTTCTAGTTTGGATCTATTCGAGATAAGCAAAAATAAGATAAGTGCCCTATCTCTCTCATTTTCTTACATAGTCGCATGACTTTAGAAGGTTTAGCATTTTGTATTTTGTTGTATATCATCATAGTGACTCTAAAATTAGATTTAATATTCATATTTTATTAAATCACATAGCATGGAATTTGCATATCTTTATAGCACCCAAGGACAGTAAAAATATCTACAACCTACTCTTGATGGAACAAAACTTGAGATCTGTATCACCATTGAGAACTTTTTCTTGGATGAAGTGCATATGGATCTCAATATTCTTAGTTCTTTGAAGTTGTACTGGATTTTTTGCAAGAGTAATACAACTTTTGACTTCACATAGAATTAAAGTACTTCCTTTTGACGCCCATATGAATTTGTTCCAAATATCTTTTGAGCCATATGACTTCTTTAGTTTCTTCCATAGCACTTCTATACTCTACTTCAGTAGAAGACATAGATATCGTTGGTTGCTTCTTGCTACTCCAAGTTATTACACCAGAACCCAACTTGAAAACATATCCAAAATTATATTTTCTATTCACAATATCCCTAGTATGTTCGGAATCATAATAACCAAATTCAATTGCATTATCACGAGAATAATAACACAAACCATAGTGCATTGTACCTTTAATATACCTTAAAATCCTTTTTCCATTCTCTAATGGTCCTCATAAGGATCTTGCATGAATCTAGAAACAATTCCAACTACATAGGATATATCAGGCCTAGTGATAGTTAAATAAATCAAACTACCAACCAGTTGTCTATATAAAGTAGGATTAAATTTATCACAAGAAGGTTAGAAATATACCATGTTTGTGATGCAATAATAGATTTGTGATTTTGACAAATAATCATGCCTAAAAATGATTTAATAGTCCTAAATCAGTCATTTCAAAATGTTGTCTTAACTTCTCTTTTACTAAGAATTAGATTCTTATCACTACTAGTAATCAATAGATCATCAACATATAAGACAATAATGATAACATGATTTTTTTCATACTTGACAAATAAATCATTATCAATAAAATAGTTAGAAAAACCAAGCTCATGAAAGAAACTATTTATCTTAGCATACCAAGCTCTAAGAGCCTTTTTAATACCATTTAAGGATTTAAGTTTACTAACATATAATTCTTTTTGTCAGTTATTCAAAACCTTTAGGTTTATGCATATAAATTTCTTCTTTCAAGTCACCATTTAAAAATGCATTGTTAACATCCATTTGGTGAATCTCCCAACCATGTTAAGTAGTTAAAGCTAGAAGAATTCTAACAGTGATCATTTTGGAAACAGGAGTAAAGGTGTCAACATAATCCAAACCAAGTTTTTGAGTAAACCCTCTAGCAACTAATATTGCCTTGAATTTATCAATCTTACCAAAGAAACTCATATTTGATTTTATAAAACCATCTAGAGCCTACAATGTTTCCTTTAGGAGGAAGAGGGACTAATTCTAAAGTTTGATTTTTATTAGAGGGTTGTATTCAACATCCATAACTACAATCCATCTTTCATCTAGGATGGATTCTTCCAAAAATCGAGGTTCAACCTCATAAATAGTTCACAAGGCATGATAAAAATGTTGATTATGGGTCATCTTTCTCAAATCGTAAGGTTGAGAGTTATAGGCACAAAATCACGCACATATTAATATCTTATTATGTCGTTAATATGTTGTTTATATGCATAGATCTTAAGCAAGACAATTATTCACTAGTGACACCATCTCTTATCCATCCATGTCTTTGATTGTTTTTATTGTACTTCTCTTCCACGTCTATCATTTTTGTATCCACTTTTTGTCAGGTCACAGAGATCCATGTCTTTCTGTCCCTTCACATCTATTGTTTTTTATCTCAGGACATCAGCACCCACTCTGGACACTAGCGCCCAGGTATTTGTGTTCATTTTGGGCACTTTTATCCTCTTTGTTATTTTTAAACATTTCGGCATTTTTAGTTGGCCTTTTCTCCTCTTTTGTCTTTATCCCACACTCATTGTCGATTTTTGTTTCACTAGTGGCGAAATTTAAACAAGAGATCCATATATATACACAACATATACACTATTACTACGGATGGAAATTCTAAGGGATGATCACATCTATATATTATCATTACCATCAAAGGGCTACATTTTTGGGTTGCATATACTACATAGGAAGGGGAAGTGTTGAATTCCATACCACACATTTACATTTAATCTATTTATAGCACGCTAGATTAGCGTTATTGCACTGACAATGACAACCGAAAGACACTATTTCACATAGAACTACATGGAGTCACGGAATGTAGTGCAACACTCGCAATAAGTTCACTCTTTGGGTGACCGTCAGAGTCAGTGATTTAACAAAAATAAGCTTTTGTAAAACCCTAAATTTTAGAGTAACTAAATGTAAACTATGATATATAGCTTCTAGATACAATTTGACACAATCAATAAGCTAACAAAATATGAAATGCTAAGTTCAAAAGAGAGAGAAAGGGACTTAGTTGATTTACACTTGATCCCAAGATATTATGAGCTGGTAAAGCTGTTGAACAGGAGGTGACCTATGTCATCAATGCTCAAGATAAAATTTGGGCTGTCGAATAAGGTAAGACTAGGGTGTTTAGACTGGGTCAAGGGCGCTGGATGTTAAAGTCTGCTCTTAGGCGCTCGTGACTATGAAAATGCTCAGAACTTGATTTTTGTTGTGTCACACGAGTTGTCACTACTATTCATTATTTATCACCTATATATCATGCCATAATCACCAAGTGTACATTTAACCTACACAATATGTGTTCACCTACAAAACCACGAAAACCACATCAAGTCCAAAAATAAAGATGCTGATATGGGGAGTGGATTTGACCCCATGATACCCAACAAGAGTGAAATTATGACCGAGCATTGCACTACATCTTAGAATCCATGTAGTTCTTATGAGTGTGTGAAAGAATTGTGCCCTAGGATGCCCTTGTGCAAGATGCACTAGATAGCGGGCTATATTTGCTACAAGATGCAAATGTGTGTATGGAATAGAATGAACTTCCCCTTCCTATGTAGTGTATGTAGAAAATGTAGTCCCTTGTCCCTTGAATGGATGTTAGATGGATGCCTTTAAGTGTTTTAGATGCCTTTGGATGCAAGCTTAGGTGATAGATAGTATGCTTAGAGCTTGGTCCTTTATTTTGATCACATAGCTATGTATTTATATGATTTCCTTGGTTGAATTTTGTAATTGACAACCTGGAAGGTCAAACCATAAGAAAATAAGATGCCCAAAAGATAAAAGAGGCCCAAAAAAGAGCGAGTAAAGTGGAAAGAGGTCAGGGGTGCCTAAAGGGGATGAGGGCACAGGCTTTGGCTTCTGGCTAGGTGTCGGTGTTGAAGTCATAAAATATAAGCAAGTAAAGTTCGACTGGGCTATAGGGTGTGTAAGACCAAATAGAAAATAAGAAAGACAAAAAGAGGCCAAAGATAGTTGTTAATTACTAGTTTTATCACTTAAGAATCATATGAATACTAGTATGCTTTTAGGACCTAGAAATGTACCCAAGTGTGTGATTTTGTGTCTACATTTACCCCCACTTTATGTTGTTGAGTGAATACTTGCCAACATAAAGTATTTAGAAGATGTGTACCATTTGAACCTATAAAGTGTGATGCCGATGGTGTGCAAAGAGACACGTGAAAGCGTGAAGTGATAAAAATGAAGCATGAAAACTAAGAAAGAGGAACCAACCCAAGGGATGAAGTGTATGCACCTTTGATTTGTACTGTTGTTGTGTTTTTGTTTCTTTGATGTACACCTACTTTTTATTTTTTATCAAGGATGGACCTACAAAAGAAGAGTGAAAGAGTAATCAAAGTCATGTATTATGAAAAATCTGTAAAAAAATGTAAAAGTATGTAAATGTGTGTAAAAGTAGTAAAAGGAAAGTGTACACTGATGAACATGAGTGTAAAAGGATAGAAATATGTCTGAATGAGCAATTTTTTTGGGTGATATCATGTCAAGAGTGAGTTTTTGGGTGATCTCATGCCAAGAATGAGTTTTTGGGCGATCTCACACCAAGTATGAGTTTTTGGGTGATCTCATACCACGGCATAAGAGTATTAGGGAGAGAGTTATAGTGTTACTCTCCTTCCATGACTACTTCATGATAAACACCACTATAGATGGTGTGTCCCTATTTTGTTTTGAGTTGTACCGAATTAGTTCTAAATTATTTCGATTGTATTGTTTGTTCTGATTGAAGTAGAGATAAAATGAATTTTGTTCTTTGGAGGATTGTGCTTGTACTATGAAAATTGCTCGTGGACTATTTTAAAACTGTGTTGATTTGAGAAAATAAGTGCATCTACCCCCAGGACACAAGCTCCCATGGGAGGTCAAGAGTGCCCAGGCACTAGTGTCTAAATCTAGGCATTGGTGTCTGTGTTGAACTGAGGACCCAAGTCAGATTTTGGGTTATTTTTGTAATTGTATATTGTGTTATTCTACAGTAATGTGTAGGTATGTACTACAACTCGAGTTGTTACATGGGGTGACTGATTCACCCAATGTATTCCCCCTTGTTTGGGGTGTATGTGATGCTAATAGGAGTATGTGGTCCAAAGGAGAGGAACTGAAATCGATCTCAAGTAGAGACCCTGCGATAGGGGATGTGCATGGTAGAAACCAAGGCACATACAAAGAAAATGGCTAGTAACATGTGTTAGTGTAATCAAAACAAGTATGCATGTAGAATACATATGTGTAATCAAGCAAGTAAGAAGACAAGATAGACCACAAAAAGTGGATTTTAGACATGGGACATCGCTCACAATGTCACAAGATAATCAGGGCCGAAGTGGCCAAAAGCATACAATGTGCATACAAGACAAAGGGTATAGCCCACAAATAATGACATATAATAAAAATAATGTTAAGAAAAGTGTAATGACAACCATGGTGGCAAATAGTTCATGTAAAGTAAATGTTGCACATGAAGCACTTGTTAGCATGTTAGAAAAAAAGAGTATGTCAAAGCATGTATAGATCAATGGAAAGGAGTGTGCTAGTAAGAATAAGTATTAAATAATGAAACAATAGCACATGTGATGTGTAAGAGTAGTAAATGTAGATGCCCCTAGGAGCCTCGGTGGGATTGGTAAGAGGTACAATGCCAAGCATCATTTTTGTGTGTAAATATTGTAGGAAGTATGCATTCACAACTAAAGATCAAGTGAATGTGTATGTGTATATAGAAAATATATTGACATACTAAGTATTTGTCTAGCATGGGAAACAAAGTGTACATGTAAGTAGAAGCAAGCAAGAGTATGTGCAACCAAGATATGCAGTATGATGTGTATGAGTGATATGGAATGGTATACAATGTGAATGTGATAGGATCAGCATGTCCCCAAGCAAATGTGGATGAGTATGAGATGAGGTTCATTTATAAAAGACCCCTCAAAAGTCAAGAATGAACCATAGAACAAGAGCGCATCATCAAGAAATGGTTTGAAAATAGATGCTAGAAATATAGATCATGAAGCATAGAGTGTAAAGTGTAGAAGAGGTGAGGTTCATTTTAGATTCAAACCCTCGGCATTCGAGTATGAACCGTGGAACTAGAGTGCATCACAAGGTTATGATGATACAAGATGTGTAAAATTACTTAGAGATATTTTAGATATGAAGTACGAGCATAATAGGAGAAATGATAGACACCTAATGATGCTAGAAGGGGAAGAGTCGAACGATTCCCCCTAAGTGCATGATGTGTATAAGAATCAAGTAAAATCATCTAGAATATGTTCATTGTCGGGATCATAAATAAGCTTTTGTAAAACCCTAAAATGGCGAGTAGTGAATGTAAAATATGATATATAATTGTTAGATACAATTTGACACAAGCAATAAGCTAATAAAATATGAAACCCTAAGTGTAAGAGAGAGAGAGAAAAGGACTTATATGTTTTACACTGATCTCGAGATGTTCTAAACCAGAAAAGCTGCTAAACAAGGAGGTGACTTGTGTTGTCAATTCTTAGGATAAAATCGAGAACTATCAATTAAGGTCGGACTAGGGCACTCGGGGTGGGTCGGGGCACCTTGGTGTCGAGTCTTCTATTGGGTTCCGTGATGGTGTGAAAATTCTCGAACTTGATTTTTGTTGTATCACATGAGTGTTGCTTCTATTGGTTGTTGATCCCCTATACGTCATGCCTTGATCACCGAGTGTACCTATAACCTGCAAAATAGATGTTCACCTACAAAACACACAAAACCGCATCAAATCTAAAAAATAAAGATGCAATATGGGGATTCAGACTAACCTTGGGGTTACCCAGTAGAGTGAACTTATGACCGAGTGTTATACTATATCTCATACTCCATGTAGTTCTCGTGAGTGTGTGAAAGAAACGTGCCCTGGGATGCTCTTGTGCAAGATGTACTAGATAGTGAGCTAGATTTTCTACAAGATGCAAATGTGTGTATGGAATAGAATGAACTTCCCCTTCCTATGCAATGTATGTAGAAAATGTAGTCCCTTGTCCCTTAAATGGATGCTAGATGGATGCCTTTGAGTGCTTTGGATGCCTTTAGATGTAATCTTAGGTGATAGATAGTATGCTTAGAGCTTGGTCCTTTATTTTGATCACATAGTTATGTATTTATATGATTTCCTTGGTTGAATTTTGTAATTGAAAACTGGAAGGCCGACCCATAAAAAATAAGATGCCCAAAAGATAAAAGAGGCCCAAAAAGAGCGAGTAAAGTGGAAAGAGGTCAGGGGCGCCTAGAGGGGATGAGGGCACTTGGGCGCTAGCGTCCTGGCTAGGTGCCGATGTTCAAAGTCATAAAATATAAGCAAGTAAAGTTCGACTCATTTAGAGGGTGTGTAAGACCAAATAGAAAATAAGAAAAACAAAAAAGAGGCCAAAAATAGTTGTCAATTACAAGTTTTCTCACTTAGGAATCATATGAATACTAGTATGCTTTTAAGACCTAGAAATGTACCCAAGTGCGTGATTTTGTGTCTATAGTCATTTCGACTTCACATTTTACATATTTGATGTGCTTGTGAGATTTTGTAGGTAGATAGGGTTTGTTTTGTAGATTACATGTTTGATCAAAACCCTAATAGTGAAGATAACGTGACAAAGCAGAGATTAAAGTAATGATCTTGGACCTAGAAAGGAAGCATATCCGAGCATTCGCATGGTCACCAAAGTGCCCAAAGTTAGACACCAACGTCTAGGCACCTTTTCCCTCATGTGGGTGCCCCTATCCGATCGCACAAAGTTCCATATCTCTTAAGTGAGCTCATGTGACATCATTCCCTACCGGATCAAGTACACGCATAGTCAGGGACATCTATAGATCACACAAAAAGCGGCTAAGTCACCTATCTCATATATTTTCTTATAGTATTGTATTTTTGAGCACTTAGCATTTGTATTTAATGTATTTTACCATATTGTACATTTTTAGTTACTCTCAAATCAGATTTAAATTTTTATTAAATCATTTGGTGAACCCGCTCTTATTCAAACTCCTTGCCCTAGGATCCCAAAACCCTCATGGCTAAAAATAGGTTCCCATATCCCAAGCACGATATGACCTATACACATATGCAACCATTATTTTACAATGTCGTTGTAGAAGCTGAATTTTGTGACCTCATGTGCAATCCCCAATATGATCCCATAATCCTTCAACAACTCATTGACTTCCAAAAACCCTTTCATGTTGGTTACAAAACCCTAATTTTTGTATAGTTTCCCCTTACCAAAATTTTGCATCATGTTCTCACTCATCTACTATAGTCACCAATGTTGCTTCAACCTCTCCTCCTCTTATAGCAAATGATAACATTAATATAGATTGTTTACATGATGAGGTTCTTGCTTGTGAAAACATAGATGTTAATAATTCTACTTTTAATGATGACAATGTAAATGTGCATAATGATGTTCCTATTAGTAGTCAAGATGAATGTAAATATCTATCTCCTACTATTCCTACTTTTGAAATTGTTTCCAATGATTGCAATGATAAATCTAATGTTAGTACTCCTACAAGTTCTTTATATGTTGATGATACTCTTGATGAAATCCTTGCTTGCGAAAATATGAATGATAGTGATTGTGATTATGCTTCTGATCATGAACATGCAAGTGATGATGTTGTTACTACTCCTCTTTATTCTACTTCTAAAGTTATTTCCAATGTTTCCCATGATGATTCCACTTCTACCCCTAATGCACCTCTTATTGTGTCTCATGAGCCTACACCTAGCATCCCCATAGAGCTTTCATGTTCCTCTCCTCCTCTCATACCTCCTTCCCCTCCTTCCAAATTCAATCCTCCTTCTCAATTTCCCATGATCACTCATAATGGCAAGATAACCCTAAATATGCCTCTCACTTCACCAACCATTCTTTGAAATGATATCCTCTCCATTGTGCATGTTGTTGGTAATTTGCAATCTCAAATTGATACCCTCGCCCTCTAAAGTAAATCCTATTATGCTTCCATTGAAAATAATTCCCTTCATGGAAACCCCATTCCTAAAAATATTCACAATTTCGCTTTCCCCAAGGACTTCATCATGCCTACTTTCTCTTGTTTTGATGGCACCGACAATCCTTATTTACATCTAAAGCATTATTGTTTAGCCATGGCTTCTTATTCTAATGATTACTTGTTACTCAAAGCCTTTCGTCATAGCCTTATTGATCATGCTCTCCAATGGTATACTCATTTTCCTTATGGATCCATTAGTACTTATTATGATATGGAGGATGTTTTTCTTAGATGATTTATTTCTAACAATGGTCCTAAAGTTACATATGAACGCTTGCCTTCTTTACATCAAGGAAATAATGAACCAATTTTAGATTACATTTTACGCTTCAATTCTTGCATGCATCAATTATTATTTCAGCCTATTTATTTAGAAATGCAGTATATTTTTTCGTGGCTTAATTCCTCCCTTAAAAGCAAAGTTATTATATGATACATGTGAATCATTTACTCTTTTGTGCTATAAAGTTATTGATCTATAAAAATACCTCATTGCGGATAATGTCTTAACACCTTCTTCTACTTCTTTTATTCCTCTCATGCCTACTAAGTCTTCTCCTCCCCCATCTATTAACCCTCCTACATGATCCCCATATCTACCTTTGCACAAGCATCTTCCTTCCCCTCCACCGCATCGACATTCACCTAAGTCTTCTTCATCTCCCACTCGTGAACCATTGCACTTCTCACATAATGTTAAACCACATGATGTCTTACAAACCTTACTTGATAAGTGGCTCATTTTCCTACCTTATAACCAATATCATCCACACCTCCACTTGCACCGCCACCATGACCACTCTTTTCGAAATTTCCACCGCATCAATGGCCACTATGATAATGATTGTATGCTCTCCATGATCACCTACATCAATTAGAAGATAAAGCTTCTATTGTTTTTCTCTTTCTCTCGTGAGCGCTCTCTCTCCTACTCCACATAAGCGAGTTTCACCACTTTGTTCACTTGTCTCCTTCACCTCCTCCTAAGGTTATCATTCGCCCACCTCCTAAGGTAATTATTCATCCATGTCCTCCTGCTAATCCACCTATAGTTACATCCTATCATCCCTCACACATTTTTACCGCATCCCATTGGCTTCCTAAGCCTCTTTCTTCCACACTTCCTATCACCACACCTCTTATTATTGGCACCATTCCCTTTGACATCCAATTTGGAACTTATCCTCACACAATTGTTGCTTCACATGCTCCCTCCATGCCTCGCATGCCTCTTCATCTCTGGTAGATGACATCCATTTTCCATCTCATTACCCGATGATGCACTCTCATGCTACAATTCACACTTAAGCTGTTAAGGGTATACTAAATCAATATATTTTCAGCTCTATGCTTCATGACATATATTTTCTAGCTACTCATCACACGTGATAGACCCGTTTCCTGATGATGCACTCTCATTCTATGGTTCATTCTTGATTCTTTGAGGGGGCATTTATAAATGAACCTCATTCTCATACTAGGGGGAATCACTCTTCTTTCCCCCCTTCATTCTCATCACACACAATTTTGACCATTATTTACATCTCATAATTATTCATTTATCAACACATCATTATTGCTACTTTTATTTATCTACCACATTACATCACATACATACATTTCTAATTATTACATGTTATACCATACATTCCTATTCACACGCATTCTTTATCTATTTTATTACTTGGTTATTCTTTTCACACCATATCACGGTTCAAGCATCAACAATATATATCAAATCAATAATAGAATCTATCGAACTAAATAAACACTACCAAGAACATATCATCATCATCACATAGTATGTAATTCACATTAACACAAGTGTGTGTGTGTGTATCCTTCAAATTGTAAGTTTTAAAATGTAATCGTTGGGGGATGCCCCCATGCATCAATACATCATATATAATACATCATCTCTCATCCTCCATGTCCTTTATATAAAATTATGGGAACTCTAGAACTAGAGGCTTCACCACTCACTCTACGCCATTGATCTTGGCCCCTATACCTCTCTAGTTGATTACTCAACACATCAAGCTCCATCAATCTACTCCACATATCGACCTTATAGCTCCACATCGCATGTAAATATATTTTGAGCTAGGCCTCCTCCTATGGTCTCTCTCACTCACTCGGCCTCTTCCCGAGACTCATCATGCTCGCTCAATAAAACCGTGCACGTCATTGTTGCTATAGCCACTAGCTCAAAAAATGTACATATTTATGCTCTGTAATAGCATCAACTTTCTCTAGCATACCTCCTCCCACGAGCACATCTAAGGGCACATTTTGAGTCAACATGCGTATAGAGGTGTCCACAATCAATGACCAATAAGAATCACTTGCAATCCCACAAAAACATTAGTTATTACACATCTTTGCATCAATCAAGCAACAATAAACAAATAACACACAACACTAAACAATAATTACATTTTTCTCATGTCATTGCTACATTGTCTACATCAAGGGCGGGTGTCGACCCTTCACTCTCTATATATCAGTCCACCATTTGCATCCACCGCTCTTACCGGAAATAGTAACACCAACCGTTGTATCTCCCACCACTTGTTATACACCTATGTGCACTCTGCATCATCCACTTGTATAGGCTCTATTACCGCAGCTTACCTCATCCGGACTTGGATACACTAGTTGTGTTTCTGTCGGTCCTAGCCTCACCCTTGGTCATCTCATCACCCTAGAAGATCGACACCATATATATGGATGCGGGGCACATCTGGGCCATGCTAAATTTCCTAGACACTCTCTCACCCTAAAACAACTCAGTCACCCATTGGAAATTATCCTCTAACAAACTAGTGCATCGTATGCACTAGAACTCGCACCATCCTCTACCCATATGCCATAGTCTCTACACAGTCTCCATATAATGGCCTCTGGGCCCATCTGATCTATCATCGACCTATATGTGGTCATACTCATCCTCGTACTAAGGGTTCCCACCCACCTCACTGCGAATATCCGATTCAAGCCCAATCGAACCATGGCCCATTGAGTGGCCTCAATATAGCAATATACTCATATGCCCACACATGTAACAAAGTAGTGGCTCCTATCCCACCACCATGATCCTCCTGTGTAAATCTATACAATTCCCTATATAAATGGGCCAATACACACCATTCCTAGGCATATCTAGTACCATGCTCCTCGATGATACGACAAATATCATGCATCTGTACAAAATCCTAACTCCACCACCCTCCATGGCCACCAAAGAATTGTGAAAACTACTGATAAATTTCTAAATCATAGAACCCCAGATTTCAAAATAGTGTCCAAACTAATATGTGTCTTGGCTTGTACTTATGTCCCTATTAAATATCGACGTGCCTCCCTCATCTAGCTACGGACATCTAATATGGCCATAATATGCACTCTCTCTCCTACTATAAACAACCACAATATCCTATATACATCCTCTAGTGTCACCGTCATCTCACATGTAAATCAACCAAAATGTACAAGTATATGTGCACCATCGCTCACAAAAATAGTCAACATAGGCATATTATGGGGTATCTCCCCAATCTAGCAATGTTCTGCCAAGCCACAGTACCCAATATATCCCACCCGGCATATAAAAACCCAAAGTAAGTAATGTAATCAAGTGATGACCCACATGAAACTCTTTGGAGTGTATGTCCCTCTGCACAACACCAAAAGCAATGAAATTCTTATATTAGTACACCATACATACTACAAAATCACTCATCATAGCATAAAATTAATCAGAATACAAGTATTTCACAAAACAATGCCAAAACCTTACTCTAGGATGCTAACACCTAGGAACAGATCACCGACATTCATAAGCGAGTCCCTGGGCTGGCTAGGAACTATGCGCTAGTGTCCGCATGAGGACATAAACGCCCTATTCACTTTCGTCTGGTCGAATTCCCAAAACTAAAGAAACACAAATTTTACTAAAACTACTAAAAACAAACATATTTAACACAACTTTTAGAAAATAATTGCACTTACCAACTCCTTGGTCATATACGAAGCCATGACAACCGCCACTCTCTCAAATATCGTCAAACTTGCTTCTCTAATGTGTGGTGTTCTTGTAGATTATAGCTCAAATCTCAAATACTCTTGGTACAAATGAAATTACTATTCACCTTTCTATTATTACTATATATAGTAATTCCAATTTACCATATATTATAGTTATGGTTTGTAACCATTTTTACAACTAATACACATTACACAGTTTCGCTCATATCTTGAAGCCTCATAACTTTGTTTGTTTCATCATTTACGCCATACGGATCATAATCTCCTCTAGCACCATACCATACAAATTTCAACATAGCATATTCAAATCTGGCACATGTACTAATCAATACATATGAATACTTTATCATATTACTATCTATTATTTATTATATCTCATTTACTATTACACATTTTTACCACCTTACTTTCGGCTCATTACTCATTTCTCCGCCCTTCACCCTTTCACCAAAAGGGGGCATACAATCATGATCATCTTGTAATCCATTTCAGGGTATAATACAATCAATCGACATACCTAACACATTACTATCACACTTTTCTTTGATCTCATTCAAACAAAGGTACAATTATTCTATACGATAGTCAATACTTTCTACTATTTTGAATTTTATTCCCCAAATGACCTAATCTAGGGGAAAAGTAAAAAACTCTCCATGAGTAATCTTCTATGTACATATTATTTCAAGCAATCTTCTTTCATTCAAAATCAAATCAATCAATCATTACAATAAGCACATTTACTATATCTCCTAGATGACCTAACTTAGGAAGCTGCATTACATTATTATCGCTTCTAGATGACCTAACTTGGAATACATCCAAAGACTATTCAAATCGGAACACAATTCATTGTAGGAGTGGGGGAAATGAGATGTCATTTCCTTTCTATAATGCTCTTATATGGGTTCTGCAATTAGAACTAATCGGAACTAAATTTGGTCTTTATCTGTCTGCACTTGATTGGACCTTTTGGGGATGTAGTCATGGATGGAGATTAAAACTAGAAATCTCTCCCCAACACTCTTCCTCTTATAGTAGGACACCCAAATCCTCCCATTTTTAAACAAATCGGGTTAGGAATTGATCACTCCCTACCTCTTCTATCGCCTTGGACAAAAATTCAAAATCTCCAAATTCCCCAAATCATTTCAACTATTTCTCCAAGTACTCCTTATGATGGTTTTCTATCTCCATGAAGGCTAGATGGGTCAAATTTTTGATCCATGGTTAGCCACACTATAGGTTTCTACATTCTACATGCACTTCGCAACATGGCTTCTCCGGAATCTATGCAGGTATGTTCCTTACTTCCTTTACACTACTCAAATTTAATTCAAATAGCGTAAAGGGGGAAATGAAGACACAAAATCATGCACATATTACTATCTTACTATGTTGTCAGTATGTTGTTTATATGAATAGATCTTAAGTAAGAAAATTATTCGCTAGTGACACCATCTCTTATCCATCTATGTCTTTGATTGATTTTTATTGTACTTTTCTACCACATCTGTCATTTTTGTATCCACTTCTAGTTAGGTCATAGGGATCCATGTATATCAGTCACTTAACATCTATTGTTATTTATCTCAAGATACCAGTGCCCACTCTGGATACTAGCGCCTAGGCACTTCTATCCATTCCTGGGTGTTTTTGTCCTCTTTGTTACGTTATCACCAAATTACGGCACCCTCTTATTTGCCATAAACTTATGAATGAGCAATCGGTGTAAGCTGGATAACATGGGATTATCTCAAGGTGTGAGACCTCTGCGAATGAGACAAACCTTGAGATAAGGTTGGTTCCTCTACCTATTTTAATGTTAAATCTACTCCTAGGAAGGGAAATGCAACTATTTTAATACTCGACCTAGATTTCCGAGGGACCAAGGAAGAGAGAGATGAATAATATGAAAATCCTAAACAAAGGGAGGCGATAACACCAATAAAAGTGGTTGGAGATATCCTCAATGAGTGAAAATGGAATAAAATGAGGTAGACGAGGGGGACAAAAGTCCCTGATTCAAAGAACACGTTCAAACCTCCAATTTCATGGAGCACAACGAATTTAAATTTTGAAAAAGAATATAACATGCATAATATACCTAAAAATGCAATGAAAGTTAAAGGAGGCGACACAACTCAAGCTAGGGCAAGAAAAGCCACAAAACACCAATTTTATTGCTTAAAATGATGCACAATCCATTATAATATAGGCACAAGGAAAAAATCCTTTACAAAATGCATAAATTTGAGGCATGTGGCTCACAAGAGTGCTGGAAATATTTTGACATAGTTCCTTTACATTCCAAAATCTCTCCCCTATAAATGAGGGGAAAATACATATATATAGAGAAGGGGAAGCTACCAACTGACAACCTTCATTAATTTCCTGTAAGGAGGTATGGGCAACCATACCTATAGACACCTTTAATTTAGCTCTAGCAATTTGAATACTTAAATTGCGCTAACTATACCCTTTTATGTAAATTAACGATATATCGTCAATATCACACATTTTCTCTTCTATCGTTGTTAATTAATTACATTACTTTAGTTAATTAACTCTTTTATCCAACAAACGACGCCGATTAACGACCTTCCATTGATCAAATCCCCCTTCTACCTAGATTAATTAACTATTTCTTGATTAATTAAGCTTCCCTTTCTACTAGATCAATAAATCGTCATTTATTTGATTAAACCCCTTTTATCCCACAAATCATGTTAATTTTCTTCTAAAAAGTTTCTATAAGCTTGCATACCTATTAATTAATCACTTTGATTAATCAATAAACCCCCTCAACTCCCATGAGTCACTAGAGGACAAATTAAACTCTCCTAAAGTAAACTCAACCACTCATAAACCATGTTTATCCATAACTAACCTAGCTTTGTTATTATCCCACATACAATAGGATGTAAAGCTCCTTCAATCTAGAGGGTTATATAAAAACCATCCTCCTACCTTTCTACTTACACCTTTACATGCTTATAACCTAAACTATAAGCATTTCATCTTGGAGCATTCTTCCATTAGAGGAGCTAGGTATCTTCATCTGCATTCATCCATCCAAGTTCTTGAGCCATATGGAGAAGATAAAAAAGGTCTTGTAGCCAAATCTTGATTGAGATCCATTCTCAAACCCTTGGAATCAAACAAACTATCACATTTTGATAACTAAGGATCTACATAGGTCCATCTCTTGTTCAGATTTCAAAAGATTAGAAGATAAATGTTTAGCATGTTAGTTTAAGTTTCATTCAAAGTTTTAATTCACAATGTTCATATATACTCTTGTTTAGCTATTAACATGACGATCTTTGTGTAGTTAGTTCATGTTTTGAAACTATTAAGGTGTTAGTTTCAATTCCCTTTGCATAGCTAACTAATACATTGATACATTTGGCATGCCGGTGGGACGGATCCATAGTCCCTTTGATCTTAATGAATTTTGCTAGTTTTCTCATGTTTTTAACCCATATCATGCAAATATGAAATAAATTGAGATTCTTAGTTTATTTCATCATCTTTATATGCATTAGATCTCATTTATGTGATTTATTATGATGGGTTACTCTTTGATTTGAGCTAATTTGAGCAAAAATTGAGCTTTTGAAGTTTCCTACGTCATTTCCCATGTTCTTTGACATCATCTCTAGGTACAGGCATACACAAAAAAATTTGTAAGGGGTGCGTACATGTCAAAACTTGAGCATACACATCAAAATGCTAGCGTACACAATATAAGTTGATCGTATACATTCTGTTGTTAATTATACCCTATCATCTTTTTGGTCAGGCTAGCATATGCATTTAAAGTCCCATGTATACATCATTTTGCCAACGTACATGATATTTTATCCTCTGTGTTTTTGGCTTTGGTCTACTTTAGCATATGTGTCTAAATCGACGTATAGGTGTTCATACTTGAGCGTACACATCTGATAGTCATGTTGCTTTGACCCTATTGACTCTGCAAGCGTATGCGTCAAAAGTTAGGTGTACACAATTCTCTGGATGCGTACTTATTTAGCCCACTGTCTATTTTCATAGAGGCGCGTACACATCCTAAAATGCATGTACACACCCAAAGTTGAGCATAGGCATCACAGTACGGAGTTGAGATTTACTTTAAAATTTGTAAAACATGTTTTTTGGATGTACTAACTCCTTGCAGGTTTAAATTGAAGATTAACTTCTGTTTTGCAGGGAATATTTGCATGCTTTTTGATAACTTGGTTTGTTTAAGGGTTAATGAATGTTACATGCTTAGTTAGGAGATTAGAGTCATGTATGCTCTTCCCTCGCACCTTTTAGGTGATCTTGGGAATCAAAAATGATTTCTATATCTTTTATTGCTTTGAAAAACACTTGTTGCTAAAGGAAAGAATGTCAAATTTGGTTAAAATGAATGAATTTTGCATTTAAATTGAGTATTTTCCATTATTAATTGCATAGTTGGATTTTACGTCATGTATGCTCTTCTCTTGCGTCTTAGGACGATCTTGAGAATTAGAAATGATGTTTTATCCTCTTTTTGTTGGTGGAAAACTACTAAATCTGTCGTGTAAGACCTAAACGCTTGTCAAAGAAAGGTGGTTCAAAACATAAAACTACTAATACAATGCAGGTTTTCAAAAGGTGTACAAGCAAACCACATTAAGTATAAAAGATTAAAAAACACCACAATCAAAAGACTGTATTTACAGGTTCGGATAAGGGTACGCCTTTGTCCGCTTAACTAGGACATAACCCCTTTGGCATAAGCCTTAAGCTACAACAATGGGGGTGGTCCTAGGAACCCCAAAGTAGTCCACACAAGAGGGAACCTTGTGGATGAAACAGAAGCACTCCGCACATAGTATACACGTGAGATTTAATGTCAAAGTTATCTATATCACGACCCCAGTGAGAACACATGATGAATGCATTTATTGCTCACTATGTTTGAAGGGGGTAAAGTAAATCCAAGATAATCCTTGGGAAACCTTGGCAAACCGAGCTCACATTAGATAACTTGTGACACCTAGTTGAGTGAACCACCTAGGAAGCTATCTTATCCAGGAGCCAACTTTGACCATATCAAATCAATTTGAGTTGAGAGCCATCGCAAAGGGAGAACTTTCTCAGAATCAAAACCTTGTTTTTCAAACAAGGGGAGACTCCATTAAAGTTCAAACGACATGTCATTCATCACGAAGATTGTGAAGCATTAATTTTGCTTAGTTTTTCACTCTGCCAAAGTGAGGCCAAACTCTCTTCAACCCCAATTGATCTACTTCCTTCACTTTCTTTTGACACTTTGTTGATCAATAGAAGAGTGACTACCCATGTGTTGCTAATTGATTGTATTCACCACTTTTGTTTTTTTACGCTCATCCATGTTTGCAGATGAGTTGTTAAACATCTAAAGTATGTGGGCATGTTTTCATATCATTGGTAGCCTTTTTGATCTTGATATCCAAGTCAAGATCATCATTGTAGTTAGGCTTGTTTCTTCACTAGACTCTCCTTTGAATTATTACATTGTTTGTATCGTATCACCACAATTTTTATACTTACATCTTGTTTCTTGAAAACTTGGCCTAAGTGTCTAGATTGTAATGTTACGCTATGCACACCCTAACAATTCCTTGGTATACTCTAGCATTAGTTTGCTTTCAAACATTACCTCGATTTGAAAGGTGTTGTTGTTACCTTTGTGTGCATCATATCAATATTATTTTGATATTAATACCTTACTTTTCCATAAAGTTTGGTTAACATATCTTAGTGGTATTGTTGCGTTGTTCATACTTGTAACTTCCACTTTTTGGGATATAGGTCTTGATTGGATTCAAGCTCACTTTTAGTATACTTTGTTTGGGGATCATATCAACCTCTTGTTATTACTTATGCCTTGTTCATTTCTTTGAACTTGACATAAGTGGTGACATTTCGTTGATCATCTTAAACATCAACTACCATTTGAAAACAAACATAGGAAGTACCTCATTTGATTGATTGGTTTTGAACAAACATTGTGTGATTGTGTCTTGTTTGTCATTTTTGACTTATTCATTTAGGACAATCACTTTGAACTATTGACATTCTTTGACATTCATATATTTTCACTTAGGTTTGACCAATACCTTTTGAACAAATTCAAAACACCTTAGTGAAATTCTTATTCATCATGGCCCCCAAAACAAGACTGGGAGCTAAAGATAAGCAATCGAAAAAAAAGCATGGGAAACATCAAACAAACAAGGGTCAAATCCCTTTATTGGTCATGATTTAAGGCCTATATTTTCTACGGAAGAAATGGTAGATCATAGTGGTGATGAGATAGGGTCACCACACGTGCGTTTGATTTTGACCCCACCCTATTAGATGAGTTCCTTTTCATAAAAAAAGATAGGGTACTTGTGAGAGTGGTGGAATTAGGTGCTAGAATGCCAACAGAACATGAAGCTATTCCACCCACAAACGAGGCTAATGAGGAGGAACCACTTCTCATCAATATGGACGACATCTTAGCACATGGACATGCTTCCACATCAAACGTAGGAAATGACAACACGGGGGGTTATAAAATGCCACTTATCAAGGTACCACGTAGAGTAAGAATAGAACATGAAAATATGGAACAACCCCCATTCAATGAAGATGAAGAAGAACATCATGAGGAAGAAGTCACTATACCACAACAAATTCAGAACCTTAGTCGACAACTAGCTTTACTAACATCTCATGTACAAAAGGAAACAAACAAAAATGTACATCAGGAGAAACCTAAGGTCAAAAATAGTGAACTTCACATAGAAAACCAAGAAGGCAAAACATTGAAAAATAGTCACGTGTATATATGTTGCCTTCCCCATGAAAGACCAACTTCTTTCACAAGAACTAAAATCTATGAAAGCAACGCTCACAAGCCTTCAAGAAAGCAATGGGGGACATAACAAAAGGTATCAATATGAAGAGTTATGCCCTCATCCATTTGATAAGACTATGTTGCTTCAACCCTTTCCTAAGAAATTTGATATGCCAAAATTTGATAAGTATAGAGGGAAAGGTGATCCATGGGATCATGTGAAATATTTTTACATGGCATGCCAAGAAGTGGCATACAGTGAAAATTACCTCATACGAATCTTTCCAAAAAGTCTAGGAGGACAAGCCTTAGAATGGTTTACTCGCTTACCTCGTGGGTCTATCTTCACATGGCCCAAACTAACAGAGATATTTGTGTGACATTTCTCATACAATATGGAAAGTGACATAACCATGGCTAACCTATGTAACACTAGACAACATCCAAATGAAACCTTCACAAGTTTCCTACAAAGATGGTGGGGCTAGCTAGTTGCTTCCCTTGCTCATTTCTGAAAAACAACTTGTTAGCATCTTTGTACCAAATCTAAATCTAGACATTGCCTTTCATTTACAAATGCATTGTGTTTGGAGTTTGAAGAGGTCATCAAGAAGGGCATACAAATAGAAAAGGCCCTCATTGCAAAAGGGACAATCAAATCATCTTCCAAAGATAATCAACCTACCAAACCTACAGACAAGCCAAAGATCATTAACAAAAACAAGAATGTGGTAGGAGATGGAATCATGATTCCAAACGTATACAAGCAGTCCAAGTTGGTCAACCTTTTAAACTAACCAAAGGACCGATCCAACCACGGTCAAACGCAGAACGTTCACTCCTCTTACGGACTCTTTGTCTACAATCTTGAAACAATTAGATGCAGTCCACATGGTGACATATCCTACAACGCAACCCTTTGATGAAAATGCTCCTAAACCTTCATGGTACAAAGAGCATGAATATTGTGACTTTCATCGTGTCAAGGGACATAAGACAAATAAATGCCTAAGACTTCGCCACTATATCCAAGATCTTATCGATAGTGGGGAAATAGAAGTAGATTCACCAAAATCAAATCAAATACCCAATCAAAATATGGGAATATTCAAAGAACCATTCCTGAAGCATGGTAAACCAAGTGAGAAAAATCCGGATCAAGGAGAGTCATCCCAAAGCTACAAAGCTACAAACTATATGTATACCAAAAGTGATAACAATCATTATGACTCACTCATTAGATGTGTTCGCTCTTCTAATGAGCATGTGAATACCATTAGGATCAAGGGAAAATATTGTGTTGCGGTAACAAGACATGCTCATCTCACAGTCTCAGAACCTCCTCTGTCTACCCCTCAAGATGGTCAGTACAATATCCTAGAGCAAACTTGAGAAGACATTTGTTAAGATTTCAATCTTAGATCTTCTCAAGATATCAAACGTACATAAAGACATCCTATACAAAACCCTCTAGGGGTCAAGAGTGTCAATGGAAGTAGATCCTTCACACCTACAAGTTGTGGTGGCAAACATTGCACCTAGTGAACACATTTCTTTTAACCACAAGGAAATCCCTAACGAAGATCATACACATAACCTTCCTCTTTATATAGAAGTATTTATTACTCGTTGAAAGATAAAGAGGGTACTTGTGGAAAACAGGTTAGGATTGAACATATGCACATTGAAACTAATCAAATAGTTGGGACACACGAAGGAAGATCTAGAGTCCCACATTATCACCATAACCACATACGACAATGCAAAGCGGGAGTCAGCTGGAATAATAACACTACCAATGGAAGTAGGACCTACACCGCCACAACACACAATTTCATGTTTTAGATTTGAAACTTCCATATAATATATTCTTGGACGCTCATGGATCCATGCCATACGAGGCCATACCATCAATGTTTCATCACTGTATTAAGTTAAAACATAAGGGACACACTATTACCATTTAAGGTGATCCATAACCCTTCGTTCACTATAGAGCTCTCAACAACTTTGCACGTAGGGGTACATATACATGTCCCTCTATTGATATTGTTGTTCCCCTTGATCGAAGCTCTTGAATCATGGGTAGATTCGGACTCCCTAAGTTCTTATTCTTGCATGAGGCTTCTACATCTACTTCTCCCTTTGATTCATGGGAGATGAAAATTCTTGAGTATGGTTGTGGAGAATACAATGTTCAACAGGATCTTCTGGTTTTAGATCTATCTTTGTCACCAAAAATAAGAGGCAAACCCAACTACCGCTTTACATGGCCTAGAGATTAATGGACTATTGGGACATACTTACCTGGTGGACTACTTGTAGAAGAGAAATGGTTGGACCCGCCTACAACTTGGGTCCTCGAAGACACTAAGCCTACCTCTTATGAAATTCCAGTACACAAAATCTAGCAAGATGATATATTCCACGGGCTCAAAGGACTTGGATGTGGAAAATTTGAGCAAGGAGCAAGGAACCAATCTTGCTTCCACCTTTCAAAATGTAACACTATGGTATTGGCATTCGGACCTATGGGTCGCACCCATGGATCAAGATGCTACCTCCTCTAAACACAAGGATAGCTCTGTTTATTCGGATAGCGACATAGATTCCCATTCTAGCCAATACGAGGATCTTACTTCCATGAACCTTTTCATGGATACCGTTGTCCTTACCATAACCCCCACCAATCCTAAAATTGACCTTATATACCCTACCCTTGTCGATTGGGACCAACAACGTCATGTGCCATTAGACCTCTTTGAGAATGATGAGGCTATTGTAGAATTTATGGGCATACATGATACCATTCCTATTGGAGATCATAAGAAAGGTTTCTTCATTGACCTAGATACCTATGCATACTTGGTGAGGAAGCAGAGCTTCGTGGTCAGTAAAATTTAAGAAAAATGAGGTCAAAAGTTCAAAATAAAAGCCTCTGCAAAAACATAAGTCCAAGTCACACATGCCTAAAACCTCTTTGAGGCTTTGGTGACCAACAAATAAAAAATCAATGGACAAAATAAGTGACCACGCTAAATGTAAGAATATCGTAGAGATGCCCTTAGAGGAAGATCTCAACCTTCCTCCTAATCCTATGCGTATGGAGGATATGTCAAAAATATTGGTAGAAGAAACTATTGATGTAAATATCAAAACAAAAGAACAACCAAATATAGTCAAGTTGGGAGCTTTTCTTTCAGCACAAGAGAAAAAGACGTTCACTCTGTTTCTTAGAGAATTTGTGGATATATTCGAGTAGTCTTATAAAGACATGTCGGGCTTAGATCCAACTTTGGTGGTGCACAACTTAGTTGTGCATGCAGACGCAAATCCTATTAAATAAAAGCTAAGGAAAATGCATCCACGGGTGGCCCTTTTGGTTAAAGAGGAGTTAGAGAGACTATTAGCAGCAGGGTTCATCAAACCCATTGACTACTCTAAGTGGACATCAAACATAGTTCTAGTACAAAAGAATCCTGTTGGAATCAAAATTTACACTAGAATTTTGAGACATCAACAAGGCATGTCCAAAAGATGATTTTCCCTTGCCTAACATCGACATGATTGTTGATTTGACTACATGGCTATGAAATGCTATCTCTTATGGATGGATTTTTCGGTTACAACCAAATCAAGATAGCAGAGGAAGATCAACATAAGACAACCTTTACAACCCCTTGGGGAACATTCTATTATCAAGTAATGCCCTTCGGCCTCAAAAATGTTGGCACAACTTATCAAAGGGCAATGACGTAATATTCCATGATATGCTTCATGACATCATGGAGGACTATGTGGACGATATCTTAGTGAAATCAAAGACAAGAGAAGACCATCATAAAGTATTGAGGTGTATCTTTAAACGTCTCTGAGAATATAAGGTTAGACTAAATCCAAAGAAGTGTGTCTTCGAGGTATTGTCAGGAAATCTATTAGGCTTTATTGTATCAAGAAGAGGGATTGAGGTAGATCTAACCAAAGTAAATGTTATTACTGAAATTCCTCCTCCCAAGAACATTAAATAGTTGCACCGTCTGCAGAAAGGAAAATATAAGCCATCATCACTTTATCTTGCAACTTGCCGAAAAATGTCATTCCTTCACCCATCTGCTTAAGAAAGATGTTGACTTTGTTTGGGGACCAAAGCAACAACAAGCCTTTGCCTTGCTCAAACAATACTTGGAAAATCTGTCAGTCCTCATGCCTCCAACCCCAGGTGAACCACTTTTTCTATACATATCTACAACCCAATTTGTTATTGGTGTTTTACTTGCTCAACATTCGACCTAAGCCAAAAGGAAAAAGTAGTGTACTATCTCAGTCGTACCCTAATTTCATATGAGCTCAACTATCCCCAAATCAAAAAAGCTTGTTTGGTTATAGTTTTTACCTTCCAAAAACTTCACCATTACCTATTGAATAACAAAACCAAGCTTATATCCAAGGTTGACCCACTCAAATACCTATTGTCAAAACCTACCCTTACTAGTAGGATGGCTAATTGGATCATCCTACTCAGTGAATTTGACATAGAGTATGTACCCCAAAATTTATTCAAAGGGCAAGTGCTCACAGACCAATTGACAGAAGCACCCTTACTTGAAACAAATCCTGTGAGTTTGGATCTACCCGACACATCATTGATGTATATTAAAGAATTTGTTATGTGGCAAGTACATTTTGATGGATCGTTTACTTTCCATGGTTCGGGGCAAGTGTAGTGATAATTACTCCCTCAGGAAACCCCATACCGCAAACTTTTCATCTTGGCTTTCCTTGCACAAATAACATTACAGAATATGAGGCACTCATCTCTAGATTGAAGCTGGATATAAAGTGGAATATCCACCACCTTAAGGTCATTGTGACTTAGAATTGATTATCAAGCAAGTCAACGATGAGTACAAGGTCAAGGATGAAAAACTCATCCCATATAGAAATGTGGTGGAAACTTTGAAAGAATATTTTTTGTGCATCACCTTTGAACAAATTCTAATGGCAGAAAATCAATCTGTAGACGCTTGATAACAACATTGGGTTCTATGCTATGGATTCTACCATAAAATAATGATAGGCCATTTTTTGTTGAAAATCTACATCAGCCTACATACGACATGCCAGATTATTTCCTAGCATGTGAAGTTGTTGGTCCCCACTCCCCATGGTATGCCCATATTTTTAACTACCTCTAAAGTAGTACCTTTCCTCATGACATTACCCATTCCAAAAACAAATCCTTATCCACCAAATAGCCCATTACACCCTCCTAAGAGGCACGCTCTATCATCGTGGCTATGATGGGAATCTATTGCATTGTTTAGATGTAACAGAGTCAGTATAAATGATCAAGGAGGTACACGAAGGAGTGTGTGGAGCCCATATAAACAAAATGGTATTAGCCAAGAAGTTGTTAAGAGTAGGCTATTACTGGCCTACTATGGAAACAAATTATTGCAACTATGTAAGGAAGTGTGTCTTATGTCGAAGTATGGGAATTTCATTCATGCACCATCATGCCTTTACAACCAATCACAACACCATGGCCATTCTCTAAATGGGGATTAGACTTAATAGGGAAGCTCACCCCTACCTCATTTGATGGTCATACCCACATCATCATGGCCACAGAATACTTCACTAAGTGGGTGGAGGTCATTCCATTGACATATGTTACAGGTGCTCAAATATCAAAGTTCATCATGAATCACCTTATTTGTCGTCCAGTATGGCATTCTTGTTGCCATTGTTACTGATAACAGCAAATCTTTCAAGAACAAGATAGTAAAAGATCTATGTCATCGCTTTCAGATAAGACTAAAGTGGTCCATGCCATATTACCCTCAAGGTAATGGGTAGGCAAAAGCCACTAATAAAACACTTGTTTGAATCATGGAGAATATGGTGAGTAAAACATGTCACAATTGGCATTTACAAATTCACCCAACCCTCTGGGCTTATAGGACCTCCATTCACACCCCTACTATTGTGACAGCCTACTCCCTAGTATTTAGAACTGAATCCATCATCCCATTGGAAATCAAGCTTCCTTATCTGAGAATATCTCTTAGGGATTATCTAGATAAATATGAGGATTACAGAGTGGCTAGATTGGTAGAATTAGAACTCCTAGATGAAAGGCACATCCGTGCACTAAACCATCTCAAGGTGTATCAAAACAGAGTATCACGAAACTACAACAAAAGGATCATACCTTGTCAATTTGAGGTTGGAGATTTGGTAATGAAAGAGAACCAGTTCAACACAAGGGCAGAAAGAGAGAAGAAAGGAAATTTCAAACCTCATTGGTTAAGACCTTATGTCATTATGGCCAAATATGGGTCAGGAGCATACAAACTTGCCCATCCTGATGGAGATGAGCTCCGTGAACCCATGAACGCCATGCACCTCAAGCGGTTTTATACTTGAACGTGGCGCAAAAATCATAAAACAAATAAAAAAGTAATTTTTTAATGAAAAATACAAAAAAATCAAAAAAGGAGAACTAGAAAAAGAGAAAATAGGTCATCTAAATGTGAAAACCATGCAATTGTGGCACTTTGGATAGGTCCTTGGTTGGTGGCGGTTTCGACGCCTTGGGAGGATTCGTTGTTCACAAGCATCTTGCATCTAGGGGGTACTTTTACTTATCCTAGGGCTAGTTCTACACCTACATCCAAAATTCTTTGTGAACCTATCATGTCAAGCCTTGATCTGGTTGTTTCTCCTCTTGTAAATCGGTGAAGGGATTGCCTTTGTATATTCCCCATCTAATGTTGGGGGCACCTTCACACATTCACCTTCTTGTATATAACATGTGGCATCTACCCTTGTATATTCCCATCTAACCCAGGGGCATCCACATTTGCTATTCTCTGTCATATAGCTTCGGAAAACCTTTGAAAATCACAAAAACATTCAAATATGTTGAAAATCACAAAAACATTCAAATATGTTGAAAATCACAAAACATTCAAATATTTTGAAAACAAAAAAACATTCGCATAAAGCAAAAATACAAAAACAATAGAAAATTGTATCACAACACTCTAAAAAACAACACAAAACACATTGAAAACAATATCACAAAAACATAGTTTTAGTTTACTTGCTTTGTTTCTTTGTTATGTTTCTTGCTTTGCTTGTTTGGTTATGTGCACTTTGCTTGTATAGTTTTTACTTACTTGTACATTTGTATAATGTGTTGCTTAAACATACCATTTTAGATTGATCTTTTCTTGCTTAGATTAGATTTATTCTTGTGTGTACATATGGAGTATGTTTTTGCATGCTTGTAAATAGTTGTACATAGTTGCTTTGTTTAAGTTGTTTTAATGTGTATATTTGGTATGTGTAGTTTTGTTAACATTTGTTTGTGCTTGTTTGTTTCTTGTACATTATTTTGTTATCACATCATCATATCTCCATCTATATCATCACATCTAACATCATCTATACATCATAATAAATAAAAATGCTAAAGTCTACATCATACATGTATGCTAAAGCTAGTCATCACATATCATATCATCAAAGGGGGCAAGAGGGGTCACAAATATCAAAATCTATCCCCCACACAAATATCATCATATCATCTCGTACACTAATCTAGAAAATCACATGTACAATATAATTGACATCATCTACGGATCTATCATAAAAATCAAACACATGTGATACATCATCAATATCCATCATGATACATACATAAGAAGTACAATCAAACAACATCATGATAAATCATCATCCATAACCATAATAGTCATTATAAATCATGGAAAATATAAATGTCCATATACATGTATATAATGTCTATCTTAAGAGAATATACATCATCGATACAAAATCTACCATCAAGGGCATTGATCAAAAAAGAGCCTTCATAAGAGGCATACAATCCAAAATAATACATACATTGATCAAAATGAGCCTTCATAAGAGGTGTACATCCAAAATGTATACATCAGTGCATCTATGTAAAATGAGTCAAATATGACTCAATCCCTCATGAGGACTGGGAGGCCTATGATCTCGAGGAGGGGGCATCAATTATGTGCTCGGCTCTCATGTATGCCTTCCTATATCCTGGGATCTCGTGGTGATCCATGGATCTCGTTGATGCCTCGAGCCTCGGTGATTTACCCATCGACTGCTCGCTAAAACTAGGTATCCTTTGACCCTTTGGAACAACCTCGTAGTATAGGGCCTTATAGTAAGAGTCCATTCCATTGGTCATGACAAGTCCATGAATATATGAGGTGCCACCGAGGCCCCATCTATCCCCAGGAATGAAGCCACCTCGGCTGTACCCTTGCTAGCTCATCTTGGCCCACTGATCTCTCAGCTATCAATCGGGCCCTCTCCAATGTGACCCGATATCTCTCTGTAGTAACAACTTGTGTCTGTGCTTGGGATTGCTTATAAAAGCCCATAATTTGTGCACTCTGCGAAGCCAACTGTTGAATTTGTTGGAACCGGTGGCACGATCTCGCCACCTCTCTGGATGGCCTACACTATCACCCGATCTCACTCTGTAGTAAGAACATATATCTAAGCCCAAGCCTGATCCCTCTCGGTGGCCACCTAAAGTTGGACGGTTATGGCCTACTATAACTATTATTGTAATGCAACTACATATCCCTGATCTCCATCCCCTCCACCTCTCGGTGGACTATGTGGTGGGCTAGGCATAGGCCCTGCTGTAAATCTAGCCATGGAGGAGGACCTTGTGGTAGTCTGTGTGTTGTCACTCTTTGTAGAGGAAAGTGAATACCAACTGGTATGCCCACTCGGGCATCTACACCTATCTTTGTCTCTGTCGGGGTAATGGTGGAGGACCCTATCCACCACCACCATCAAGCTCATCATCATCATTGTCACCCTCTTGCAAAGGCTTGTGCTCATCATTGGAAGGTCCCCTCACTCGGCATCCCATAAACCCTATGGAATAGTAAGTCGGTGTGGTAGAACCTGCTCGATACCAAGCTCCATACTGGTCGTGATCCCAAGATATCGACTGTCTCAAGGGTGCCCATACCAGTGACACCATCCCATCAAAACTACCTCGAGGCCATATCAGGTGAATATTGGGCCCATGTCAAATCTCTCGGTTACCTGCGTGCGTACCACATAACGGGACCAGGTACATCCTGTGTTATGCTAAACTATCTCTAGTACCTGTCCACCCTATAGAACTCCATGATGTAACCCTGGTTGCTAATCAAGAAATACTCAACTATGGCTATGTCAAGCTCAAGAGCATCCTCTGCCCATTGGTAATGATGGTAGGGCCGCCATACTATGTCACGTTGTTGAACATCATCAAAAAATTTGCGATAGTAATATGTATCACCCCAGTGACCACAGAGGTCATCACCAATGGAGGCCCATCCCATGACTGACGACTCATCTAGATCTCACACTCGAAGAGTACCTATGAGGCGACCAACAAAAATATGGTCCCATGCCCAAATCTGCAGTAGTGTAGCAGGACCCACGTCTTTTGACCGTGGTAGGTAATGAGGTGTAGATCCTAGTATAAATGTGCCAGAATGCACTGGCCCCAACAATAATGCTCACCATGGAATATGTCATGTATCACATCGATCAGACCAAGAGGAAATGTGGCACATGTCTTGTCAGTGAGCAAAAACCACTAACAAGAGCCATCATATACACTTTGTCATGCAGTGAAAATCGGGATAAGATATGCAACGGTTCAGATGAACCGTCATCCCTCGATGAGGTATATCAATGTGACCAAAAACCTCAATCATGATATCCACAATTTCCTCCTCTCTACTGATGTACTCAATGAGTTGTCCTTGTACCGGCACACAAAGAATGTGCCACACATCCTCGAGAATCACAATCATCTCCCTGTCAACGATCAAAAGCACTAACTCTCACTATGCCACCGCTCCACCAAGGTTGTCAAGAGACCATGATCTAGAGAAAAAGAACACATCCTCGCCACGTAGGCTAACCCAATCACCTCTGAGAGAACGTCCATCATCTGCCTGTGTCGTGTATGCGGAAGGTCACCTCCATAGCAGTAAGACGGGCATGACACTCTCTCGTATGTAGAATGGGTAGTCGGCTCTACAAACATAACACAACACGTGTCAGAACTAACATTTCTTCTATGTTCTTTAAAGAAATCCTCAATCAACTAATTTACTCATTTTCCTCTTAAAAACTCCTACGTTTTTTCTTGAAAAAATTATTATGTTTTCCTTCTTTAGTGCTTACACGCCCTTTTGGGCATGTACGCATCTATTCTCTTGTGTACGCGCTCAGGCGGTGTACATATTCTCACTCCTCTATGTTCTATCCTCTAATTAGCATGTACATGGCTTTTTTTGCCGCATACGCGTGGGTTTGTGTGTATACGCTAAGGTGTATGCATGTTTTGACCAGGTTTTGTACGATAGGGTTTTGATGCTTACGCATGCGCGTACACATCTATGATATGTACGCTGTGGGGCATATACATAATTTGGGCATGTACATGTGCACGTACACATTTTTATATGTGTACATGGCCCTATGATTGCATACGCACCCTCGAGTGTGTGTACACATTTTTATGCCTAAATTTAACCCTAATTAATGCTAATAAATGTGAAATTTGACAAGAAGAGTTTAGGCACTCACAAACGATGGGTTGGCCTCCTCCCGTAGTATTCCCACATGACGTCGACTCTCCTCCATTGTCTTTGGACCCGCGCCATCTCACTCACTCACCACTTGCTCTCAAATCACTCGTGGTTAAAACTCGGTAGCAAATGAACTTGTCACGATGGTTTACCCCTCCTCGGGAGGGGTATATCAAGTCGTTTTAACCCACCGTGATATCCTAGCAACATATTTTGACCGTCGTGGTCATTCTAAGCGATGTAGCCTAGAATTTACAAGATAACACCCTAGTCACGCTGACACATCACTCAGCCTAGAATGAGTGCTCACCCAAAGCGCGCAAAGGTACCAAGTCCCTCTTTAGGGTTGTTGTAATAGGATGTTAACATGATGAAGGAAGAAACATATAGATTCATAACTAATCCATCATTATATAATGCATGTTATCCTTAGGTCTATGAAAGAGCGTAATCATGATTTAACCATTAACATGCACTACTCAATTACACGAATGACACTTAGATTCAGCCAATATCTTCCATCTATTAGTAAATACAGAAGCTCCTTACAATATTGTCAATCTATATCAATGCGCGTATGGATCTGATACACACATTCATACATCCAGAATCATACATACACCGCTCTCTATGATACATACACCACTCTCTGTGATACATACATCTACTATGCACCTAACATCATATATATATATATATATATAGGGTGGGGACTTGCCCTTCATCGCTTAACTATTCCAGAAATAGGTCGCATGTTATTGATAGCCACACATCGTTTACAATCATAGCCACACATGCAAGTGCACTATTTATAGTCCTCTTGTAGTTAACTAAAGTGTCAATTCTATTCTTAGCTTGTCTCCATGCATAGACACTTTGAACCGCTTCTCCAAATATAAACAATGCATGGCGCACACATCTCTACATCGTTGATGTGTTCCACACGCCATCTTCCAAAAATAGGTCTCCATGCTCAAAATCAGCTAAGTCCTGAAATCTAGACTTGCCTTTCGTGCGCGGGTCCTTCCTATCCTTCTTCACCCTTGGCTCCAAGCCTTCTATCCCATGCAAACTCCTTATGTGATCTTAGATAAGTATTCTTTGATCAACACTACCCCACACTAATCTCATTATCGTCTTGATAATGGGTATCTCCAAAAATTTGAAGGAAAGAGTAACAATGAAAGAATAAGAATGAAAGAATGTGAATAAATAAAGAATTGCTTATGTAGTTATGAGGTAGCCTCCTCTGTATTAGTTTTTAGTATAAACTCTAGATACTCCTCTTTTATTGCGGCCTCCAAAACCTGTCATTCAGTGAGTCCTTGCTTTGCTTTCTCTGGGATGTCCACAACAATGGATTCCAACTCATCCCTCACAATTTCTCCTTTCTCATTTTGTAGAACTAACACAACACTGGACATAGATGTCATTCTCCCTTCCAAAAGGTCCATCTTCTATGCAATCAACTTTCCAAGGTCTTCTAGCTAAGTCTTGTGTGGCTCTTGTGCTGCTGTCAGGGCCTCGTGCTTTTTTTTAACCATTGACAACCTTTTTGTGTGGCCCAATGTCTCATCTTTCATCACTTTCTGGACCTCATTATTCTCTTCTAAGGTCTTGATGTTGATAAGTGCCTTTGGAGCTGTGCATATATTTAAATCCTAGTTTGCTTTCTTCAATACTTCTTGTAATGCTTGCAACAACCCTTCATAAGATGTAATTTTTCTCATCACAGATGAATTCTCTCGATCGACATCTTGTTCTGAGCGTTCTGGTGCTAGCACACATAGAGTTTCATCTTCAAGTACCAAGTCCACCAACTTTCCCACATAGTGTATCATTGAAGGAAATGTTTGTGGTACCTTGGTTCCAAGTGTGGCCTTGCTTTGATTACATTGTCCCCAATCTCCTCTGCGATGCTTATGAACACTTCATTCTTCTTCTACGTGAAGTCCCTTTCCTATGTTATGCACACTATCTCTACGTCCTTTGTCTTCAACTCTTTGCGTAGTGCTTTGATTGTGGTAGATTTGTCCATGTTTCTTCTAGCCACCTCAACAGAAACTTTCACCAGTGCATTATTGACCTGCTCATCGACATGACAAGTAGGCTTTTTATGTCATGTGTCTAGCTGAGGTGCCTTCTTCAGTCACCTTGAAACACATGACTCTTCACACACATCAAAGTCAAGATCATCCATGTGGGTATGCATCGACCATGATAGTTGCTTTCTAGTGCGCACAATTGCCATATCTTCATCCATCAACTCCCAACCGAATAAATCCTTCTGCGCTATCGTGCTTTGGAAGCAGGCATGGATAATTTTTCTTGCGTCCTCTGCATACCCCATGGCTAGTGGAATGTGCTCCCCACTTTCCCTTCTAGACCTTTGTTGCTTAGGAACTTTAGCCTCCAAATTTGGGACTTGCGGTTCCATATCCTGAACACCCTCTGCAACTGTCCCCTCTGGCCTTTTCTCTTCCTCTTCCTTTTCCTTCGATGCCTCACCCTATTCTTCTGTGTCCTCTAGAAGTGTAGGAGAATTAGGCACGCTTTCCTCTGATTCTTCCACCTCCTCATTCAACTTCAGCTTCCTCCTTTCTATGCAGTCACCTCCTTATGTGGAGAGAGTCTGGGTGATTTGCGCACAGTGGTTGGAGTAGCACCTTGGGTCCTTGTTCTCTTGAATACCCTTTTAAACTTGTGCTCCCCTTGGACCACATTCAAGTCCTCTTCATCCCCCTCTTGTGGCTGAGGTGGTGTAATGATGCGCTCAACTTCACCCTGACTTGTAGGATGTCTCCTACCCCTATGCTCTAAACCACCACTATCTTCGTGCTCCTCCTCCTCATCTTGCACTTCAATTGGCTCTGTGGGCTTAGGCCTTTGGGATGTTCTCCATGTATGTTTTCCCTTTGGTGGTCTTTGGAAGTGTTAACTCACCTTCCACATATTTGTTATTCTCCATTTTTGGCTTTGTGGAGATACACCAATGTTGCCCCACGTCTTTCTGACCAAGCTTATTGGTTTGATATTAAGTACCTCTGAAATGATTCTCTCTGTATTGTTAGGGTATACATACTTCTTCCTCAATGTATGGTAGTCGCAATCTACCTTATCTACATTGAAGATCAGTAGGCGCGTGTCTGTAAATCTATGAACAGATTCTTGAAAATACCTTGCAGTGAATGTGTAAGGTAACTTGCACCAAGGGCTCTAGACTCCATCTTTCATTGGGAAGTGTGCAATGTAGAAATGTTGATATACAATAAACTAAATTTGTTTCCCTACCATTGTTGGTAGGTCCTTTGGGATGTGTCACTCTTCCCCAAATGTCGCGCAGAGCCTGTCATACCACTTCTCTGCCCTTTGTTTTACTTCATCTGTCATGGTCCCCTTGCATAGGTATTTGCTGAATCTTTTAGCTGGGGACTTGTTCTCTATGGGGTATTCCCATACTTTCTCCTTTGGTCCATCTCGGTACTGATCTCTATAAACACCGGTGATAATGTAACAACCCCAAAACTGATCTTCCCTCTTATGCGCACCTCTTGACTATTTGCTCTGCAATATAGCCTGCAATGTTGTAGATTGTCCCTTCTGACATCTTACATACATGTAACCACATAGTATTCACCTGTGACCACCGCTCCTAATCATTTAACTTGGTAACAAGGTGTGCTACAACTTGTACAATTGGACAATTTTTTAATTTATCTATGTCCATTCCGCATGGACCCTTCAAGTATCCCAACTCCTGTTTGGTCTTTACAATCGCAACTTTATCTACAAGGTCACCTTTTATGTCTTCCTTGTGGCCTTCAGACCTATAACTGATGAGACAAGCGCAGATGAAATTCTAACTCTATGTCCTACAAAGTAGAAGAAGTCTTCGTGTACCCTGCTCATGAGCCACTGATATAAGGGCTCATATTTCTGAAATATGGAAGCTCATACAACTGATAGACCCCAATTCTCTTTAAAATATTTTCACCCACATCGTCATATATTGGCATGTCCTCCACCGTGTGCTTGTTTGTTCTAGCCATGAGCAAGGAATCGAGCTCCTTCTTGTTCTCAAGTCCTGTGATTATATTCACTCACTTTGCTCTTTCTAATGGGTGAATCCCACTCTTGGCCGATGATGAATCCTTCTAGGTATTGCATCTCTGAAAAATGGCTTTTGGGTGCCATCTCTTCTTCCTCAACGACTACCTTCTTCTTCCATTTTACCGTTCTTTGTAGATGCCTTCTTTGGTGCCATTTCTACCTTGCAAATGTCTCCTCTTCAACTCTGTAACTCTGTGAATCAAACCCTGGTTCGATTCAATTATGCCCTAGGTGGAAACTTTGTAACCTAACTCTTTTCTATCTCCTGCTTCACTCAAACCCTTCACCACTGGGGATGCAAGCTTCTTATGGCACACAGATCTGGTTGTCACTCTTGGTTTCACACCCTTCGCACCTTAACTCGATCACTCGGCTCTTCGCACTTGGCTCTTCTCTCAAATACTCTTAGTCATAATGGTAAAAATGAATCAGCATCCCATCCTTATATAAATTTTTCAAATTTTGATGCATTTATTACTCCTCACCTACCAAATATCCCTTCATTCATTGACCAAATCCATTCATTCCATACGGTACATCTTCGCACCTAGCTATAACCTTCTAGCATGCCTTCCTACCCTCTAGTCACAAACTTCTCTTTCAGCGCGCGCTCCTGCGCCTTAGTACCTCATCACTGCACCTTCTCCTGGTAGCTATCATGGCCTCCGCTTACCTTGTGTTATACTATTCTTTCATTCATCTCCATCCTTGGTCACTTTTGAGAAACAATCTTCTTTTGACTTAAAGCACACCCATAGCATCTTATTCCTTTCACCATTCAAATCATGCACAGTCTTTTTCTTAGACAGCCATTACAACCACCCCACACGAAAAGTATGTGCAATCCTCTACGCATAAACATTTTTCATACAAGAATTAGCTTCGGGCATGCAAGTGCGCTTATTACACAAAAACAAACAACTAAATTGACAAAGTATAGTGATAATGAAGGAAATATAAAATTGAAAACCTAAACTAAATGACAATAATGCCTTATTACAAACACCAAGAAGACTTATTTATAGTAGGGCTTCTGCCTACTCTTGTTAAAGTAATCAGGTAGCCATGTTCCATTAAGTGCTTCTAACTGGTAAACACTTGATTCAAGTATAGAAGTGATAACATACAACCCCAACCAATGTACTTTGAGCTTACCTGGATGGCACAATAATTTTGAGTCATAAAGAAGTACCATTTGTCTAATCTCAAACTTCTTGTCCCTTATGTTTTTGTCATGCCATGCCTTCGCTGGCCTTTTCTCGCTTCGACTCCATCGTGATATGGCTCGTCACTCATCCAAAGTTGAATCATCTTTTCAATATGTTTTTCTAAAGCTGTTCATCAGCTAGACCTCCAAAGACGCGCAATGTGTAAAGAAGGTAACATAAATTATATAAGGAGAACAACTTCCATGCCAAACACCAATTGAAACGGTGTGGCTTTGTTCAATCTCTTGTAAGTTGTTCTATATGCCCAAAGAACAGCTGACACTTTGTCATTCCAATCCTTTCTTCCAACATCACATATTTTTGTCAAAGTCTCACACAAAATCTTATTAAAGGCCTTAGCAATTCCGTTTTCTGAGGATGATAAGGTGTAGTTTTATGGTGTGCAACCATAAACTCATCTAATAGGATCCTAATTGTCTCATTCAAAAAGCGTGTACCTCGATCACTTGTCAAGCTCAAGGGACATCCATATCTTGTAAGAACATTCTCCCACAGAAACCTAGCAGTTGTATTTGCCATCTGAGTCCTTGGTAGGTGTTGCTTCTACCCATTACATGAGATAACCTATGCAGAAGTAATGATATAGCGCGATCCGGTCCTACGCGCTGCTTGGCAAAATAAGTCCTACAAAATCAATGACCCATTTCTAAAACGGTTCAACACTAGTAATCTATCTTAAAGGCATCTTATCTCTTTACCTGGTTTTCCTGAGTAATCGACAATTATCACATGCCTTACAATATTCTTTACAGTTCTTATACAATGTCTCCCCCAATAATCCAAAGCAAGTAGGATCTTCAGCAGTCGCATCACCTGTATAATGGCCTCCTGCAATACCACCATGAGCTTCTTCCATAATATCCTTACACTCATGCTCTAATACACAATGACGTAATACTTCATCTCTGCCTAGCTTGTAGAGGTCACCACTGATTAACATAAATGGTGTTGCGTGTATAGCAAGTTGCTTCTTTTCTAAAGCTTTCATTCCTTCTGGTGCCATACCTATTCGTAGAAAGACATCAATGTCTTCTAATTCCGTGGGCACGCATTGTAACTTATATAACTATGCATCCAACATTGTCTCTTCAATTTTCTGTGCATCCTCTCCTGAATTGATTCTAGATAAATGATTTGGTCCAAAATTTCTTTTCCCTGGCTTTACCACAACTGTGAAGTCAAACTCTTGAAATAGGAGCACCCATCTGCATATGCGCCCTATAATATGGTTTTGTTTACCAAATACTTCAATGCCATGTGATCTGTATAAAACACAAATGGTGTTGCTAACAAGTACTATCGAAACTTGTACAATGCATAGATCATTGACAAAGCTTCGCGCTCTGTAGTTGTATAATTCCTTTCAGCATGAGTCAGCTTCCTACTAGCAAAACAGATTGGATGATCTATAATACCTTTGCCAAGTTGAGCTAACACAATGCCAATGGCCATACCAGAAGCATCCACATGCACATGAAATGGTCTATCCCATGAGGGAAAGTGCAGAATAGGCACGATAGTAAATTTCTCTTTTAATATCTCAAACGTGTACTGCTGCGGTTTGCCCCAATAAAATATACCTTTCCCCTTCAACAATTCTTCCAAGGGTGCAACAATTTTGGCATACCCTTTTATGATTTTTCTATAATATCCTGTATGACCTAAAAATCTGCACACCTCACTTTGACTGGTAGGCACTTCCAGGCCTAAAATGATTGCAACCTTGGTTGGATCAACTAGCAAACCTTCCTTACAGATTATATGTCCTAACAGTATCCCAAATGGCATAGAAAATATGCACTTCTTGATATTCAAAGAGATACTCAATTGTCTGCATCGTTCAAACATTAAGCACAAATTGTCACAATGATCTTTCACAAGCCCATATATTGTCCAATCATCTAGGTATACATGTAAGAATTTGTGAATAAAGTCCTTGAATGCTTGAACAACTGTGTGCGAGAATACAACATGCATGTTTTTCAATCCAAAGGGCATCACAGTATAGGAAAAACTACCCCATTTAACAGTAAATGTTGTCTTTTCTTGATCCTCCTGAGGAATCCTAACCTGATGATACCCGAAAAATCCATCTGTGAAAGAATATATTTTGCGCCCTGCAACTCCTAGTATTTCCTCAGTGAATGGCATAAGGAATGGATCGTGACACATACGCAACATTTAGCTCCCTATAGTCCACACATATCCTAATCCCTCGTCCTTCTTGATATCGATCACCATTGGGCTAACCCATTTTGACTCATCGAGGGCTTGATAATTCAGATTTCAACATTTTATCAATTTCTTCTTTCACCTTTTCCCACAAATTAGGATTCGATTCTGTAAGGTCTTTTTCTAACGGCCATGCACCATCCTTAAGTTTGATCTTCATTTCCCAAGTGATTCATGCGTGCCTTTAAGTTCATGATATCCTTAAGGGAAGAAGTCACGATAATCTCTAAGTAACTCGATGATCATTACTACCTCCGAGTTTGACCAGTAATCTCCAATTATGGCCTCCTTAGGCTCAGCCTCCGAACCTATATTCACCTTCTTTGTCTTCATGGGTTCATGGTAGGCACGTGCATCCTTGTCTGCATTGTCCAAGACCTCGCACACCCCGTGTGAATGTTCAATATCCAGGTTCTCAACTTCCTTGTCATCCACGACGTAAACCATCTTTCATTTCTCTTTCTTAAGGCAAGTGCGTTCAAGTAGTATGGAATCGATTTCTTCTTCCTTTTCAAAACATGCTCCGAACTCTAGCTCACTGAACAATTCCTGAATATGCTCTTTTGCTTTTGCACTATCTCCCATAGTTAAGCGCTTGACAAATTTTAATGCCTCATTACAGGAGGTTTAGTCGAGAAGTAGTCAAAAGTCTGGATCATACCTACAGTCAAATCTTGCTAGTTTCCAGTTTCTCGATGTAGTTTTGCATATACATACCAAACGCGTGTGCATCCTTGTAGCATAGAATACAATCTATGCACCCAGAGTGAAGGTGGTAATACTTCATGTCTTGTTGTCCGAGTCTCTCACACCTGCCTTTGAATGTGATCTTTGAACATGTTGATCACCGTGATAAGTGCAGATTTGCTTAGGTGCATTGTTTCTTATAAACCTAGTAGACAAGGCTATTCCAATTTCTTCCCAGTTTATAAGATTATCTCTGTGGACTACCCACCAGCGCGTTGTTTTCCCATGCGCTAGTGTATATACTAACATATCTCTCCTTGTAACTTGATCGCCTTTGTGTTTCCATGGCCTTCGAAAGGCGGGAATATCTTTGGTCCCCGTATACCAAGGTATTGTGCTACCTATCTCGAATTGAATGAAATCCATTCTTGTGCGCAACCACGTTTTCACCTTATGTCCTACTATTCATATGTACCATGAGCCCTATTATCATAAGCAATACTCATAGTATCACTAATAAAATGAGAATCCTCCCACTATAGGATGCCTTCTTTTGATGGCTCGTCGACCTCCGGGTCTGAATAATGCGTACATAGACTCTATTTAAATCCTCCTCACTTAGAGGCTCGACATAGGGTATAGACTTCCCATATGTCAAAGGTATCACAACCCTTTCCTCCTTATTTTCAAAGTTGATATACCCCTTATTCAATCTCAAGTCAAGCATTATTCGCATAACACCAAAGGCATCCAAGAAATTTGGAAAATTATCGCTTCTACAAGTACTAATACAACAAAATTCCCAGTGAACTTGGCCCCTTGTATAGTTATAGATGCATCTTTCAATACTCCTATGGGAGTGGCCTTAGTCCGGTTTGCCATGAATAACACATTAGATGATGGTTGCAATGGAGGCCTCCCCATTTGTACCCATGCATCTAATGTCAGCACATTTTACTCGCACTCTGTATCGATGAATATGTTGTTCAACAACCACCCATCCACAACAACATTCAGAGTAATTTCTTTGTCATAGTCAATGCTATCAGGGGGAAGATTTGCATGCAGAATCTGTCATCCGGTCTCAAGACTTGCACGCGGAGTGTTCCCTTTAAACCAACTTCCTAATAGTGGAGTGTGGGGTAATGTTCTCTGGTGAAACATCTTGCACACCTCCCGCAAATCATTGATATCAATTCGGACTATCTCCGATGCTTTCTTCTACTCCTTTAGGTACTATATCTCACCCCGAATATTCCTCAATAGTTTCATGGTATCTGGTAAACTTCCTTCGATGAGCAAGATCGGGTACCTCACATACAAAACCTCCTCCTTGGTGATCGTAGGTTTCAGTGCAATGCCTCTCTCGTGCGTGTGCTACTTCGGCGTGTGTAGTAATCTTCACTTTGTCAATGCCTCAATGCCTTCTATTATCTTAGGCATCCATTGCTCTTCTCCGCGCGTTGGATTTTGACCATCCCAACGCCTTTGTTTTTCTTGCTTATGTTGCTTACTTAGATGCTCATATAATTCTGGGCATTCTTCATAGCTATGGTTCTTCCCGCATAAAGAACATGCAATATTCTAAGGACATTCATGCCTATAGTGGTCAGGAGATCCAGATGTATAACATGTTCCACGAGGAAACTCTCCTCTTCCTCCACCGCGGCCTCATCCTCCATATCCACCACGATATCCCACGACCTCCTTCAAAATGCCCTCATTACGGTCATAGCGCATTTGATTATGATCCCGATCTGGTGCTCATTCTTACCCTTAGAACTATCTGTTATATTTGTTTGTTGCATTCCAATGTCTCTAGTATCCTAGATTTGACCAATCAACTGATAATCCTTAGTATCATGGGTCATGGACTTACAAATCGTGCAAAAGCAAGATACATTCTTCCTTATCGCACGTTGTAAAAGGATAGTGACTAGAATCACGATTCAAGTGACAAATTTCACGGTCCAACAACAATGAACATATAGATTTATGAGGGCAACTATCCTTGGTGTGACCTTCTACTTCACAATCTGTACACCAAATTCTTGAGCACGTTTCATGGGCTAAACTTGTTGATAGCTTCTCCAACTGCTTTGCCATAGCTACAATCTGTGCCTCTAGAAATGGACTAACTCCAGTGTCAATGCTCCCAACTGCCTCAACATGTAAAGATGCTTCCAGTGCTTCGCACGGATCCATGTATGTCTTATGTGACAACACCCTTCTAAAAGGTGTAATCAACCCTCCAACGAACCATTGTGCATGTTGGCTAGCGTGAATATCATAAGATAGCTTAGATAGAAGTGTCTTAAAATGGGCATCATACTCATACACTCTCAGTAGTGCCTTGCTTGATATCTTTGAGCGCACTTATACTCTTCTGCTCAAACTCAGGGATATGGAACTCTTTCAAGAAAGCATCTCTCAATGTTGCATAATCCATGCAAGTTTGATCAAGGTCAAACTTCCTATACTAGTTGTGCGCGCGCCCCTATAATGTAGTAGCGAATTGACTTGCCTTTCGCTCAGCAACAATAATCCCCTTAGTGCGCCACAAGATTTCACACATATGCACATGTTTGGCAAAGCATCCTCTATACCTCTATACTTCGGAAGACGAAGAGACATATCCATATAGATATTCTGTGGTTGCTGCGGACCTTGACCACCTGATCCGGAACCTCTTGTGTTCCCTTTGCCTCCAGAACCACCAGATCCACTGGAACTAGAACCACCTATATCTCCTGATCCTCCACCTGTAGTTGGAATAGGGCCTGTAGATGTACTTCCATGTGCTATGACAATAGTACTATATTGTACCCCTACAGTCTGTGAGGTAGTTCCACTTCCAGAGGTGAATCCAACATTCTGCGCACTCACATTTTGTGTGGATGATGTGCCTAAGAATGCTCCTCCAAATGACATTGAAATCGTTTGTCTCGCTTTATTAATGTACTTGATCCCGGCTTACTCTCGCTTTCTCACTTCCCAAGTTAGTTTGCTGGTTATTTGTCGTACTAGACATCTTGAAAAACCAAGCGCAAAGGCCAGGTCACCAGGTGGATTAAGATGCGCACCTACAGCCCAAGTAGTCTCTGTTGGCGCATTTCCATGTGAGGCTAAGAAGGGATCTCTATCATGCTTTCCAAGATGGGGAGTTCCTGATGCTCTGGCTCCACATCTTCTACGTGAGATGTAAATCCTTCACGAGCCATCTCTCTCCTCCATGCCATACTCTCTACAATGGAACGATGCTTCTCTATCTCCCTCTTGTGTGCCTCATTATACTTAAGTTGCCTTTCCTCTCTCTATTTCTCTACAAACTAGGTCTGCCATCTTAAACCAAACATGTTCCGCCTCGTGCGTGGCGAAGTTTAGTTAGCCATCGGTTCACTTTCCATGTTCAAAGTTACCATCAAGATCTTGATCGTCGGTGGAATACCGTGTAAATAAGTTCCTCTTGGATACCATGGCGGAATTCAAACTACCTGCGGGTAAGAGTACGTTGAAATTACATATTCCGAATATAACTATTTAGAACACCACGAAACCACGTATCCACAACGCAAGTCCAAATCATATTAGCATCATAGAAGGTCTGAAATTCTTCATGTGTCAGACAAGTGTGCGATACCTCCAATTCCGTCGAGATGCATAAAAGTAAGCCACTCGTATAGTTCTACTTTGGAAAGATAGTGAAAAACTCTCATATAAGTTGTCATATAGGTTTTGTTCTACCCAATTACGTGCTTTAAACTCAAATCCATTGTTGAACCACCATGTATATTCTTCCTCCGGATCGTGTATCCATTCCTCAATCTTGCTAGATTTAACCAATAAGTCTTCATCGCGAACCACCCCGAAAACAATCTGAAAAGAGGTCCCGACAACGGAACCAATGATGTAGCCTAGAATTTGCAAGATAACACCTTAATCGTGTTGACACATCACTCCGCCTAGACTGAGTGCTCACTCGAAGCACACAAAGGTACTAGGTACCTCTTTAGGGTTTTTGTAACATGATGTTAACATGATGAAGGAAGAAGCACATAGATTCATAACTAATCCATCATTCTATAATGCATGTTATCCTCAGATCTATGAAAGAACAATAATCATGATTTAACCATTAACATGCACTACTCAATTACGCAGAATGACACTTAGATTCAACCAATATCTTCCATCTATTAGTAAATACAAGCTCCTTACAGTATTGTCAATCTATATCAATGCGCGTATGGATCTGATACACACATTCATACATCCAGAATCATACATACACCGCTCTTTGTGATACACACACCACTCTCTGTGATATATACATCTACTATGCACCTAACATCATATATATAGGGTGGGGACTTTCCCTTCACCACTTAACTATTCCAGAAATAGGTCACATGCTATTGATAGCCACACATGCAAGTGCGCTATCTATAGTCCTCTTGTAGTTAATTGAAGTGTCGATTCTATTCTTAGCTTGTCTCCATGCATAGATGCTTTGAACCGCTTCTCCAAATATAGACAATACATGGCGCGCACATCTCTACATCGTTGATGTGTTCCACACGCCATCTTCCAAAAATAGGTCTCCATGCTCAAAATCGGCTAAGTCCTAAAATCCGGACTTGCCTTTTGAGCGCGGGTCCTTCCTATCCTTCCGCGCCCTTGGTTCCGGGCCTTCTATCCCACGTGGACTCCTTATGTGATCTTAGACAAGTATTCTTTGATCAACACTAACACTTCCTCTCTCTCTGTGATGATTATTTTTATTAAATAATCATTTTTAACTACTTTACTACGCTTTACGTGGGCATATTTTTTTGCTGAAGACCCGTTTCTTCTCCTTGGGGTAATTTTCTTGCTTTCATGCGACCTCCTATTTTCTCATTTCTTCCGTAAAAAATCAATTAAAAAAAAAAAATAAAAATCATTAAATCTTCAAAAACCCTAAAAAATTATTAAAATTCAAAAAATTGCAAAAAATGGTAAATAGCTCCAAGCGGTTGAAACTCGTGTCTTGCGCATGGTATTCCTTCCATATCTTGCTGGTATTATCACGTGTTCACAAACCAAACAACTTGTGGATCATCAGATTTATAACCATTTTACAAAGTTAGCCCGCTTGCTTTGTTGGTACTATGGGGCACATTGATTTGTCTAGTGTTGTTTCATTACGTACAAAGCTTTATCATTGGACTAGACATCCTTTATCTCTTTCCCTCGCATGTATCCTTGCCAGGGGCATCATTTTTAACCCTTGTCATCAATCACGAACACTTGGGGATCTTCAGCTTGATAACAAAACATTTTTGCAACAATCTTGACCGTTGTTGGTTTGAGTATGTGTGTTTGTACTTGTTTCCTATTACATGAGCTTGTTTCCTTCTCGTATTGTATTGCTTTTGGTATGTTGCATTGAGTTAGTGTTTTTAGCAATGGGAAATTGTTCGTAGTATGGCTTTTCATGTCATTCTACTTTTGTCATATGCTTATATTTTTAATAAGGACCGATGATGTAGATCCTTGGCAATATGATGACACAAAAGTTGTTTTTAATACAATGGATGAAAGCTCATTCCTTTCTCACCATCTTCATTTTCCCTCTATATCATTCCCTATCAACAATATTCTTCTAATTCACCTGGGGCATCCTACCCCTACCCATTCCTCTATCCATTTATTTCACCTTTTCGATCGTCGATCACCTTCTTTTATCACCCCATCGACACTCGAGGGGGCATCTCTCACTTATACTAATTTTTCTTCTATCCCTTCAAAATTTTACATGTCTACTATCTTTGAAGTGATGTCACTTACACCACCCCAAAGAGGGGAAAATGTAGACACCTATAATTTAGCTCTAGCAATTTAAATACTTAAATTGCACTAATTATACCCTTTCTCGCAAATTGATGACATATCGTCAATATCACACATTTCTCTTCTATCGTCGTTAATTAATTACATTACATTAGTTAATTAACTCTTCTATCCAACAAACGATGCCGATTAACGACCTTCCGTTGATCAACTCCCCTTCTACCTAGATTAATTAATTATTCTTAATTAATTAAGCTTCCCCTTCTACTAGATCAATAAATCATCATTTATTTGATTAAACCCCTTTCATCCCACAAATCATGCTAATTTTCTTCTATAAGCTTGCACACCTATTAATTAATCACTTTGATTAATCAATAAACCCCCTCAACTCCCATGAGTCACTAGAGGACAAATTAAACTCTCCTAAAGTAAACTCAACCACTCCTAAACCATGCTTATCCATAACTAACCTAGCTTTGCTATTATCCCACATACAATAGGATGTAAAGCTCCTTCAATCCAGAGGGTTATATAAAGAACCCTCCTCCTACCTTTCTACTTACACCTTTACATGCTTATAACCTAAACTATAGGAATTTCATCTTAGAGCATTCTTCCATTAGAGGAGATAGGTATCTTCATCTTGCATTCATCCATCCAAGTTCTTGAGCCATATGGAGAAGATCAAGAAGGTATTGTAGCCAAGTCTTGATTGAGATCCATTCTCAAACCCTTGGGATCAAACAAACTATCACATTTTGATAGCTAAGGATCTACATAGGTCCATCTCTTGTTTAGCTTTCAAAAGAGTAGAGGATAAATGTTTAGCATGTTAGTTTGAGTTTCATTCAAAGTTCTAATGCATAATGTTGATATTTACTCTTGTTTAGCTCTTAGCATGATGATATTTGTGTAGTTAGTTCATGTTTTGAAACTATTAAGGTGTTAGTTTCAATTCCCTTTGCATAGCTAACTAATACATTGATATAATACCGGTCCGCTTTCCAACGGTACTTTTCTTACATTATAAACACGGTGTCATACCTCATTAAATCGGTTATCGAGCTACCATATACATTGCTTTATTAATTCTCGGTCCGTACACGACATTCGTTCGACACCCGACTTTGACAGAACCACCAACCGAGGCTTGACAAGCTAACGAAGCGAAAGTAGCGCCAACAAGGGAAGGGGTTCTCGCATGATAGGAAGAAACATTGTCACACGACAACAAGGGAGGTTGATGCACAACAAAAGGGAATGTTGTCGTGTGATAATGAAGGGAACATGACTGGGAAGGAGGGATGACGACGCGTGACAAAGAGGGAGAGTTGTCACATGACAACCAAAAACATTGTTGCATGATAAGAAGGAGGTGGTGACGTGCGGTAAGAAGGTGGCAGTGACACATGTCAACAAAAGGCAGTTGAGGCGCAACAATAAGGTGGTTGATGCGTGACAACAAAGGCGGACGCATACGACATGAAGAAGCGGTTGATGCGCGATAAGAAGAGGCGGTTGTGACGCGTGACAACAAGCGGTTGAAGTGCGACGGGAAGAAGTGGTTGATGCGTGACAACAAGGTAGTTGACACGTGACAAGAAAATGAGGCTCCAAACCTTTTCCACGAGAGAGCTGCTTTGCGATCCATCCGGGTTATTTTTCTCTTGTAACACTTGGGGTTGAATTTAACAACCGCCCACTTGTCCCAGAAATTAAATGGCTAAGTCCATTTATTACGAGTTATCCAAATTAACTCGAGGGGTGAATTTGGGATAACATGTTCTTTTTACACATTTTGACATTTTTGGTCGGCCTTTTCTCATTTTTTGTCTTTATCATGCGCTCATAGTCACCTTTTGTGTCACTAGTGTCAAAATTCAAACAAGAGATCCATATATATACACAACATACACTCTATTATTCTAGCTGACAATTCTAAGGGGTAATCACATCTACATACTATCACTACCATCAAAGGGATTACATTTTTGGGTTGCATACACTGCATAGGAAGGGGAAGTGTTGAATTTTATACCACACATTTACATTTAATCTAGCTATAACCCATTATCTTGGCATCATTGGCGCGAGGGCAACCTAAGGAAACTATTTCACACACAAACACACAAAACTACATGGAGTCTAGAATGTAGTGCAATGCACGACAATAAGTTCACTCTTTAGGTGACCCCTGGGGTTAGTCGACTTCACATTTTGCATATTTCATTCATATTTGATGTGTTTGTGAGCTTGTGTAGGTAGATAGGGTTTGTTTTGTAGGTTACATGTGTGATCAAAACCATATAAGTGAATATAACATGACAAAGCAAAGATTAAAGAAACAATCTTCGAGACTCCAAAAAGGAAGTAGATGTCAAGCATTCACATAGTCACTAGCGCCTTGATTTAGACACCAATGTCCAAGTGCCTCTGTCCTCCTGTGGGTACCCCTTTCCTGATCAATGAAAAGTTCCAGATCTCTTAAGTGAGCTCATGTGACATCGTTCCTTGCCAGATCTAGTACACACAAAGTCCAGGACATCTACAGACCACACAAAAATTAGCTAAGTCACCTATCTCTTCTATTTGCTTATAGTCTTGCATTGTTTGAGCACTTAGCATTTGTATTTTGTTGTAGTTTACTAGATTGTACGTTGTTAGTTACTCGAATTCATATTTAATTTTTTATTAAACCAAGAGTTTGAAATCGATTTTTAGCCCATTTAGTAATCATAGATTGAGACAAGGATTAATAAGTCTCCCCTCAATGTATACATCCATCATATCGACCATTTTTTCTCATCTGCATCTTTGCTTAATGTTGGAGATTCATTTTTTACAAATATTGCTCTCAAATATTTTGTTTATTTGTTCATAACATATAATTTATTAAAATAATATTTAAGGTTGTCAAATTTGTTGCATCTCCAACAATATGCATCAAACTTTATTCATTGTATACCTTGTTCATATTGTGAGATTATATTTATTTCCACTATGTTTCTTCATTCTAATTTTCAGTTAGCCAACAAACAAAAAAATTTAAGCAATAGACTATTGTTAGACATGTTGAATTGCATTTAGTAAAATTTTCAATGGCTCAACAAGATAATGATGTCTTCTAAAAATTGTAATATGGTTGTTTGAGAGAGCGCCCACTAGATGAAGCATTTTACTTTGAAAAGACTTCAAGTTTCATCATAACACAATTTACCTTATAATAATTGTAATTGATGAGCTCACATCACATTGAGATGATTTGTCTATCATGTACATCAAATAAGAAATAAATTTTTTATTTATTAACATCGCTTAAACCAACATTCGAAAATGGATAATATTTGAACTAAGAAAAAAATCAGAAAAATAAATAAGCGGAGTTGACAATAGCTACAAGGGGAACACAAAAATACAATATACTCAACAATTTTAAAACAAATCCCCATATCATCTTCAATGTAAAAGAAAATAGAGATAAAAAGATAAATAAATGACAAACTTTTGTTTGAACACTATACTTGGTATATTTTTGTCTCTTATTGGATTTAGTTTACCATGTAAACCTTAGGTATTTTGTGTGTAAATTTTGCAACTGAATAAAAACACATCTTTGAAGATATTTACTGGCTCAGAATCATTATCTCAACAAAGATAAATGGGAAGAAAATAAAAAAGAAAAATATTTTTCTTATTTAAGTTTCACTTAGAAATAATCATGTAAAATCCTTTTAACCCATTTGATAATTAGCGTTTTCTTGAAACACAATTTTTTTGAATTGTATGATTCTATGTTTTTATCCAATGAAACTATTTTTTTTTGTGGGGCTTTTTCGTCATTGAAGTATAACAAGGATACAAACATTCTAATCTTGATAACACAACTTGTTTATTAGTGTTTACCCTTCATACGAATTTGTGCTCATAGTGGATGGATACAATAATGTTTGTTGTGTCAAGTTGATATGATAGTTGGTAATTGGACAAAGGTATAAATCATTGCTAATTTTTACATTTGTATCATTTTAAAAAGTTACGCGGTATAGATTTTTTTATAGAAAATTATGTAAAATCCTATAATGAAATATATAGATTGTTATTCTTTTTAAAATAAAATCTATGTCAACATATTCTTAATTAGTTGTCATTTAAAGGCGCATTTTGTCTCCTATTGCTATTGTAAATAACACCTCACCGCTTTGTCTTTCCCCGAAGCATGTTATGTGTACCAAACAAAACAAATTTTGATTTGAAAAAACCATGGAAAATTTAAAACACCAAAATAAGCTTAATCTTGAGTATCTAGATGAATGTTAATTCACTTTTGAAAATGATTGTTACATAAACTATACAAACCCTAAACTTCCTCAACTTCTCCCTAGCCCACTTTTCCCTTCCCTCTTTCTTGTTTAGCTCTCTATTTTTGGCATTTACTCATTAATTGCTCTTTCAAATTAATTAATTTATCATCCCATTATTTAACAAATTATTAAATAAATTAATGTACTACTTACTTAGTTAACTAAATATTACGTTTTTTATTAATAAAAATAATAAGTAATTATTTAACCCTTATATAATCCAAAAAAATAATTTTGTCCATTTCCTTTTTACATTTTTATATGGTGCCGACATCTTGCATCTTCCCCCTATTTAGTGTTTTTAAATTTAGATGTGCATATTTATATGAATATTACTAATTTGCACTTACTCTTTCGAATATTATTTTGTTTATATTTTATTTTAGTTTTTTTAATTGAAGGATAAACATCCTAATTCTTTGAATAAATATAGTATTGATAGTATCAAGTGTATGGAATAATCAATTTTATTAGGATAAGTGTTGAGGCTTAAGGGGTATTTGTGCAAAGGATGTAATGAGATCTTTAAATGTTTAGATCGTATCATAATTTCTACTCAATTATATTTCGTTTTCCATATTTTTAGTTGCTTATTAGAATCACTCAAATATTTTCTTAATTGGCCACCTTCCAATTTGTTTATGGTTAGTATGGATTTTTGATAACACAATGTTTAAATTTTTTTTTTTCTACATAATACTCTTCTACATCATGGACCTACTTTTCATCACATCAGATGAGGGTCGTGCTTGGTTTCAATTCTATCTGGAAATTGTGGTTGGATTTCATGGGGGTCAAATGCTATCACTCACCTTATCTAGATTCCTTAACACTTTAAAGTAGTAAGTTGTAAGAATATTTTGCACTCTTACTCTACCACATCTTTCAAGTTGAGCCACTCCCGTGAATGGTTGGATAGACCCTATTTCATTAGCCTTTGTAATGACAAGTGTTGGAACCTAGACAATGCCTTCAAATTACATATAACCATCCTATTGAATAATTTAATAGAATGAGTGAATAAAATTATTATATTATGTATATTTAGTTTATTGAAGTTTGAGTTTTTTGTGTGTTTAGTATGTGAAAACTCATATGTACATCATGGAGTCTTGAAATTAGACAAGGGTCAAATCATTTGTGTGATTGTCCTTGCATATGAAATCTATTATTTTGAGAGTTCAAATGAATTAGTTTTTTGAGCTTGTGTATCAGGAAATTATCAAAGTATTTATCAAATCTTCTTTTTGAATTTCCCTACATGCATTGATGGTCTATCTAATTTCATAAAAGTCTTGCTTGGCCAAGTATATTTATCTCGTCTCTTGGCTTGGTTTTGCATTGATTCCCATAACTCTTTACAAAGCAAGAATACTTCATGAGATATTATTTCATTCTCTGTTGCCTCAAATCAATATGCTTGAACTCAATTTTTCTGATCTATCTTTCATATGTTAACAAAATGTTTTCCTCTTTGTCTGGTTCATATTGTGTCACCTTGAGAATATTCATGCCATGTTCAAACTTTGCTATGGATTTTTCTAAAGGCATTATTCTTTGTATCAAAATGGCCCACTTTCCCGACTTTCATCACGCTTGAGAATAATAAGTTGTAGATTTGTTTGATACAAGGTTTTAAAGAGGTTCCATTTATAATGAATATTGCCTAGTATTACTAGAATACCGACAAACATCTACAATACAATCTTGGTTACATATTATCAATGTTGATTAAATCTTGTAAATGGAACTTATTACATATGTGCCTTGTAGTAAGACAGATGGCTTCCACAAAATGGTTCCACCCAATATTATCCTCTCCCAATTGCTTCTCATCTCTCTAACCCTCTCTTACGCAACCCTTTTCCTCATTTTATGTCTTGCTCCCTTAAATTCAACCTCATCTTACACTACCCCTTCGACATTAACATTACGATTGCTAGTATCGCCGCTTTTCGCAGTTTAAAATGTAAACTTAAAAAGAAGAGAGAAGGCTGTAGAAAACAATATAAAAAGCTCAATCACAAGGAAACGAACCACAACATTTAAATCAGAAACCTATTATTTCGCACCGAAAGCCTCGAAGGGTTTTTTCGCTATTTTAAATCTTTCGCGAGGGTTTTATTGCATCCATCTTCAAGCTCAGACCAGTAGCCTCAGTTAAGCGTCATATTGCTTTTCTTCTTAGTTTGAAATCAACTAGCCGCAAGGCGCTTACTTTTCTGATCATTTTGAGGTATTTTTTGAAATTTGGCGGCGGTTTGGTGATTTTTGACCCATTTTACGGTTGTTCCTTCGTCAGACAGAATCCGCAGCAATGCATGCGCCGGTCCTCGTTCTCAGTAAGTTCATTTGATCATTTGGCATAAATAATCTTTTTGGCTATAAACTTATGTACTTTACTTTTTGTATCAGTATTTATAGCTAGGATTAAAACCTACTAAATCTGGAAGGTTTGGAGCGATTCGTGGGGTATATTTTGATCAGAGTTGTAGTAGCCGCTCTGATCAAAATATACACCCAAATTTCGTGTGATGTTTTGCAGTAGCAAAATGACTTAATAGCAAGTGCCGTTTTGTACCAGAGGGTTTTTTGAAAATCAGTGTTTCTGCATTTGGAGCCCTACCTGTACCCTTTTCCGTATCCTGACAACATAGGTAAATATATATTTTAAAGGTAAAGATTGTTTATTGAGTCATGGCCAAGTGAGACGTGAATCTGTCATGAGGCCTCCTTGTGGAAGCAGGCAAGAAGATTTTTTTCCTTCGAGTCCTGCCATATATACTGTTCAAACTCTGTATCCCTACGTTTTGACCTGACATCTAAGTTTGGGAGTAGATCGAGCATTGACTATTTGGCTATACCTGGAGTTCTGTATTGTATGGTATTGTGCTATGCGGGAGTTTCCGTTTCTGTTTTTTTCCCTGATTGTCTCTGGGATTTACTTTTCTTCATGGCCGTGTTAAGCACATTTTTAATTCAAGCCCAGTTTTTTTTTCAAGCTGGTAAAATCTGAGGGTATTGGTTACCTTTACTGCAGTGTGGAATTAGTTTGGATCCTGTTCTTAAAATTTGTGACCACAGTTCATACTCAAACGTGCACCACAGGGAGCTCTTGGATTGCCCTTATAGTTATGAGTGGGGTTTACCGTTTAACCATGGTCACACATTTACAAGCATTGCCCATTACTAATACTCGTAAACCCCTTTGGACTCGATTTTGACAAAGAATGCGAAAACGAAGCACGAGGATCATGTGGGATAATGCGAACATCGACTGCGTTGCACTCCGGCAGGGTGGTGAGATTGCATGGAGGAGCGAGCATCAACCACGTAATGTGCATGCAAGGATTCGAAAGGGGCAAAATCACATGTACCATCTCATAGATCTGAAAGAGGGAAGGTGTACAAATAGAGGGTGCTGTGTAACCCCCAGTGCATGCAATCATGACTCCTCAAGTGGAGAAGGGGAGTTACATTCTAGAAATGGAAGTAACTCCCATATGATGCACTAACGCGTAAGGAATCTAATGATGACCCCTATGACACCTAAGACCTATGACCTCACCTAAGTGAGATGACTCACCACATGATGTGGAAAATGACTCACACCAACAGAGTTCAATATTTTATGCTACATCTAAGGGCCAAGTTTTGTAATTGATTACAAAAGCCTTCTAATAATTTTAAATATTGCAATTGAATTTTATTGTTATATTATCATGCTGAGGTTAGTAACTTTTTTTTTTTTGCGGGTAAATTCTTGAGAGATCTTTGTGACCCATGGCTTGTTCATGCATACCTTTAATCTTACTGTGGAGTGGGGAAAATTTGGACTGCATTCTTAAGATTTGTTAACAAGGCTAATGCTCAAATATAACCCACATTAATGGCAAGAAATGGATTGCCCTTATTGTTATGAGCAGGGTTGGAACCTGGGTTGTGCATTTACAAGTGTTGCCCATTGCTATAACTCCTAAACCCCTTTGGACTTGAGTTCAGTAGTTTATGCTACATTCAAGGGCCAGGGTTTGTAATTAATAGCAAAAAGCCTTCCAATAATTTTAAATATTGCAATTGAATTTTATATGTTAATGGCGAGGTCGGGATTTTTTCCAATATTTTGGTGGGTGAATCTTGGACGAGGGTAGTGATAAATTGGAGATCTTCTTGACACATGGCTTCTTCACTCATACCTTTAATTTTACTGTGGTTTGGGGAAATTTGGATTGCATTCTTAAGATTTGCGAATATGGCTCATGCTCAAATATACCCCACAGGGAGCTTATGGGCCACATTTATCACGGCGAGCTAGATTTGAATCTGGCTCACTCTAGTACAACTGCCACATTACCATTACTTCAAAATCCCTTGGTATCTTATTTTTAAGGGCAGGGTTAGTACTTAGTAGCGAAAGGTATCTTAATCATTTTAAATTATTGAAAATGATTTCTGGATTTTCTGTAACACTTATTTGGAATGACAGTGAGGGCAAAGACTCAGCTAGTTTTTGTACTAATTTAGCATTTAACATTGCAGAGTTATTTTTCAGTAATGTTTAAAGTTCTTGTTTTGCACCCTGCACCATTGCTAGCTTTTGTTTTGGAGCTAAAGCTTCCAACTAGTATGTGGTCTGTAATACTGAACATGATACATAAGTAAAACATGAAAAGATGTGATAAGCCTGAAAAGATTTGATGTTTGGTAAAACCTAAAAACCAATCGTCACATACTCAAACCTAGACATAAACTTATAAGTTTATGAAACTCCACCCACATTTAAATGACAAATTGATAATCCTTCAACACATGATCTCTTCATCCATATACCTTTGATCTTACAGCATCTTTATGTTTTTTATATCTCAAGCTAGGCATCATGTCATCAATCTGCTTAATTTGAATGTTGGAAATCTACGACATAGGGCTTGTTCGAATATGCTCAATACTTAATTTGAAACCAGCACAGTTGTGTTGCATTGCTTCTATCGTTTTACCCGGTAATGCGGACGTCTGTCTGAATTTTCAGTTTGTCAAAAATAAAAGCTCCTGCCTCGAAAAACACATGAATTTCTGCACCATGCTAACTCGTAGCTTTCTTATTATTCTAACACAACTGGTTCTCCAATTTTTTTATCCAGTGCATCTACAGCAATTGTATTCTCATGTTTGCTGCGATTAATGATGCTTGTTCTGCAGTTGTGATTGTCTTCTTTGACTACTATGGGGATGCTGATATGACTGTCTTCACGGTTGGTCATTGTTCATTCGAAAGTCCTTATTTATTTGTCTTTTGATCTGTCTCATTTTTGCAAAAACCCATACTCTTTTTCTTTCAACTGTTTTTGTCAGTATTGCCCTTCTATGTTGATTCTTTTGAAGTCCTCTAGTTTTGTAATTGTAACCCATCTTCTGTAATTATTTGAATCGGTGGCTTTAATATGCTACCTGGCTTAAATCATAGCAACCTGTTTCCTCCTCTCTGGAGCTTTTTTTTGCTCTGTAATGCTATTTCTATTATTTTTACTTTTGAGTCACATTGACCTATTCTGGTTGTCCCTGCAGAATCATTCTAAAACTAATATGATTTTTTTTTCTATCATTCTATCTGTTTATTAGGGGATATAAAATATGCGATATAGGGCTTGTTCAAATAAGTGTAATACTGTATTTGAAATCAGCACAGTTGTTTTGCCTCGGTTTTTCTATCCATTAATCTGGAACTCTTATCTTAACCATCGATTTTGTCAAAGATAATTGCTCCTGCCTCAAAAGCACACGAATTTCTGCACCATACTAACTGCAGCTTTGCCAATATTCCAACACAACTAGTTCTTCAATATCATTTTTCCAGTGCATCTACAACAATTGTATCCTCATGTTTGCTGCCGTTAATGCTGCTTGTTCTGTGGTTGTAGTTGTCTTTCACTACAATGGGGATCCTGATATGGTTGTCTTCATGGTTGCTTGTTCACTCAAAGATCTTTGATAATTTGTCTTTTGATCTGTCCCATTGTTGTAAAACCCATACCCTGTCTTTCTATCTGGTAATCTGGAACTTGATCTTAACCATCAATTTTGTCTAAGTAAGATAAATGCTCCTGCCTCAAAAAAACACATGAAGTTCTGCACCGTGCTAACTGTAGCTTTGCCAATATTCTAACACAACTGGTTTGCCAATTTCATTTTTATCCAGTGCATCTACAACAATTGTGTTCTCATGTTTGCTGCCATTAATGCTGCTTCCTCTGTGGTTGTGGTTGTCGTCTTTCACCACGACCAGTTGATGTGGCTGTGTCTTTATGGTTGTTCGTTGTTCATTTAAAGGTCCTTGATAATTTGTCTTTATATCTGTTCCAATGTAGTGGAAAACCCATACTCTGTTGTTGTATCCTTATCAGCATCCTTAGCCATATCAGGAGCATTTATCTTTGACAAAATTGCTGGTTAAGTTAGAGTACGGGGTTTTGTCGGTACTGTCTTTCTTTGTTCATTCTTGTGAAATCTTTTAGTTTTGTAATTGTAACCTAAGTCACCACATTCGCCGAATTTAATAGAAAAAAATTGAAAATTGCCGAATGCTTAACCATCCTAATAAATTCGTTCAGATCCGTGATTTAAATTGGCTGAATGGAATGACAATTTTAGATGGTAAGAACATTAAAAAAATTGTTATAAATATGCATAAAAATTGCGATTAGGGTTTGAAAAAGTAACAAAAAAAGTATGCAGCTGCTCATACTTTTGTTGCAAATGAAGTCGAAGCAAAACCCTATCGACGGCGACGGTGATAGGCCTGCAGGCTGCGTGACGGACCTGCATGTGAAATCCTGTTTGCGCTGGCAATCGATGGACCCTTGTTCCAGACATTTTCGAATAAACACATGATAATTTATTTTCACGCTTTCTTCTATTTTTATAGTTATTGTTTCACTTGTTTTAAAATTTAATTTAATTGTCATTTTAGGTTTCACGGTTTCTTATATTTTTATAGTTATCGGGTTCTTCTATTACATTGTATATTGTTTTATTTCATATTATTTCAGTTCATTTTATAAGTAACAATTTTAGTTATATTGTATGCCTATTACTTTTTAGTTTGGGTTTTATTTTCAATGTTTTTATTATATTTATATTTTATATACAATATTTTTTCATATTTTTTAATTATATATTTATATTTTATATTTGTATTTAGTAATATCTTTATTTTATATTTTTAAAAATATAAGTATTTTTTGTAGCCAATTTAATGATGAATTTTATCGTTGGTTTTTTTAGCAACAATTTTTTATGAATTTTATCTTTGGCGAATTTGAACACGGATTCAAATGCGGTGACTTAGATTGTAACCCATCTTTAATTATTTGAATCAGTGACTTTGATATACTACCTGGCATAAATCATTCCTCTTCTCTTTAGAGCTTCATTTTGCTCTGTAATGCCATTTCTATTAGTTATACTTTTGAATCCTGCTGACCTATTCTGGTTGGACTCATGGAATCGTTCTAAAATTAATATAATTTTTTAATTTCTTTCTATCTATCTATTTATAAGTGTTTACATCTTCATCTGACATTACTTATGCATCACGATTTTAAGGTTTGGCTTTGATGATCTTTTGGAGTCTCTCAATATCAGCATCTATTGCTGCAATTACATTTTCCTTTGCAGTCCTTTCCTGTTCGTGATGTTCGATGGTTAATCACGATTTGCAATCATCTAATATTTTCCTTCTGTTGTCTGTCAGCTTAATCGTATTGTTTTTGTAAACTGCACCCTTTTATTCAATCATTCAGTCATTATTAATGAAAGCATGCAAGAGGTGGTAAAGATTTTATCTAATTTATTTTTCTTTTGTCTTTATAGGATAGACTCAGGGTAGAATTTTTATTAAAGTAAATATATTATTTCATAACATATGGTAGAGGTTTCCTATATATGTGTAGATAGTTGTGTTATTTTGTGATCCTTTTGTTTCATGAATAATTCAAGCTATTGATGTGCATTTCATTGCAAATGTTCTTTTTGACAGATGAAGGTGTAAAGCGGAGACTGGAAGTAAGGTGCATCATGCCAATATTCAAGCATCTAAGGTGAAATGCACTACATGATAATAATGTTGGGATGCAATGTTTTACATGTTTGTAGGTTGCTTGTGTACTTTTAAATATTTTCTTGGCCATTTTTGTCCTCTCTTGTTTTTGGATAATTTTGAACATGTTAATCTTAGTTGTATGAGATTCAAGTTCTAGGTGAAATACAACATAATGAATCTGGCACTAAATTTTTGTTGTTGCAAGAAAAACCATAATAGGTCAACTTATCTCATAGTCCAAAATACATAACAAGTTTTGATGAATTAAGAAGTTTGTATTGATTAATGATTTTTTTGTCCTGTTGCTTGAGATATGACGAAGTTTAAATTTTAGAGATGAAATTCTGCAATTGCGGTTACATAGCCCATAACTTCTAACCTAACTATTGGCCTGTAACACTTTATAACACGTTGACTTTATAAAGTGACATTTATTTTGTTAACCCTAAAATACACACACAAGAACTTTGGATCAATTGATGCCCAAATAGACCTCCCTTGATCCAAAGGGGTATAGAAAAAGATATGGAGTAAGTAATTGTGAAGCTGTCCAAGTAGACTCCATTGCAAAACCTGCAAGTTGGTGCACTGTACATCATGTATTGATCAACGTATGTCATCTCACTTAGAAGCCCATTACCTTGCGAAGTGTGGCATGAATGATGAACATCTTGACTAGCATCATCATCCCCTCCGACCATTTGTACCGTATTTTAGTATAAGCATGATTAGTGCCTGCTCAACTACATCAATCCACGTAAGGCCTCACCCAAAAGGCTGTCCAGTGATAATGCCTTACATCCTATATGGTATGTCTCTTTGATGCCCAACAACATCGCTAAGTCCCACTTGCTCAATATTCTCTCGCACTAGCAACAACATTAGCTATACCATCACCGACAACTAATCGAATGTCACTATACAATATCAATACCCTTATTAGGTGAGGTGTAAGAAGTTGTGCAATGAGAAAACCAATCTAATTGCTTTGTCTACTCTGCATCAATGATCTCAATAAAACAAGACAAAAAAACAACACATGCCAAAACCAAAATGCCACTATAGCAAATCCCCATCTTGAGCCTAACAACTCACTCAAAATGGGCGTGTTCTCTATTTTTGAGAATGCATTTTCAGCTACTTCCACGAAGCAAGGAGCTTTGTGATAAGACCATGTATCAGAGGAACATCTAAAAGAGTAACCAAAAGATCCATTAGAGTGACTACAAGATCTACTAGACTGACGAACATAATGGGCCTCTGCCTTTTGTCTTATGGTGAGAGGACCTCCTCCTCGAGGGGCACATTATAGAATAGTCACAATACCATGGCAATTATAATATCTTTGCTCTTTGCTACTAGAATTGGAAGATGCAGATGAATAATTATGTGATAGAGAAGAGTGCTTATGCTTGTGTTGATGCTTATGTTTGGAGGAATTTGGAGAATGTTTCGAGTGTTTCAAAGTGTGCTTCCGAAAGGGCCTCTTGCGGTCATGTCTCCTCTCTCTTCTTTGTTTCCCTTACCTTTGTAAATTAGGTGTCCTTTACGGGTGTATTGTACTTCTATGCAAATTGTCGCCCATGTTGAGTGAGCAATTCACAAATGGAGTCAAATGTTGCATTATTGAAGTTGTCACTGAGTTGCAACATTTATACAAAATTTGTATAATTAAAACTAAGTCAATTCAGAATGATGGGGATGAACAAGAAGACTTAAGCAAAGCAAGTGCACGCTATCGCAGTTTTGAAACGCAAGAAGTTTTGCAGCATTGATAGGTAGTGTAGGTTGTTTTTCAACTAATTCCCATAAGTCATTGAAAACCAGGATGTTCTCCATGTTCATACTCCATTCCTTCTAGTTTTTAGCCTCCCGACTTTGGGCACGAGACTCACAATCTCGACTATGATGTACACAGATGTGAATGCCATGTGGGGCTATGGCTTTACCTACTAGTAGATTTGTATTACAATATTTTGCTTAAAATAACTACCTTATAACTCCTAAAACACGGTTTGATCATTGGGACCTGTCACTCTGAACAATATTCTTATATCTCCCTTTTACAAACAAAACGCAACTTAAAAAAACATTTCTTTAAAGATTTCCTTTTGAAAAAAAATGTTTTTTTTTATTTGGCAAAATATAGGTATGAGGGTTTGAATCTTAAACCTCCCTATTTATCAAGTGACTTATAAAGTTTCTTTAGCCACACCCTCTATAAGCTTTTATGATGATAGTCCTCACAAATATTTATTTAAACTGCTAAATTCCAATATTTTTCAAAATAAAGAAACTTATTCACCTACCTGTAATATGCATCCACAGTAAATAAATTTATCAGGCAATAATATAATAGTTGGGGATGACCCACTTCATCAGTAATTCAGAAAATACAGTTTTGTAGCAACATCCAAGGATTTCACTGTGACTGAAACACCTTTTCTAATGCCATACTGACTGTAAAAGTGCCTTGTAGCTTTTCCAATGTGATCTGTACAGGCCATATACATTCAGAAATGCCTTTGATACTTTAAAAATGCTTTGCATCTCACTTTTCAAGCTGTACAAATTGATCTTTGAATGATTGTGGGTGCAAAAATTTCTCTGATTTCTTCTTAACTCTGCGAAAATTCTTCATTCCTCATTTACACAGGTTTTTGCTTGACCTGGGTTCACTTTCACATTCACCCCACTGATACCACTTCTTGTATCAGGAGCATACAAGATTTCAAATAAAAACCTCCATTAACACATGATAAGATCTTCTGCTAATATTAGTCATTATAAAGCAAGCTCACAATATAACACTCCTTTGTTACTATAAATCTTCATTACAAAACTTTAAATAGACTCAATGGGAGGTTGGTATACGAGACCCACCCTCTAACGGGCACAACCAATTTTCCCTTACACCTAGCACCCGTAACTACTAACCTAACTATTGACCTGTGACACTTTATTACATATCAACTTTATAAAGAGACATTCAATTAGTTAGCCCTAAAGTACACACAAAACAACTTTGGATCAACCGATATCCAAATAGTTGATGTGGCTAGAGTCCCTTGTTTCTATATCTTGATCTCTTGTGTAAAAATGCAATGTACTGTACCTAATGTTCAAATTTATTCAATTGGTCAGATAATTTTTTATTGTATAATTTATTTATGCTAACTTTGGGTACAACTTGTTACAACTTTTCAGGCTGTAGCGGATATTATTCGGACCACTTTAGGTCCTCGATCCATGTTGAAAATGCTCCTTGATGCAGGAGGAGGTATACTTCGTCATTTGCTTTGAAATATCAAGTCTATCAATGTGTTTTCGATAAACAGTTAACACTTCTTCAACATTAAATTCTATTGTACTTGAAGCTGAAAAAGCCAATGTAATCAAAGAATGAATTTTATTGTATTTAGAAAGTTGGCTTTTTAATTGTTACGATGCTTTACTTTTGTTCAATAACATTTTATTAATAGTCATTGATTTGTATTGGCATGTGTAATTTCTTTCTCTTTGTGATGTTTTATGTGAGTTTTTATTTTCATGTGAAAAGACAATAACTTGCTTTGACAGCTGATATGGGTTCACTAGCTGAGGTTGGACTATTTTCCTCTTACGTCTATTTGAAATGCAATGTAGGCCTCGGGAATTATGAATAGATAATATTTGCAGCCCTGAAACTAACAATTTTGTGTCATTTTCTTACCTTAGTGCTAGTTCCCTATATACATATCCATCAGAAAATTGTTAGTTTCATTGAGAAGAAAATTTGCTTGTTTCAGACACATTTGAGTAATCACTCAATTAGATTGACTTTTCTATTATTCTTGATTGCATTTGGCAAAAATAGAGGGCTGTTGATTGCTTTTACAATGTATAGCTTCGGATCCTTCATTTGGTTTTAGGGTATCCAACTTTGAGCATTTCTCCTTAATTGTGCCAAAGCTTCATGGGACGTGTTTACTTATTCCAAGTAAGAGGTCAAACTAGAAACAATCCATATTAGGCATCTTGGAGGATTTTCCATTATTAATTCCTCTCTCAAGCTTGCAAATAAGTTTTCTTCTACCTTTTTATGTTTGCCACAAATTTTGTTGATATGCTATGTTGCCATGAAATGGAAATGGAGACAGGTCCGAAATGTGAAAATGCTTATTACTAAAAACCCTTGATTAGGAAATAACATGGAAAATATAGCATGCTGAATTATTAAAAATAAAATAAATATATATTAAAAAATGCAAAATACTCATTTTTAGTTCATAAAAATAAAACACTTCAAACTTCATGTGTCATAGCCCAAAATAATATTTGATGTGACATATCATGTGTTATATAGCCCATGTTCAAACTTCAAAGATAATATCAAAATGTACATGGAAATGAATAAATGATTATAATCTAGAGACTAGAATATATCATCTAGATTCTCCTCAAAATCAGCATCTCCATGAATGCCACTCCCACTAGCTCCACTCTCCAAGTGTGTTTATATAGCTTTTAGGAAGTATGTTTGTAGCTTAAGGAAGTGTGTTTTGCAAGTTCAGGGTTTACTTGTTAGGATTTTGAGTGTTTTTAATTTCTTTTGCACTTTTCCGGTGACCTGTGCTGTTGGAAACTGTACAAACCTGGGACTGCGTGACGTTTCAGCTTTGTTTCCATCCCGGAAACATCCAGTCACTGGTGCTGGGGGCCTTGAGGTGTTTCTGTGCAACGTAGTTAAGAGCTAGAAAGCATCATTGAGTTTTCATGTTGCATGTGACTTCTTAATTTGTTAAATATTTTTCACTATTGACAATGCAGTATGTACAACTATAGTTACACTATGGAGTGAATAAAGTGGACATTATTTGGATCCTCATTTTTGTACCAAATGAAGGAGATGGTTATGAAGCCATGCCCATTTTAGTTAGCGCTCCCTCAAAATGGCAAAGTAATAGAATGGAAGAAGAAATCAATGTGGAGCAATGTGAAGACAAATGTTATAATAATTCTCTTCAACCTGTAGTCATTTGTTCAAAGCATAACGGTTCTTGTCAAGCTAGAATACTCTAGAGACACTAGGGAATGATTGTTGGTGAGAATAAATGGGTTTTATGAAAAACTGATGATTGAAATGATAGTTCAATTTTGGTGTGTTTTTGGTTTTTACAAATTATCAATCTGGCCCGGAAAATTGTGTAAGTTTTTGTATATATATACATTATTTACTTATTGCTTCAAATCAGGGCATGTATTATAGACTGAAGATGATGTGATTAGGTAGAAAAGCTCTGTCTCTAGACATTCAATACTAGGCAGATAAGATGAATGTGAGATCATTGGATCCACAATGTGGGTTGTTGCCCTAGAAATAGTTATAAGACTGATGAGTGATTGGTATGCTTTTTAGTTTTACAAAATTTTAATCTGGCCCAGAAAATTGAGAAGCTTTTGTATACATACATTATTTACTTATTGCTTCAAATCGGGGCATGTATTATAAACTGAAGATGATGTGAATAGGCAGAGAAGCTCAGTCTCTGGACATTCCATAATAGACAGATAAGTTGAATGTGAGATCATTGGATCCACAATGTGGGTTGTTGCCCTAGAAATAGCTATATGTCACCATAATAGATTGCAATAGCAAGGTATTTGCTGACAGTGGAGATAAAATATGTAATGAAGGAGAGAGACCAACAAGTTTATAACTAGACAGATCTTAGATAGTCAAAACCTTTAGGTTAGGCTCTTACCTTCAGTTCTAAGTTAGACTCTTACCTTTAATTCTAAGTAATTACTAATGTGTACATGTTCATGCTTAAGATTTTCTTCTGTTTTGGCCTTATGCCATCTCTGACCTGGTCTTTGTATTTGTGATGTATCTTGTCCTATATGAATCAATTGTCGGCTGGGAAGATTTATAACTTTATATTTATAAATCTTACCTGTAATTTGTTTTATATTATATCTTGAATGATGTTTAATATTACAATGTTGAATTTGTACATCTACTGAGATACAATAGTTTTTTCATTTTGCTGCAGGACTTCAATGTCTTTGCCAAATCTCACAATCAATTTATAATTTGTGAAACTATTAGTAATTCCTTGATACCATTCAAAACATCAATTTTGCTGACGGCCCTAGCTTATTGTTTCAAACAGGTATTGTGGTTACAAATGATGGGAATTCTATTCTGCGAGAGTTGGATGTGGCACATCCAGCTGCAAAGGTCTGATAGTGTATTAGTGTATTTTTTTGATGTTCCATTGCTAAAGTTACAAATTGGTTAAATATTTTATTGCTACATTCTTTCCCAGATGTTGGAAATCAGAAAAATCTAATGCTTTATTATTATCTTCCTTATTAATTGAAGAATGTGTGCCTAACATTCCAAAGATATGTTATTTCTTGGCCAGTCTATGATTGAATTAAGTCGCACGCAAGACGAGGAAGTTGGTGATGGAACCACCTCGGTTATTGTTTTGGGTAGGTCATATTTTTGGTTGGCTTCACAGATTATAAATCTTCTGTGTTTTGTTCACGTGTTTGTACTTCAGATTGTAGATTCCATTTTAAGTTGCGATGTTTTGGGTTATATAAATCTAATTGTATGAATATAATGCAGTGAATTCAACATGATTGAAAAGATTGCAATTAAATAAGATTTTACGGAGTTGCGAACCATAGACAGGATAATTATTTTTCAGACGAACTGCATATTCATCAATTTGGTAGCTATTTTCTAATGCTGATCTTGCATCTTGACAAGTTTCATTAGGCAGAAAAATACAATGGCAAACATTAAAAGTGAGTGACATGGGGCACCCATGGATTGTAGAGTTAAATGAAACCTTTTGAGGCATTTTATGTCAAAGCCAAATAAAGTTAATTCCTAGATTATAAGCCTAATCCTACAGCTTTTTATGGAAATGCACTAGAAATTTGGAGGAAGGGATATAAAGAAATTTATTCTTATGGTTTCTAGTTTTTGACTTATTTTAATGATTTTCATCAAACCATGTTTGAAGGCAAATATTAATATTCATCTCTTAAAAGGAAGATTGAAGTTTTCCTAGTGTCATTGTAATATCCCTGAAAAAGAAACTTCTAGCAAATTTGGATATTTCCATTAAATCCTAGGAGCAGCAGTATTGCAAAAATGAACTTTTACAACAGCAACAATAATCTGAATTTTATAAATAAAAACAACGAACCAATATGGGAAAAAATAGTCTTTTATTTATTTATTTCCAACCAGATACAATAAAACAATACTAGTGTCTGAATACAATTGCCTGGAGCTGAACTGGCAGAACAATTGCACCTTGAAAGACCTCTGCAACTCTTGAATGGAATTGCCCAACTAAGAAGTGGGGGATTTCGTCCCCAATTCCGTATGCAAATGAGGGTTTTTGTCCTTTGTTGCTGTTTGTAGAAGCAGAAGCTACTTGCAGACAAAAAATAATTCATAAATTTCCAAGATGTTTGTACAATGAACCCCAAATCTACCTTTATAACTTCCAAACACTCTCCAAAGTGGGTGCCCCCTTTTAGACTTACATGCATGATCTTTGAACAATTAAAAATAATAAATTCCTCCTCCATACACATTTAAAATTACTTTATCCACCTCCTATCCTAAAATTAGGATTTTGGTGTTCATGCAACCTTCTTTATTTATTCATTAATTCTAACTCGGTGCCCAACAATAGAAGTCAACCTTCTATTATTATTTTATTCTATTATTGTCTTGGACTAAAATATAATTTAAGTGTCCTTTTCCAATTGAAATATAAAAATATCCTTGTACCCACTTAAATTAATCTATTTTCCTCTTAGCCTACAAAAAAATAATAAAAATAGACTTCAAATTTCTGGAATTAACTAATTTTGAAAGGAGGACATTATAGTCTGTCCTTCTCGGAATTGCTTGCCCTCAAGCAATTGCAAGTCTCTTCTGCAAATACCTGGATCCCAAACTCTCATGTTCACACAATTTGGAACTTGTATGAATAGATCTATGTGCCCTTTGCCACTCAAAGTGTTCTTCACTCTATTACCATTTCCACTATGTTGTCCATGATGACCACACATATGTAATGACTTAGTAGGAAGCAACAAATCCACAACACTTTCATACCTTTGGCTGTCCTCAACTTGTTCACCTTCCTTTGTCGAATGAAGCTTGGTTGAGATATCTTCAACATCCCCAACCTTGTGACTCAAAACTTTTGGGTTAAGATCAGCATTCTTCTTCACCTTGAACTCTTCACATTCAACAAGTGAATCTTGTTGACGCATGCAAACATTAGAAGTCAATAAAACATCTTCATGATTCTTGCTAAAGTCATGAACACTCAATTTGCTTCTCATAGGTGGTTGTTCTGAAAATTCCAGCAAATTGAAAATCAACATTAGCAACTAGTAAAGCCCTTTTTCATTTTTACACCCTCAACATGGTCTTCTTGGAACTCCACCCCAAAACCTTCTTGCAGATTAATAAAATTGGTGAGGGATATGGCATCTCTAATCTCATCGAGAAGTACCATGTACTCCTCATAGCTAGTAGCAATATCATCTGTTATGGTAGGCTGAATTTTTGCCTCCGAATTGCTTCCTCTACGTAGGAAGTTTGGCTGGAAGGGCCTAACAATAGAACCAATGACCGTCCTCTGAGTGAGTTGGTTATTGTTCACCCTTAAAGAACTTCCCTCATTGTTTGGAGCCCTTTGCACATTCATGCCCTGCATAGCTTGGATCAATTGACCTATCATATCAGCTAACATGTCCTGTCCTTGAACAAGCTTGTCAAAATGTGCATCTTTTGGGTCCTTGTTTTCCATGACTTTTGGTTGTTTTGTAGCTTTCTTCTTCTCCCTTTGCTGGTACTTGACTTCTCTGTCACTAACTTGCATGAAGTTTAAAGCTATAATTTTTTTCCTCTTCCTTCGTTTTAAAAAAATTTCCCATTCACATGATGGGAGGAAATTCGCTCTGATACCATTGTAATATCCCTGAAAATGAAACTTCTAGCAAATCTGGATATTTCCGTTAAATCCTAGGAGCAGCAGTATTGCAAAAATAAACTTTTACAACAGCAGCAATAATCTGAATTTTATAAATAAAAACAATGAACCAATATGGGAAAAACAATCTTTTATTTATTTATTTCCAACCAGATACAATAAAACAATACTAGTGTTTAAATACAATTGCTTGGAGTTGAACTAGCAGAACAATTTCACTCTGAAAGACCTTTGCAACTCCTGAATGGAATTGCCCAATTGAGAAGTGGGGGATTTTGTCCCCAATTCCGTATGCAAATGAGGGTTTTTGTCCTCTGTTGTTGTTTGCAGAAGCAAAAGCTACTTGCAGACAAAAAATAATTCATAAATTTCCAAAATGTTTGTACAGTTAATCCCAAATCTACCTTTATAACTTCCAAACACTCTGCAAAGTGGACGCCCCCTTTAGACTTATATGCATGATCTTTGAACAATTAAAAATAATAAATCCTTCCTCCATACACATTTAAAAATACTTTATCCACCTCCTATCCTAAAATTAGGATTTTGGTGTTCATACAACCTTCTTTATTTATTTATTTATTAATTATAACTCAGGTGCCCAATAATAGAAGTCAACCTTCTATTATTATTTTATTCTATTAATGCTTTTTGGATTAAAATATAATTTAAGTGTCCTTTTCCAATTAAAATATAAAAATATCCTTGGACCACTTAAATTAATTGATTTTCCTCTTTTAATTTCCCTTAGCCTACGAAAAATAATAAAAATAGGCTTTCCATATTTTGAATTAATTAATTGGAAAGGGGACATTACAGTCATCATTTTTCTTGGCATTTAAGATAAACTTGGAAGGTCTCGGCAAGTGGCAGTTTGTTTTACTTGCTGTAGTTTTGAACTTATGCAACATTCTCATATATTTATCAAATAGTATTGTGTCACCTGTGTAGTTTCCCTGGTTGAAATCCTTTCTTAGCAACTTAAAAGCTGTCATTTTAGCTCTTTGTGGCTGATCATTATTGCAGTTTGTAGATTAAGACTTTGTGTATGTTCTTTTAGGATTGTCTTTGTCAAGCCTTTGTTTTAGGCACAAGATCTGGATAATCTAGCAAATATATTAGCATGCAAGGCATATTTAGTTATGATTAATTAAAGCTTTGTTCCATGAAATATATTTTTAAATTTTAATTTATATTTTCTTGTAGAAGAATTATGTTTCTAACATGATAAGAAACTCTGGGCGTATTTTGAACTTATTAATTTTTCAAGTTGGTTGAAGTTACCTAATCCTTTTTATATTTGAATTATCTTAATTTTCAAGTATGCTGAAGTTTATATTTGGTACCCAATCCTTTCTATAATATTATTATCATGCCTAAGTTCATATTTGGGATACCTAATCCGTTTTTGTAGCTGGTGAGATGCTGCATGTTGCTGAAGCTTACATTGACAAGGCATACCATCCTACAGTAATTTGCAGAGGTAGCTTCTAATTATGTAGATTTGCTTGGTCCAATGATGTAGTATTTATGCAAATTTTATAATTCTTACTTCAACTTGATTCATGCTTTTTTAATTTGGAGTCTCTTTTATTGCAGCGTACAGTAAAGCTCTTGAGGATGCCATTGCTGTGCTTGACAAGATTGCCATTCCTATTGATGTGAATGACAGTAAGTTTTCTGCCTTGACCAACTTGCGGCAAGTAAAAATTTCAGCTGTTTATAACTGATTACTATTTTCCTATATCTCAAGGTATGCCATATTTTAAGGAAAATGTCCGAACTTTATTCTTGTCGAGGATGAACACGAAGGTTATCCATTATTTTTACATGGGAAGTTTTGGACATGCTTTTGCACTATTTTATAAATGTGTATACATATATCCTGTGAAAACAGAGAGTGGATATAGTTTTACCTTTTTCTACTCTGTTGTGCATATTTATGCATTTTTTAGAAAATAAAAATGACTAAAAATTCTTTTGTTTGAACTTGAAGACGTTTTTTCCGAACTTAATCCATTGGTGAACTTGAACCAAACTTTTTCCTTGTCGAACATGAGCTCGAACTCGAATCTCATGACTTAGCTTTTTTTCTCCTTTTGAAAGACTACAAGTTCTGAGGTTCTCTTTGAGGCAAGACCTGCAGTTAAGATAAAACCAATTATGAATGAAATCTGTGGCATATCCAATAATTTACTTTTAGTTTAGGATTTTGATGGGTTTTTTCTTTCTGCAGATGAGATAAAATCATAAAACCAATTATGAATGAAATCTTCTGCATACCATTAATTTACTTTTAATTAGGATGTTGTTAGGTAATTTTCTTTCTGCTGTTTTGTCTATTGCTTTCCAGGGCAAATGATTTTGACTTTTTTATTACTTGCACGTTATTCTGTTCATCATTAGAGTTTTATTAGTCAACAATATATATTTTTTGAGTACGTATAAATCTTTCCGTTTTCTTATTGAAAGCAAAACTTGTATTTAATACTTGAGCTGACTTTTGAGCTTCTCTTACTGGTAGGACCAACTTTGTTGAAAATGGTTAGAAGCTGTATTGGTACGAAATTTACTGCCAGTTTGGGAATCTCATTGCGGTAATGAAATTCTTCTTTCTTCTGTTACAGTTGAATAAATAGTATCTTCTTTTGGGGCTATAATTGATCTTATGTTATTATCTAGGTGTTTGATTTTAACTATGTCCTTGAAATTTTCTTGGAATTGAGAATGTGAATCTTCGAAAGGGAGTAAATGTTGAAGTAATTAATTCCAGCTATATGCATTAAGCTGGTAGATTCAGTTCGAGGCTCTTCTGGTGCAAATGTGAATGTGGTTGAGGTACATGCCTCACGTTTGATCAATTTGGTGCCCATTAGTTTGATACGAACAAGGCTAGGCGTGCAATGTACAATTGATATAGCTTTATGGGTGTCAAATTTTCCTTGAATAGCAATCATAAGACGTTTCATCAATAGGTATACCTGGTCATTCTAGTGACACATTTTTCTCCAGCACTCTCTATAGGTTAAGAATCTTCCTCATGAAGTTTAAAACTATGTTTGCTAGGATACGGGTATGGGTTCAGTACGTGGATACGTCGATTTTAAAAACCCTTGGGTATGATATGTCTTGGATACCTCCGTACATATATATTAAAAATTAAAAATATTATATATATAAACTAGGTTACCGGAAACGCCTGTACAGGCAGCCGGAGCGGAGCGGGAGCGCCTGTGGGAGCGGCCAGGAGCGGGCAGGCGCGGGTACGGCGCAGGCCATACCCGCGTTTCCACAGCGCCTGCCCGCTCCCTGGCCGCTCCTGGGTAGAAAAACACGCGTCTTTTAATTTTTAATGCTTATTATTTTATTTCATTTGTTTGGTAATGCTTAAGATTGGGCCCCGGTTAATATAATTAAGGTTGGCTCATGGGATTTTGAAGGAAGCGCAAAATTGCATTCTAAGAAATATATTAGAAAATAAATCTGAAAAAGGAAGAAAGCGATTCTTGAATGCTCCACCTCAGGAGAAGAGTACAATGAGAAAAAATAAAAAAGAGTTATTAAGAGAAACAATTTGAATATTTTAAAATCTTTAAAGCTTTTCAACAACCCATTTATATTGCAATGTGTTTTAACTTCCATTTATTTCGATGTTTGATGTTGTAGAAAATTGGTTCACTTGATGTTTGTGTTCGAAGCCCTCGGTTGATTATGGGGATATCAATATGTTTTTTTTTTTTTTTTTAAGTTCTATGCATTTATGAGATTATTTATGGTTTCCTCTATTCATTTATGGGATTGTGGGAGATATAAATCTATAGTGTCTTTTTTTAAGAAGTCTGGTTGATTTTTTTTGTGTTGTAGTTTCCTCATTTCTAAGTTTCTAAGTTTTATCGGTATCCTAGCTTGTTTGTTGTGGTTATTCACTTATTTAGCTTATAACTTGTCTTTTATCTTGTCTTTCATATGCATAATATGTGGTTAATAATTAAATTCCTATTTAGAAGGCTGAAATTTATATATTTTTTAATTTTTATATAGTTTTTGTACTGCCGTATCCTACGCCGTAACCGGGGTCAAAAAAAAATTTGCCGTTTCCGTGTATCGGATACCCCGCTCCCGCTCCCGTATCCAAAACGTTTCGGTAACTTAGTATATATATATATATATATTGTTCATATACTCATTTTTAGTCCACGAGAAATACAAAATGTGAAAAATATAGTACGATTAATGTTCAAAACATTCAATATACTTAAGATTTTACATTTTCTATGATATATGAATATTATATTCCTTTGTGTTTCATTCATTTCCTTTGAGATTAATTTTTGTGTTGCGATGGTGGCCATAAAAGATGTATATAGGGAGCCCCTGAAGGACCTATTTAATTAGGTTGATTCTAACCTACCAATGATAACTAAAGAGGTCAGTCCAATGGTTGGTTCTTGCATTCATATTATCCAAAATTACCTTGTAATCCTCCTTAAGGATGCGGGAAGGAGTCAATGCTGTGCCTTAATAGTTTCTGGGAAAAGATGCTCTTTGAAACTTTAAGCTATGCAATTTGCGGTTCCAAATTTTTCTATTAGTATTGAAGATCACCTGAGATTTGTTCTCATAAATAACTTGTACTGAGGCTCAGATATATGTCCATCTTTCTATGAATAACTTCTTTCCTTGGCCAATTGCAATGATCCCAAATAATTACCTCAAACATTCTTGATATCCTTCGAATATTTTCTCTTCATTAAACTAGAGGGATTTTAAACAATCTCCAGGTTTCCTTATGGTTGCCATGCCCTCCTAGTCTAACCCCAATAAAACTAAAGTTTGTTTTAGTCAAAATAAAATAAAATAAAATAAATTTAGTGCCCCCACTGCCCAACCCTGTGGGTACGTCCCAGATACGTCAAAACATACCCGGGATGTACCCAGATGTACCTGGGGCATATCAGTACCGTACCCGGGACATATCTGTACTGGGTACGTATTCAGGGGGTATGGGAGGGTGGGGGCAAACCCTGGTAACAGGTTTAAAAGAGTAGATGCTTATTTTTCATACCAACTACTTCACTGTCAATTTCAATCTTTTGGTTTTGGGAAGCAGCTAAATGCCTGTATGTCAAAGTAATTTCCACTCACGTAATGTTCGTAGAATCCACCAGTTTGAAAAAGTGACTGCGTAACGGAAGTTTGGATTCACCTGGTAATCTAAATTCTCAAGGAAGTGATTTCTACACATTCTTGCATACTTGGGGACGGACTTATCTGCAGTGGTATGAGAAGTCATCAAGTAAAAACCTTAAGTATTCCCTTCTAAAACCGAGTTCTGCTAATTTCCAAGAGTTAAGGATGGAAGTCTTGCCCAAACTTGAGAGAAAGTGGGATTGTTTTAATATACGGTTGAACAAAACTGTATGAATTGCGCTGTCATCAACATCCTCAGTTTTGTCTAGGAAGCCAAAGTACTGGTATGAGGATCATTGAATATTGTCGGTAAATAACCCTTTACTGAGGTTGTGACTGCCACTATGTTCTTAAGCGTCTAATTTATTGTGATTTATTTTCTAATCATTTCCCAATTCCCATGAAACTACAGATCAAATTTGCTTTTATAAATGACTAATTATGGTTGATTAGCTGGTCTAGTTTGTCCCCTACTTTTTAGATTATCTGCTAGCTTTTGCTTTCTTTCTTTTTAGCAAAAGAAAAAGGACCTTATGAAGAAAGATGGTATCCCAAGAAATTTACATCCCTTACCTCCCAATTACGCTTTTGAGGAAAAACTGGGTAAGAGTTTGTAAGTCAAACTAAATTTAAGGGCCTGAAAATGTGGTGATCCCAGGTGCTTTATCTGTGCAACTATTGAAAGAGCTGTTGTTATATTTAAAGTGTTCTTGTTTATATTTAATACACTTGAATTATTTATGCTAGACTCTAGGTTCCTTATCTTCTTTCCTTCACTTTTGCATTATTAACAAGGGGAACTTGTAACAGTGTATCTTAGAGAATGTTTTCCTTATTTTTTGTGTAAAAGCTAAGGTCCAGTAATAATCTTAACCCTGTAAGTTCTTAAATAAAATAGTAAGATTTAAGTTTGATATGTGAAATTGAAGCTTATAACCTTGAATTGTGTAGATTTCTGGCTATATATATATATGAAACTTCATTGCGGCTTTCTAATACAAATGGCACTGTTTCAGGATTTGGCAATTGATGCAACTACAACTGTTAGTGTTGAAATTGGAAATGGTCTACGTGAGGTTGATATAAAGAAATTTGTCAAAGTTGAGAAGCTTCCTGGGGGCCAGTTGGAAGATTCCAAGGTTCTCAAGGGTGTTATGATTAACAAGGATGTTGTAGCACCAGGAAAAATGAAGAGGAAAATCTTCAACCCAAGAATCATTCTTTTGGATTGCCCACTTGAGTACAAAAAGGAGAGAACATGACAAACGCAGAGTTGATAAAAGAAGAGGACTGGTATGTGCTTGGTCATTATACACAAACTTTATTTGAATTTTAGTGTTTATTGCCATTTGTATCTTAACAGTCTTTTCTGAGTAGTGTATCATGGTTTTCTTACTGGGCATGTTTTACCCATCGGAAATATGTTTTTAATATTTATACCTGCAGTTGTAACCTACAATGGCATCCAGGGGGTAGTGTGTTGTGTAACAGTGTTAGATGTCTATAAATATGTCTGGCCTTAAATTTGATGTCCATATGACTGTCATAGTGGTCTTCTTTTGGCTCAGAAAAGACAGTTGAAAATCTGCGATATCTTCTAAATATGGTGGAGTTTGGAGCCCCTTTTTTCTCCAAATTACTTTTTTGAGCTCAGTATAGTGGTGCAGCTAAATTGATGTCATCTGTCACCAGTCTGGCAAATTTGCAGAGAAAGTGATGGATTTGTTAATCAATGTGAAACCCTTCAGTGGATGAAACTATGTGATAAATCCAAGATTGGCTCCTCAAGATTCAAATCAATCTGTGTTTTTAAGATATGTATTTAAGATATGTAAACTAGTTTATGCTTCCTTTTAATTGCAAATGCGTTAGACAGGAAATTTATAGTACAATTTAAAAGCTGTGGGGTGTGGTGGCACAACTAATGTTTACAATGAAATGACATTATTTCAGCCACTATAAAGTTTGAGACTTGGAAAATCTGGAATATTCTTTAGGTCTTATCAGAGATTGTTCCCATCAATTGCATTTGTTTAAATATAATAATCATATGCTACTTTCAATGCTACTTTTAATATTTTTTTATTTACCTATTAAGTAAGAGTTGTCCTATATATTTAATGATGCATTAGCTTTATTGATTAATATTGCAATAAATTAGGAATATTCCTTAAATTGCAATTAGATAATAATCATAGAGTACTTTCAATGGTAGTCTTTATTTATTAGTATTGCAATAAATTAGGAATATTCCCTTAAATTGCAATTATATACTAATCATACACTACTTTCAAATTTCAATGGTAGTCTTAAACTTTTTTTTATTTACCTATTAATTAAGTGTTGTCCATGACACATCAACTTTGTTTATTAGTACTATAATAATCTTGCACTTCTATAGGTTAATTATGTAAGAAAAGACATGAGCCTGTTACAGTAAGTATTGACATTTATTAATAGTGTCAAAGGTAAGGTATTATAGGTTTCATGCTTCTCAATTAGCCATTATATTTATATTCAATTAAATTTCATTTTTGAAAAATAATATTTGATTGTTATAAAGTTTTGATAATATACTGTATTTATTATTTAGTTTTTCCTGGACCAAGCAACCCAAACTTTCTGAACATGTTATGCTTCTCATATAGGATGGTTGCTGACCTCGTAGGAATAATGTGCATTATACATATTCTCCGAGTGAAGCAATAGTACACTGCAGAATAGTAGTTAACGGTATTTGACTAAAGACTAGATTTTCTTTTTAATAAACTTTACCATGCATGATAAATGCTTGCACCATTCTTATGTACCATTCCAATGTACTAGATATCAGAGACTGAACATGATCTAAGGTGCTGAGGGCAAAATCCTGTGTAGAAAGTGTCTATGTTGTTCTAAGGGTTCGTGCTTGCTCTCAGAATTTCCCTGTGAAACAGGTGTAGTTCACTGGATGATGGATTTTAGGGGTTCACTGAGTTGGTGTTTCCTTGGTGAAGAATAGGATGTGTCTACATCGTAGTTTTTAAATTTCATTGCACAGTTTTTTTTTTTTGCGTTCCTCCTATTTATGTTTATAAAATTTTGTATTTATTTTCCCTTATAAATAATGTATGATCTGCTAAACCTTTGATGTGTTTAGAGTAAAACAATTACCAGTATGTATGGGTTTTAAGATTGGTAAGTTTGGTATGCATTTTATTTGTTGTCTTAAGAGATGTCTTAGACCATTTGGCTTGGAAATTTTGTAGGAGTGTCCTCTTGAAGATGGAAGAGGAATATATTGAAAAGATCTGTTCTCAACTATTAAGTTATAAGCCAGATTTAGTCATCACTGAAAAGGGCCTTAGTGATCTTGCAGCTCACTATTTGAGCAAAGCAGGAGTGAGTGCAATTCAAGGCTAAGGAAAACAGATAACAATAGAATTGCTAAAGCTTGTGGAGCAACAGTTGTAAACAGACCAGAAGAGTTGCAAGAAAGTGATGTTGGAACTGGAGCAGGATTATTTGAGGTTCAAAAAATCGGTGATGAATATTTTACTTTTATTGTTGATTGCAAAGATCCAAAAGCTTGCACGGTTCTGTTGAGAGGTGCAAGCAAAGATTTATTAAATGAGGTGGAGCGAAATCTTCAGGTATCCATCATTTAAGATATAGTCATTTTGAATCTTCGCTCATATTCCAAGCATTTGAGATGTGTGTGCACACACACATTAAACTTAGCTATTGTTTCTGCGAGACAGGATGCAATGTCCGTTGCCGAAACATGATAAAGAATCCAAAACTTGTTCCTGGTGGTGGGGCAGCTGAGCTTACAGTATCAGCGACATTGAAGCACAAGAGTTCATCAGTTGAGGGTGTAGAAAAGGTATGTTGGTGGGTCATCAAATATATTGAGAGAATTTGAGCCTCATTTGAATGGAGTAAAATTGTTTTCTGTATGTCAACAACTTCATTTGCATGTGTAACAGTGGCCTTACGAAGCTGTGGCACAAGCTTTTGAGGCAATTCCTAGAACATTGGCTCAGAATTGTGGTGTGAATGTTGTTAGAACAATGACAGCATTGCAAGCAAAGGTGTATTCATGATTTGAACTATCACTGCTCAGTTTTGTATCTTTAGCTGAAGCTATAATTGTTTTCACTTGACTGTTAGCTTATATGCATTTTTTCCATTTCTTTTCATGGCTCTTGCTAATGGCTTTTATAAAATTGTATTGGCCACCTTTTATTTGATTATTGTACATGAAGCATGCCAATGGGGAAAATGTGTGGATTGGGATTGATGGCAACACTGGAGAAATCACTGACATGAAAGAACGTGGGGTATGCAAATTTAATAGCTGGTTAATTAAATCTTCTGTTGATATGCTATGCCTATTTTATTCTATTATTTCATATGATATGCCTATTTTCTTCTGCAGATATGGGATGCTTATAATGTGAAGGCACAGACTTTTAAAACAGCTGTCGAGGCATCCTGTATGCTTCTCAGGATTGATGACATTGTAAGTGGAATAAAGAAGAAACAACCTCAAGGTGGTCCAACAAAAACACAGCCTCAAGTAGAGGATGGAGACAATGTTGACAGTGAACAGATGATTCCAGAGTAATTGGCGGAAGTTATGATCAATTACAGTTTGATACCAGCAGTTCTCCTTGACTTGGTAAAATGACTGTCTGTCATGAATAGCCTTACTGATAAAGTGAATTTAATTGGTTAAAAGATCTCATTTTGCAATTCTTAAAATTGAGGACGGGAGGATTTTCTTATATTTTGTGGGCTCATTCCAAAGATCTGTTTCAGGGGGATTTGTTCTCCTATTCTTGACTTGCAGTTGTACTGCAAGCATGTATTTCGCTGAGGCTTTATACCCAAGAGTGTAGGGAAAATAGTTTTGTAGTATTCCATTTACTTGATGTTTACAATCATTCTGCGAAAACTGTCGATGTATTGAGTGCACCAACTACTATGCACTTGAAAAGCTATAGTAACTACTTTTGTGTCCGAGTCGATTGAAATGAGCTTATGGATTTCCTTCCAAATAAACATTGAAAGTCATATTGTAATTCTGCTATATAGTAATTAGGCATGGATTTGTTGTGCATATGCTTGATGTTCTTTTGGCACTTTTGCTTTTATGAAATCCCTGAAAGGACATATGATAAAGTTGTTCTACCGTTTGTGTCGGCAAACACTATATCCCTCGTAATCCCATTGTGTTGAGAAATGGAGGGAATTGAAGCTCATGTTTAAAGAGCAGATCTGGAGGGATGATTCCATTTAAAATTATACTTAAATGTGAGTCATATGCTGCACTACAATCTTTTAGTAATCTGAGAACCTTGAATTGTCGGACCAAAAGTGGTTTTGATGCGTAACTTGAGCACCATTTTCTACTACAAGATGTCTCAAGATATGTCAGCAAAACTATTATTTGTCAATTTTTTTTTCATCCTGAGGGTCTATTTTGCTTCAAATCTTTGGCTGCTTCAAATCTCAGAGTAGTAATTGGTATTCTGTTTTATAATGTTTGAGAGGCTAAAACATCCCAAATGTTATCTGAAATATTGGTATATTATTGATTTCACATCCATAGCCTTACACGGAAGACATGATAACCAATCTACAAGTTTTGTTGATATAGTGAGAAGAAGTCTTAAGCAAAGGGATTTCTACTTTCTTGACAAACAAAAAGGGAATAGACGAGTTTTCAACAATATGAACCCTGCCGATGTGAAGAAAAGAAAATGTTACAGGATCCATATTTTTTGGAGATCCAGCCAAAGAGCCTTATTTGCACTGATCAATATTCTTTAGTGAAATTGCGTGCTTTAGTTTGAAGGTAGCCTTTTTGAATGAGACTATCTCGTCACTTTTCTTAGTGTGTGGTCCCCATATGAAACATGCAGGTCTCCACGGATCATGCAAGCAGTCTTGGATGTTGGTGGATCCTTCTCTAAGAGATTTGAGTACCCTACATAGCTCTTGCATGCAGTCTTGTATACATTGTGTTGCGTGATGTTGATGGATCCTCTGAAAAGGTTGAATCTCCTCCATATTCATTGTATGCAACAATGTAATATGATCTTGAAAAGTTCACATGCTCTCTCCAATGTCAATCATTTATTTATTCTAATAAATAGTAAAAAGTACGCTTTAAAAACATGCATGGATTGAATCTTTATGTGTGGGTTTTTAGATGAGCAATGTTATTTTAAAAAAAAATTATGTTTTCAAAATGGAAATATTGCTTGATAGGGCGGGAAAGGGAATATGACTAGGGAAACACTTATAAACTAATTTGAAGATTAAATTATTTATAAAAATATGATTGCTTTCAATGGTATAATCCCATTAATAACAAATATGAATTATTAAATGATTAAAACAACTTGATTAGAGTTGCAAAGCATGTGTTAATATTATTTTTTGAGTTATTTATTTATTATAATTTAATTTTTAATTGAATGTAATATCTTTTATTTTTGTATTATTTCTATTTAATTTATAGATTTGATATTAAACTTGTGTGTTGTTACAATAAACAATACATAAACTCATTAAAATGTTTGGTCATAGCTGCCATTGATAAAATTGATAAAATATCATTACCAAAGATAACCATTAGTAGGTAATACAAAATTGTATTAATGGCTCTAATACATAGTCACATATCACATACATTATACTAGAGAAGAATAAAGAAAATTTAGCTTGGAAATAAACAAACACTTATATATTGTAGGCACTTCAATTTGGTCTTTAATACAAGTCAATATCAATTTTGGTATTCTTTGGCACAATTGGACATTTCACACATATTTGATGCTTAGCACATTTCCTCTTAGATGGTTACACATACATTGCGTAGTGTCCATTGCCTTTACACATTGTTTAGTGCTTGGTTGACTGCCTTTCATTCTTGTTTCAATGTATATGATTTTGACTTTCAGTAGATGACTTGGATGATAGACATTATGAGTTATATGATTTGAGGCACATAGTGCCATAGATATTTTATACTAGTATGACTTGTTTTTTTTTACTAACCATGTAGAATATTTTTGTTTTTTTATTAAGGGTAAATAGATTTTTTGAAAGGGACTATACCCTTGTACAAAAAGGGAATATTTTTGTTGCACTTATATGATTATTTGATTTATTGAACTAACCTTGTAGGGATTATGTGTATGATCAAAATTCTATGTATGTTACATGTTTGATTATGGATAGACTTATCATGATATCTATAGATGTATGAGTTAAATTTATTTATGAGACAATTAAAAGTTTGAAATCTGCCAATTGAATCATATATGTAGATGTTCATAATGAAATTGAAATGTCATTTTAATTATTGATTTTGATTGTGAATTGTATGATGAGTTGTTTGGATGTATGTGTTGGGATTTAGTTCATTTTCACATGGTTATATATGGATGTATATTTTGTTGTGCGGTATGACACTTGTTTGAGGTGTGTAGGTGACGAACATGTAAATTCAAAGAAAAATATAAAATACCAAATTGAGGAAGGAGAAAGCCAACAACTTAGGAATACCACATGTTAGCTGGAGGTCACCTAATGAGCACTTGTGTGTGTAAAATTATGTACCTTGTGAATAGTGATTTATGGTGTTATAATTTTTGAATGAATTTTGTCACATTTTTCCTAATGTGCAACTTTTGAAAAGTGAATTTTATTTTATTTTATTTTGGTTAAGTATGTTTTATTTGGGTTAGTTAATTATGTTTGAACCAATTTATTTTGTTGTCTTTTCTTTTGTGTTGAGTATTTTGCACTCAAAGTGCAAACTCGAATTTTTCCTTTAGGCCTACTTTTCAAAGAGTGAAGAAGGATTATTTTGCTCCACACTCCTAAAAATGTCCCAAAGCCCATATCCATGGGTAGGTGGGACTTTTGAAAGACAAAAATGTATTTTCTTTCACTTTTGAAAGATTTTTATCTCATTTTTCACTCTTTGGTTGATTTGATTTGATTTCTTTTATTTATTTTGATGTTGGTGATTTCCTTGGGATGAACATTTTTGGAGTGTGGAAGGAAACTTCCTTACACCTATGTGTCTTTTGATTTGACCACACCATACCTCTCTTACACATTTTCTTACACCTTCTTTAATTGATTGTTTGACTTGTGTACTCCTTCACATCACCCCCTTTTCCTCTTAAATTTTTGTGTTTGATTTTGGAGAAAGAGGTTACATGCCATTTGTTTGAAAATCTCTTAATTTGTTTTTGGATTGGAGAGCCTTTTTTGCGAGAGGAATTTGTGAAAGTTTGTTTTTGGATTGCTCAAGTGAACAATATGGCCCCAAGATAGACTTATTTTACCTTGGTTATTTCTTTTGTTTGATTGTTGCTTGCATGTGTTTTTTATGTTTCAAGAAATCGGGGTTTGTGTAGTGAATGACAATAGGGATGGTGTGGGAGAAAAATAGCCAAACTTGACAAAAATTGTGATCGGAGGGATAATGTTTTGCTTATGTGTGTGGGATTTATGAAGGGGTGCATTTTTTTTTTTGGCAAAAATCAATGCAGAGGCAAAAGGGTTGGAGTGAATTTTTTTATTGTAGGGATTGTGAGATGGATTCTTACCATCTCACTTGGGAGGCATAAGGAGAGTATGACTACTTTTTCTCTTTTGAGATTCTAGGGAGAATCCTTTTTGTTGTTTGTTTAATGATTTTTTTTTGTTTGATTGTTTGCTTCTTGTTGTGCTCATTTGGGGTAGCATGTGGATATTCCTACTTTGTTGGGGCTCGAGGGTTAAAGAGAGAGTTAATCTCTTCCATTGAGAATGTTGGGTGAAGAGCATTGCTTCCTCCTCTTTTTTGTTGTTCCATGTTGACCTTGTTGGAAATCAAATGAAGAAGAAATTGGTTCCATGTTGGAGCCCAATGTAGCTTGTATCACCATTTTGTAAGCCTTGGAAAAATGTATTTTGGAGCATTGAGAAATATTGTGATTGATGGTTTTATAAACTTGACGGAGATCCACTTTTGATCATTGGGAAATATGTAACTAGATCCATTTTTGTAACAGTTGTAAGTTGTATAACTTTTAAATGGAATTGTGTAGGCTTGCAAGATGGAAACTAGTTCATTTGGCCATTGTTGAACTTTTAAATTTGCAAAGTAATGAGCTTGGTTATGAAAGAATTGGTGAAATAAATTGAACCTCCTTTTATCCTTCATTCTCTCTCTAAAATGCTTATTTGTGGTGTGCCTATGGATTAAAAGAATGAATTTCGTTTGGTGTTGTTCAATAAAACATACTGGGAGTTGTATTACTTTTCTTATAGCTAAAAAAGAATGGAAATGATTAATAAAAGTGGTTTGTCATGATTATAATCGTGCGAGTTTGTATATTTATTAAAACCCTGTTTGCAAATAATATAAATATATTCTTAAAATATTCTTAACTATGAATATTCTATAAATGTTATAATATATATATATATATATATATATATAATATAATTATATTCCTAAGTTTAAAGCTATATAAGATAGATTAATAATTATATATACATAGATTATTTAAATTATAAATAGAAATCACACATTAAAATAAATAAATATTTTATTAAAAAAGTATATATAATATATATATATAAGGAATGAGAGGGCTCGACCTTACCCCACCCACCATACTTTAAATACTAGCAATCATACGTGAAATGTGAAATGGAAACGCCGAAGGGGATGCATCGAAGAAATTAAAATTGAGAGAGCTAAACATTGGAGGAGGAAGAGGGGTGATGAAGAAGGAGATTGAGGGAGGACAAGTTTAAGGGGGAAAATGTTCGGAGGAATGTATGTGATAATTCTTTATCTTACAACTAGACAAAAGAGAAGCACATGCCATTTAAGTCTTTATTTCGAAGGAGAAAGGTGGTGTAGGGTGCAAGTCATCGAGGTAACATACGTTGGAGATATCCGAGAAGGCACAACGTGGTCAATTTATATTTCCAAAGGAAACTTGCATATGTTTGAATTCTGAACTCTACATATGTGAGATATTGAAACTTTGCATTTAGGATCATTTGCGATTAGGGTTTATCTTTGGGGATAAATTAGTGATTAGGAATTCCCCTCATCAACAATCCTAATGACACCATTTATTAACGACGACCGATAGAAAACATTGACCTTTTATTTATCATATGCATGTCAAGCATTACTACCGAGACTCCAATTTAGAAAGGCATATCAACATAGTTTTAATGTTTGAGGTATTGGGAAAAGAGGATTTTTTTGCAAACTCGGGTGATCCTGTTAGTGGTGAGATGAGATGCCAAATGTGAGCAAGTATGAATTGTAATACTCAATATAGTATCCATGATGCAAATGTGATGTCTAGCTCAAAGGACCCTCAATGCAAAAATGGAAGATTTTTTATCCCAAAACCAAATACAAATCCAATGCGGATCGAAGTTGAGGGATCAATTTAATATCGGTAAAATAAAAATTGATGATAACACAAATACTAGCGAAGTACATAGGAGAGACGAGGTATTCACTTTATGAGGGTCTAAGGAGGATAAAAAGCCATGAAATATATTAAAAGGTGCATGCCAAGGTGGAGGGAAGAATATCGATCCCTTCAATGGGGACTCCTATCCTAAATGTATGCCCTCTAAGATAATTCACAAGAGAGCCTCGATGATGACCACTTAATCTGATGGAAGACAATGACACATACTTGACATCGACATTCAAATAAGAAAACTTCTTCCCATGTCTAATGATTTTTGGCTAGGAACAAAATTTTACACACTCTCATATATACCTTCCTCATGTCATGTGTATTTTAAATTGCAAAGCTTAATGACACAATATAGGGTTGCATTGATCTTCTTCCTTAAGTCATGTTTTTAGTGGCCAATGAGGAGATAACACATAGACTAATATGTTGTATATTGGTGGAGTGGAAGGCCCTACGGTATATGACTTGTTTTTCCTTCAATACATTGGATGTAGGCCTCTCACTACGATGAATGGGTAGAGCACATGATTGTGAAAAGAATTGGTGGGGCCCATGAGAAAAAATTCACGTGAACAACACGAATATGACATTACGACAATGACCAAAGAATCCAAAGTCAAATGATATTTGTGTGTTGCCAAAATTTTCTCATGGTGATCTAGTTTGGGAAAATGGTTACTAACATAATTACTTACATTAACAATACAAATTCAACAACCAATATCATGTAGTATTGTTTGTGGATAATTTGATGCTTGCCTATATATAAGTGATGGTGTATTTTTTACGATTTACACTTTGTTGACGCAATGGATGATTTGTGAATTACAGGATTGTTTCTATTATTGTGTGATGAGTCGAAGGTTACGGAACAAAAGATAGGAACTTGGAGTCTTTCCAACCCCAGTGCTAGAAACTACATCTTAAAAATCCACCTTCCTTTAAGCTTTGGTAGATGAATATTCCTTTCTCTAAAAACCCATTTTGGCCCAACTAGGAGGATGCACAAACATGTATAACACAACATGAAGCAAAGATTCTATCTCACATGATAGTTGGAGGACCCAAAAAATATCCATGAGATGTTGCAAATGAGCTTCCCAACATTCCCACTGGAAAGCTCATCCTCAACATTCAATTTATTCTCTCTAGTTAAGAGGAAACATTTGTCAAAAAATTAATTAGTGTTGTTAGAGTTGTGGATGTTTGGGACCCTCATTGGTGCTCTTGCACAAATTAAATACCATGTTTTCATTAGTGTTCACATTTTTTTGTTTGCCTTCCACACTTATGCTATAAAAACATGTCTAACAATGTGATTGTAGTAATCCCTAAAAGTTGCACATCTAATAAAAAGAAGGAATTTTCAAGTTTACAGAAGAAAAACAAGGATCATCTATGTTCTCTCTAACATATCCCCCAACCCAAATAATCTCCTCCCTCAATCTCGTGCCTCATAACGACTCTTCACCGTATAATGTTTCACCTTCAATCGTTCAACCCTAAACTTCCTACACCTCTCTATCAGTGTTCTATTGCACTTCCCAAGTGCGATTACTAATTACAATGAAGAATTAAAGGTACATTGAGCGAACATGTTTACTTGGCATAAAATCCTTTGTTGAGTAAGCTTAAGACATCATAAACAATCATTTTCTTAATTGAAAAGAATTACCCATTTTTTTATAATTTTCTTCTTAGGATTTAGGGTGCGTAGGTGAACATAAAAAGTAAGGTGAATCTATTCATCATTTTTTGCATCACAACGAAAAACATCTTGTGTAAAATATGAGTAGACGGTGATTTTAGATCACTAAATTATTGTGTTTCATTGAGTTTTAATGCAATTTTGGGCTCTTTAAATTGTTACAATTGTTTTATCTCCACATTGCAAGTTTGATGGGAAATTCAAGAGTTTTGGGGATTTTAAAACATATAAATGGTTTCTATTGCTTCAATCTTTGATTAATTTTTGAAGGATCAAAATTAGAGTTTAGACACTAACAACACATACAAGAATATATGCCCATATGTTCTAAAATAAATGCTCGCAAAAAATGTTTAGAAAAGTTGGTATCATCTAGCCAACCATGAGTTTTAAGGTTTAAGAAATCTTATCCACCTAGTTTAACAACAAAGATCAAAAAAATTCATTGACGCATTTAAGATTCACATCTCAAATTGATTATGGGAGTGGAATCAATAGTTGTGATACCTAACTTGCACCTACATGGCAATTAAATGGTGTGATGTAAACACTTGAAATTCCTCCCATAATTGAGACAACATATATATAATATATATATTTCATTTTAAGTGTTTATTTTTAGGGAAAGTCAACTTTTGAATTGATTTAAAATAACAAAGTGGGATAACACTAAAAAAGGCTAGACCTAAACTTGTGCACTAGGTTTTAAAACTTGGGCATATGATGCGTAACTTTGTGATAGACTACTTTACACACATCTTGGGTACACGTTGCACAATAGTATGTAATTTGTACTACTTTTCATTAAAATGTTCTCAAGTTTTGGGTATCCCCCCCTCAAGTACCCTCCCAATTATCGGGTTCTCCTATTTAAGAAACAACTATCAGCCTAAGAAAGTTTTTTTTGGTGGTTGAGTCGATATATATAAAATTATTCTACATTTATGAAATGAATTACATAGAGAAGCATTTTTCAATGGAAAGTGGTGGGGAGCGGCAAAGAGCAATGGGGAAGATGGGGACATGGTATACTATAATGTTTACATGAGCATGTTCAATTTCGATTTTGACTTTATATTTAATATCCATTTGACTGGTACTTAGAATATTTTCCTTTTCTCAGGAACATTATTGAGTTCTGAGAAATTTTCTTCATTGGAAATAATTTTTTATCCAACCAGATTGGTTATCTAAAGTGACATTATTTTTCAGTAGTGGGAAATATGTGAAGAAGGTAATAATGTTATTAATAATTATGGTATACAAATAATCCAAGATAAAGATGTAGAGATTGATATCTTTTATGGTGAGTTGTAATATTAGTGAGTGTGTTCACTTTTTAAAATTCGACATTCATTGGACCTTGCATAAAAGTTTTTCCTTTTAGTAACCATAAAACAAAGTTTGACAAAAATAAAAAAAAAATATATTTATGATGTCACACATACTCACACCTAAAAATGTTTCATTAAATGAATAAATTTTGTGCCAAAATTGTCAAAACCCACATTTATTAAACAAATATTGTTTATAAATCTTGCACATACTTTTACTTCAATGATATATGGACACACATTACCTCATCTCCATCTCCACATAAAAAATAGAGACTTTTGCGCATGTACCATAATATACCTAACCTTCTTGAATTCCATTACATAATAATTATGCAAAGTAGGCTCTTGCACATTCACAAACATGTAAATCACGAGTTTGACAACACTTTTTTTGAATTAATCTTTTGCAATTCAACTTGACTTTATTGATTCAATAGTAATGGTTATCACATAAATGGTAAGGGTTATCATATAAACGAGTGTGAATACACTGACAATTTGCACATGATTCAAAATAGAGGTCCTTTAGTGCATGTATTAAAATATACGAATCCTTCTTGAATTCCACTACATAATCATTATGTGAAGTGAAATCTTAGGCATTTATAAACATGTAAATCACCAATTTGCCAACAAATTTTAAATAAATCTTTTGTTACAACTTGACTTTTTTAGTTGATGATAATTGTTATTGTATAAACAAGCGTGAATACACTTACCATTTGTGGATGTACCTAAATATAAAAAACTTTATTGAATTCCATTACATAATAATTAAGAGATACTTATCATATAAAAACATAAATACACTACACATTTACACATAAATTAAAATAGAGAGTTGTGCACAAGTAAATTTTTTTTTTTAAAATAATAATTAAAAATTAAAAAACCAACCAAACCTCCTTAAATTCCACTCCATAGTGATTACGAAGAGACTCTTGAGCATCCATAAACATGAAAAATAGCAATCGTCATTATATAAACCGGAGAGTAAATACACTTAGCATTTACCATTCGTCATTTATTAGCTATTTCCTTTTGAAATAGGTGCTATTTCGAGCCTCCATCTATAACTATCAATTTTTTATTATGCTTATCAAACTATTATTTATAACATGTTAATAAAACATCTTAAAATCATGCAAATAAGCTTTTAAGATACCGAACATGAATAGAGGGTGAGGAAAAAGCAAATTGGGGAGAGGTTATTTCATATTCGTATGGAAATCATTCACGAAGAACAAAAATGCTACATATGGAAGGAGAACGAGAGCCCAGAACCATTGATGGTGGGCAGTTAGCATAAGCGAGAAGACCTCCGTGAGGTGTCAAGTATGTGAAGTCTATATCTAGTGTAGTTGATGCAGCAGGGTGGGTGGAAGACAACCGTGATGAAATTGAAACATTCAAGATGGAATCTCGCATGTTAGTCTGATCCGAAGATCAAGAAAGAAGTGAACGCGGAGCTGGTTGCATCGTAGCTACGCCACATCGTCGAGATCAAATAATACATAGTCGAGTTGCATAAGAGTCCTGCAAAAGTGCAGATAGAGGTGAATGCAGGCAGAGATTAAACATTTCTTTGTCGAAGTTATATTGAACACCTTACATAAGAGAAAGCCTGCGTCGAAATAAATGAAGACCTCTCTATTGATGTGACTTTTCCAAGAGACGTGCATTGTATTTGTTACACTTTTTTTGGAAATCGAAGCTCATTGTGTATAGTGGTAGACTTGCGAGAAATCTGGACTCTGTATAGTGC